>CM060255.1:17696024-18296024 GCA_030684275.1 Acipenser oxyrinchus oxyrinchus
ATATATATAATTTCAGAGGTACACAAAGGTTTACATTATTCAACAGTTTAGCTGCCTTTCTCCACACCTGAAACCTGCTTCCCACAATTTAAATATGTTGGCCAAACAGGCCTGCTCACACAGCACTTCAAGTTACGAGCATAAGTCTGTGGCATGCATAGCTACATCATCACAAATGCAACAGGGAACACGTAAAATTGGACAAGCAAGAACCAACAAAGGTTTACACTTCAAAACAAGTTGGTGTTATAGAAACTACTTTTGGTTTGGAGTGTTGGGGATGGGAGTACAACCTTACAAAAAAAAAACACCACCACCACTTATGACCAAAATGCCTGGTAATTAATGGGTTAATGATTAAAATGACAGCAAACCTGTTTCAGTATATATCTGGGTGTTGGTATCTGGAACTTCACCATTGTCAGTCTCCTCTTCACTAAATTCATCATCACTTACTGCTGGAGGTGAATTGTGAATACTATTGGTCTTGTCAAGACTATAAAGAAATACAGTATATATTATTCTTATTAATCTTTCCCAAGACCATGACATTAAATGTTTAAATATGTAAAATCTCTGAATAAAATTATTCAACGAAGCAAAAGTTTAAAACAAAACACTGCTGGCCCTCCTCTTTTCAAACAACCGTAAAGGCAAATGCAAATTGTCCTGGGTTGCTTTTTTTTTGTTACACGTTTTCTAATGTTGAAATCAGTTTATATTTTACAGATAACTTTACTTGGCACCACAAATCTGGATGAGTGGCTTGTGAGAGTCCTGGTGGCTGTTACTGTAGCACAAAGATCCTTACCGATCAGAGTTGAGTTTGACTATGTTGAAGAGCTCCCGTATAGCTTTATTATAGTGCTTCCGCTCACTGTAGGTAAGCCCCGAAGTGGGAGACTTCATTGCCGATGTTAGTGTCCTTTTTTCTGGTGACGATTCTATATACAAAGCAGAAAACAGAATCGCTATAGAATGGCATATTGCAAAAATAATACAATATCATTGATGAAATACAACAAATACTTTAAAAAATATATATTGTAGGCATTATAGGCAATTCCTTTGGCATGTGCAGGACACCAACCTGGGAAGCCCTTACTCGATCACACTTGGCTACTGTAATGTAGTACAACAACACAGGAATCATCTCCCCAGAATTTGGGCTCCTTGAGCAGAAAAGATGCAGCTGGTTTGTTTTTACCACACAAATAATTCTATACATTTCTAAATAACATATAGTACGAAAACCAAGTCTGCCCAACCAGCTTACCAGAAAACATTTGCAGTGTACTTTTCAATGAAAAAATACAAACATAATGGCAACAACTTTAAATAACCTTACCTGCTATGGATGAATTTTTCCCACTTTTGAAACTTCCCTGGGACATATTTACTGTGGAGCCCTAAGAATTCACAACTCATGGTTAATGATTGTTTACACTGGTAACAAGATGCATAGAAAACCAAAATAACTAACACTGTTTCTGAAACTCTTCTGCGAAACTATATACCTTAATCAGTGTTGTGAAACTACACCAATAATGGATGCAGGATACAATATTTCACATCATTACAGCTAATTGGAGACAACTAAATTCTAAATAATAATAATAATAATAATAATAATAATAATAATAATAATAATAATAATAATAATAATAATAATCATCATCAATAAATCACACATTAACTATATTTAGGGCTTGAAGTTTTCCGTTTTTATTTTTGATCACATTAAACTTATTTTCAGCCGATTATGTTTCCTAATTAAACTCAGAAAAAGCTGTTAATTACAAAACAATGTCACTTGTTTTTACCTTCATATCTTGACTGAGCACAGTGGTAGTTGGTTTGAAGACTGATATTCACAACCAACTTTATTGTGAATGTGAAGCTGACCAGTTGTGAAAATGTTCACCTTTCCTTTGACTGAAAAGCCTATAAATAGTGAAGATCTATACACAATAGCCCATATTTGCGTATAGTAAACATGCGTGGGTGATTAAGCTTTATATTGAAACCTATACTGTCCAAACCAATGTTATTGGGAAGTTTTACTTTTTATTTCAAATAGACGTGACAAATTACGCGAATTGCTCATCGCTAATCCTAATTGCATTTCATTCTTGCAGTCGCCTAGTTTATCGTTGTGCTAGTTTTTGTTATTTTGACTCGTGAACAGCTTTCCTGAAATATTTTCTACTCAACATAAAAGTGTACACTGATAGCAAGCCCATCATTCAAAATCAACAACGACAAGTTAACATTTAAAGGGAGGCAGAGATTTGGAAAATGAAAACCGAAAAGTTCAAGCCCTAATTATATTCCACAGGTTGGACATGTTCTCTGATATTAAGTTTTACACGTCAATAAACCAAGTCTGAAACAGCGTGATGCAGTATAACGTTAGTTGACTTTTGAGAAAATCGAGATAGAGTACTTTGGGAAACACACTTCCAAGATGCAAAGATTATGTTTACTTTTTAAGAACATTAGTAGCTCGAATATAAAATCACCTGATTAGGTATTACAATTAATGTGAAGCTTAAATTTAGTAAATACAACACGTACTGGTTTCAGAGACCCCGAATGTAATCTGTGTAGTTGAAACCAGTCACTCTTTCTGGGATAGAAGATAACTGCCCATCTCATATAGCAAGTCAAATTAAGACCAAGATTAAGTTATTACTTTACCGTTTTTCTTCTGTACAAATACTTGAGTTTTAACCTTTCCACCGTGGCGTCTAAAGGAGCGGTGTAGTCGCTGTCGCTCATCTTTATTTTCGGAAACCAATGTTCACCTCTTTCAAGAAGATAAATAACACAGTACAAACAAAGCAGTATATCCAACCTCTGCCTCCTGGTCTAACTGTAAAAATGACGGATCAAGCTTCACTCTGTTTCCCCGGAAACCTTTTGAATTTCGAGCTGTTTTTGCCGGAAGCAGGAACAGTATACATACGCGTTACGTCAGATACACATACGCACGTGTATAATTATATCCTGCTTTCTTCCTAGTGCCAATCAATTTTGGATTCATTACTGCCACCAGTTTATTTTCTTCTTTTTTTAGCACAAGTAATCATAATATTGTATGTGGGTAAATGAAAGTTGACTGTCTGTGAATACCACACTTACATTTCTATGTATATCTACAGTACAGTACCATTTTAGTTGTGATGCAGACATTCTTTAGCATAGGTTACTGAGTGCATCACACTTGTGCTTCCCAAAGACTCGCTTATAGTGATGTTACCTCAAAAGGTTATTCTTTAGCAAGTTATCAGGAGTATTTACATGTATCTATCAGATTATCGAGTATTCGATCAAGTATTTGCAATTTTTGTTTGCCAGAAGAGACACGATGTATTGATACTTTAGTAATACATGTTATTGTAGAAAGGGTGGGTGCAGGAGTATACAGGTACATACTGTAATTTAAAGTGATTTGATTCATTTTTTCCTTCAAGGGATGGTCAAAATGCAAACACATCAAAAATGTGTCCATGCCTCAAGATCAGCTGCATGTTGTTGATCGTAACAACTTTAATTACATTTTTTTTTTCTCCCAATAATCCCAGATGACATATTTGATGCAGAAGTGATGGGCATCTGATAAAAAAAATGATTAGTTACTAGCCCATTTAATGATACAAGTGGAAACATACAAGTTTGACAGTTACTTTAATATAAATAACTACCAGGATTGGTGGGGTTTCATTGCATCAGCTCATTAGTTAATTGTGGAAAAAATATGGAGATCTTTTAACCAAAATTGATTTTATTTTGAGATGCAAGTTAGGTTTAGCAACATATTTGATGATATTATGCTTATGAACTGGATAAAGCTGGTACCAGGGCAATAAGGTATTTATTTTCATTAATTGGCGCTATATCATAAAAAAGGTCAATGTGCAATTTTTTTTTTAATTGAAATTTGCTTGGTTGGAATAAATGACAAAATTGTAGCTGAACAAGGAGCCATATGGTCACCATAACAATATGACATTTCTGTTTTTTTTTAAATGAGTCCCTTTACAGATTAAAAGGTTTTGAAAAACAGGAATGTTTGGGAATAACTACAAAAGTATTACATTTTGTTCCCATTTGTATTATGAAACCAAAGTTGGTTAAATCAAGTGCAGCACAACCACAACTGAAGCATATGTGTGTACTCCAATTTGAGATGATTACTTTTCAAACTGCTTGAAGCAATGAATCAAATATATCTTTCTGCAGTTGTAGTAGCAGCAGCAGCCACCAGATGGCACAGACACAAATGAGCTCTTAGAACCAAATTCACAGCTTTAAAGAATCTCTGCTAAAATTGCACATATACTGTAATGTTTTCATCTTAGATTCAAAATTCCTGGAACAAGACATTTGTTTTTTTTTTCCTTAAAAACCAATGATGGTGGTCACATTGAGAAGTTAATATAACACTTACAGGTGCTGTTTTTAAAAAAAAAAAATATTACTGAAAAACCAAGAGAGGAATTGAACATTACAACAAATTGCCAGTGTTTTCATCTTTATTTGGAAACATGCCAATTTATCCCAGTCAAACATGTAAAAAAATAAAACAGGAGACAGCCAACCATGTACATTTATACATACAAATACATCTGAATCCCAATAAGTGATTTACTTAACACAACAGAAGTTAATTATATTTATGTAAAACCTATATCTGTCCACAATTGACAATGACTATCTTTTTACTTGGCTTGCCAGTCTTTGCACCAAGGGTGCCCATCTTTTTCACAACCTCCATGCCGTCCTTGACAAAGCCAAAAGCCACATGCTTAAAATCTAAGTGTTCTGCCTTCTTCAGGGTGATGAAAAACTGAGAATTGTTGGTGTCTCGGCCACTGTTTGCCATGGACAACAAGCCAGGACCAGTGTGCCTTACATCAAAGTTCTCATCTTCAAACTTGTCTCCATAGATGGACCTTCCTCCAGTTCCATCCTGTTTCGTGATATCACCACCCTAGTAAGAAAATAATAACAATAAAAAAATTTAAAAAACACCACACATAGGTTTTTGATTTCCAACAAACAAGGGGCCAAGGATTTTACAACTTCTGTTGATTTGCCATTCCTATTAGTTCACCTTACTAATCTGAATAATTAGCAAGGAAAGTGAATACAATTGGGAGACCTAGCATTACTAACAGCATATTATATATCACACACACACACACACACACAAACTGTGGTTTGCAGAAGTATTCACCCCCTGCAAAGTTTTCACATTTTGTTGGCACCCGAGTACTCCACGACGCTTTCCAAATTAGACTTCACATGTAGAATCTACACAAACTACTCCACATTGATAAAGTTAAAAAATGCATATACAGTATAAATGAGTAAGATTTACAGAGTAAAACAGATTAATCCCAGTTGCATAAGAATTCAACCCCTTTACTACTGCAGCCCTAAAATCAGCTCAGGTGCAAATGATTGGTTTGAAAAGGTCACAAAATTAGTGAAATGGTTTCAGCCTGTGTGTACTCAAAGTGGTTTAACTTGTAGATAATTTCCCTCAGGTATATAAAGACTTTCAAGCTGCAACTCACATAGTGATCCAACAAAGCAACCATGAAGACCAAGGAGCTTTCGAAACAAGTCAGGGATAAAAGTGGTAGAGAGGCACAGAGCAGAAGGGTACAAGAAAATTTCAAAAGGCACTGATTATCCCTCTCAGCACAGTGAAGTCCATCATTAAGAAGTGGAAGATGCATCATACCACCCAGACTACCCAGATCAGGTCGCCCACCCAAACTGAGCAGCCAGGCAAGCAGGAAACTGGTTCGGGATGTCTGAAGCCAACAATGACCTTGAGATCTGCAAAGTTCTGTGTCTGAGATGGGAGTCAGTGTTCACAAATCAACAATAAGCCGGTCCCTACACAGAGCTGGCCTGTATGGATGGGTGGCAAGAAAGAAGCCATTACTCAAAAAGCCTCATCTTAAAAGCACGTACGGAGTTTGCGAAAAAGCATGTAGATGATACTGCAGACTTTTGGAAAAAGGTTTTGTGGTCAGACGAGACAACAAATTGAACTTCTCGGTCTAAATTCCATGTGTTACGTCTGGCGCAAGCCCAACACTGCACATCACCCAGTCAGCACCATCTCAACTGTCAAGCATGGTGGTGGCAGCATCATGTTATGGGGATGCTTCTCAGGATAGAGGGGAGAACGGATGGTGCAAAGTACAGGCGAATCCTTGAGGAAAACCTGTTTGAGTCAGCCAAGACTCTGAAACTGGGGAGGAAATTCACGTTTCAGCAGGACAATGACCCGAAGCACAAAGCCAAAGACACACTGGAGTGGTTGAACAAGAAGATAATTAAATGTTCTTGAGTGGCCCAGTCAAAGTCCTGACTTGAATCCAGTCAAATTTATGGCGAGACTTGAAGATTGCAGTCCATCGACCATCCCCAACAAACTTCTCAGAACTGGAGCAATTTTCCCAGTGAAGAATGGGCAAAGATTTCACCATCCTACTGTGCAAAGCTAGTAGAGACCTATCCAAAAAGACTCATAGCAGTAATTGCTGCAAAAGGTGCTTCTACCAAGTACTGACTTAAGGGGCTGAATACTCATATAACCAGTAAAATTTCATTTTGTACATTTTCTTTGCAAGTTTTGCTCACATTTAACCTCCTCCTCATATAACAGGTGTTCTGTTTAACACTAGAAGCCCCGTGGTGGTCATTTTGGCGGTTTTTGGTTTTAAAATGTAATTTTCTCCAGTCGTGCAACACATATGAGGCTGTGCGTTCATGTACCTTTCTGTCCGTATGTATTAAATATATTCTCACAAAGCATGAAACGCGGGAGTGCAGAAATAAAGGAGATACTACATTATGCCTAAAAGCCCCGGGAGCAATCACATTGATGGCCACACATAAAACAACTGCATTTTCATTATACAGAACGATATTCTACTTTATTATTTTTATTTACCAGTTCGCAATGTGTTTAGCTGTAATTAGATTAGTCTCTATTTTCTGCCTGAGTGAATGACTGACAGTCTATTGTTTTTCAATCAGCCTTTTGAAAGGCAAGCGCCTGCTTGCCAGCTGCTGCTTTGGTCAGTCAATTAGCATCGGGACTAGTGAAAATAAATACCAGAGACCGTGGAGTTTTACAACGCAACAAAATATGAAATTGATGTTTGGATCAGGTAAGTATTCCATGAAAACTGGCTCCCGACGGTGGCATGTTCAGGTGTTTCACAATGTATTGGACCAACTCCTGGGTACTTTACAAAGAATGCACGGAGCAGAATTTACCAAGGAGAGAATATATTTTACAGTTAGCACAGGAACTTTGCAAGAAGCATTTGGAACAGAGAGAAACTGCCAAGCGTGTACCCACAGCTGAAGCTGGCAACCCTGCGGAGAGCCGCAAGAGACGCCAATGCCAGGTTGGCAAGTGCAATAAAAATAAAACTTTGAACAGCTGTGCCCTGTGCAGAAAGGCAGCTTGGAGCAGCGCATTATCCGTGTTGATTGTGAACAGCCTTAGACTTAAGGTAAAGGAATACCATTTTGTCAAAAAAAAGGAAATAAATTAAAGACTTTTATAACTTCTTGTGCTGTGCGCTTCTATAAAATGTGTATGTATGTATGCATGTACAGTATATTTATGTAACGTACTCAAAAAAAAAAAACATCCGACTGTTTCTCCGTTCATTGTACTATTTACAGTGTTTTGAATACAGCCGTCAGAAAGACTGCTGCGGGGGTTCTAGGTATGAGTATATCTCCGACCCTTCTAGTTTTAACCACTACAGCTTTGAATAAAAAAAAAGTTGTTTTAAAAACTGTGCATGCATTTGTAATTCAACAAAGACATTATTGGTATGTATATATATATATATATATATATATATATATATATATATATATATATATATATATATATATATATATATATAAAAATCTACCGATCTTACCTGGCAAACAAAATCGGGGATGATTCTGTGGAAGATGGAGTTTCTGAATCCAAACCCTCTTTCTCCGGTGCACAGAGCCCTAAAGTTTTCAGCTGTTTTGCGGACTATATGCGAGAACAGTTCCATTGTAATTCGTCCAATGGGTTCATCATCAAGACTAATATCAAAATACACAATTGGGTTGCTTTCCATGGAGAGCTCCATAACTCGGGACACCTGTCCAGCATCTAGCTGAGTCATCTGATGCTGGCATTCTTCAAATTTCTTTTTGAAGGTTTCTGCCAACTCTGCAGTTTTGAATCTTGCAGCCAGTTGTTCTATCTTTCCATCTCCATCTGAATAAAATTAATTATAATTTTTAATCCAGTGAATGACTGAAGATCCATATGAACGAAAATGTTGAAAAGTACAAGATTTATACTATATACATTAATCTCTCTTTTTTATATCCTTGTGTTAGTAAGCCTGGTAAATACAGTGGACAACAAAAGCAATAGAGAACTTTACAAAACAGCAATGTAGAAATTAGTGTTGTTATATATACTAGGAATACTGAAATGTCCCCTACCCCCAATACATACATAAATACACAGCTCACCAGCATAATCTGCTGCTGTCCAGACAAGTGCATTGGTAGATGTATTCATGGGCTTCAGCTCCATGGCCTCTGAGATTGTGTGGTTTGCGCACACTTTAAACACCTGTTCTCTTCTCATCAGGACACGGTAGTACCTCTTCTGAGGATGGTAGAGAATCTTGATGTCACCCACACCACGTTCTTTCCACTGGCTGACATCTCGGTCCCAACGATAAAGCTTTGTTCGTTCTTTAAATAAAATCTCTTCATCCTCTTCTCCAGACTTTACTTCCACCTTTTTAAAAAACAAAACAAAACAAAAAAACTCTGTAGCCCAGGTCTCTATGCTACCACTGCTTAATTGCATTCTCTCAATGTGTTCTTTATAATCCTCATCAAGGTAACATTTGTATTTATTTTAATTTCTACTCATGTGTTCAGTAATATTCCACCTTACTAATCTATGATGGTCTTGTGTTTCATACAAAACTCTACTCAAGCACCTAAAAAAGCAATTACCATCTTTCTCTATCTAATATTTTATTTCCATATTTATCATTGTGGCACTGATCTTCTGCTACCATATCAAGGTGTGTATTTTTAATTACTTTTAAATATCATCATCATCATCATTATGTTGACTGGGTTGAACAACCTAGTTTACCTCTGGTAAAGAAACAATGGGTTCAAAGTTAATGTCGTCATCATTATTAGCAGCGTCCTCGTCATCGCTACTTTCATCTCTCTCCCCAGTCCTGATGGCTGCCGAGCCTCTAAACACAGTGGCGCCAGCATTTGCCCAGGAAAAGCTAGCATCTGGAACCAAATGAAAAACACCACAAACTTGGTATTTGGCTTTGAATTAAATCAGATTATTGATGGAGTCACAGATTATTAGTTTTTTTTTTTTTTTTTTAAACATATTTAAAAGCACAATTTCAAATACAACATGTCCAGTAGTTAACATAACCATGTTTAATTACTTACACATGGCCTGTGTCAGTTTAATGCTTTACTATGACGTCTAAATTCCTCTCCTTGTGTATAGCTGATGAAGGGTTAAGAAAGTTGTACTTGCCTTGTTTGCCAAAAGCAAAATCTCCAGAGTTCTTTGCCAAGTCTGAAAACGATGATTCCGAGGATGTAGCAAATCTAAATGAGATAGCACCTCCTGCAAATAGAAATAACACAATCATTGTAGAACACACATAAGATCCTGGTATAAAAGCAGTATTCAATATTTCTACTAGTTTGTAATAGATTTAAAAAACTCCAACATGGGAGTTTGTGAATAAAACAAAGCATCCCTTGGGGTGTAATCTATGGGGAATGGTTTGTAAGAATGAAGTCAAATGGAATTTATCACGGTCTGAAAGTGGAACCGGTATTGAACCCAGCTCAAACAGTTTGAGACAAGCTGCAGTATACTTCTCAAATTCAAAAGCTGTGTCAAATCTGTGATGTGACACTAACGTGGGGAGTCAGACCCAAAGTTTTCATCTCCAATCCATACTCTAAATTGCTTGTGCCTGTGGGTCTTGCATTAAATCAAGCAAAAGTAAAATACAGGAATTTAACCCATTGAGACCTAGATCTCATTTACAAGGGGTTTGGTCAACAAACATATACAATAAAACACAATATCATGTATGGTACTGACACAATCATTTTAGGAGTCATAAACAAAGGACATTTCACCCAAACATGTGCAGATCCTTAAATCAGGATCAACACATTTACAAGAGGCCCTAAACAATTTACAGAGATCATTTTTAAAACATTTAAGAGAGACTAACAAATTTACTCCTTATATCATGGTTCAAAAAAAAAAAAAAAGTTTAAGTTTTTGGGAGCCGATTGGCAAAGGACATTTTCCCCAAACATGTGCCAACCCTTGGAAAGACCAGGTTGACCAAATCACAGGAACGCAGATTATAGTTGGTATCATACCTATTAACCAGAGCAGTTAAATAACAAGGCACCAGTCCTTAAGAAACTTAAACACAAATCAGTACCAATGATAATAAAGCCTTCGGTCTGTAAGTGAAAGCGAGCCTAAATTTTACATACATGTCGCAATGATGAGTCAAAGTTTAAGCATAACCAAAGTTTGTATAGTTTCATCTTTATTTTTTTCTTGTAGTACCCTAGTTTTTAATGATATATAGCGAGCATCAAAAAAAAAAAAAAAAAAAAAAAAAAACATCACTATTAAAACACATTTATTTTCGAAAAAAATAAGGTATATAAAAATGATGGACATTGACGAAATGTTTTTGGTTTCTTTTTAAAATCACTCAATCATTCATCCTTGACGACCATGACACGCTTGAGTGACTATGACTGAAGCATATGCACGTAATCACCTAATTAGTGAGACAGTTGATTGGACACTGGATATGGAGGGATTTCAGCTGTTCAATTGCAAGCTTGAATAAAAGAAAGAAAAAAAAAAAAAAAAAAAATCACAGAAAAAAAACAACAATATGCTATGTCTGTCATTTGAGCAGCGCCTTCATGCAAATTGGCACGTTGGAGGCTGGACTACAGCAGCGTACTGTGGCTCGTCGTCTTGGGTGCTCACAGCCAGCAATTTCAAACCTGGCGAGATGGTATAACCAGACACAGACTGTCAATGACAGGCCACGAACTGGGAGACCAAGAGTCACAACACCTGCCCAAGATCGACAGATCATTTTGCAGTATCTTCCTGATGTCAATTGTTAATCAACACAATAAAGTCACTGCATCTGCTCTAAAACAGAGTTTGTCATTTTTCGATCACATCTAGTGAATTTTATCCAAATATAAGCGATACGTTTCTTTTGATGCTCAAATATAAGTGAGAAGTTTCTTTTGATGTTCAGTATATGTTGCTGTGTGTGACTCCAGATTAACCAATTTCTGGGTATATCAATTTCCTGCATGGTTAAATATTGTACCTTGGCTTGTAGAATCTGGCTCATTTTCTTTCTTGGTAGATAAGTCAATGGGCTTGTTGTCATCAGTGCTTGAGGATGGAGGTACTGTTTGTGTCACCTCAGACGTTGAGTCTGGTTCAGTCTGAGAAGGCTGTGCTGGTTCAGCTGGGAGTTTTGCATCACCACTGCTGGAGACTGCATCAGCCAAGGTGCTGACACCCTGTTCTTCGGTTTCCTGAAACAGTATTATTCAGAAATTATTGAGAACATTGTAACCGCTTATATGAAATTATTTAATTTGCAGGAGAGCACATAAATGCTCAACAGAAGAATGTGTGACAATGTTGTATAAAAGATGCTGAAGATGAACGTGTTCACATTTTATATTCTGAACTGGCACAAATGTCATACTGTATATAATAAACCAAAAGGCAACAGAAAGTTCAATGTTCAGCTGAAAATAGCACACACAGACGTTAACTTTAATAAACAACAAAAAAAAACACACACACTTGGGAAGCGAACCTTCCCGTTTTTTTTAAAAAATATAAAAAGATCTCACCTGCGCTTCTTTCACTTTTCTGATTTCCGCTTTAAAGTCTTCTACCTCTTCTTTGTCCCCCTCAGTGTCACTGCTGACCCCACAGAAGAAGGTGGGTGGGAGCTTTAAGCTTACAGCCTTTGCCTTCTCTTCAGGAGTTGGCTTCTTTTCCCAAACTATAATGCATTCAGACTGCCTGTCCTCCTGTGGCGTCAACTTAAATTCCATCGCTGTAGCAGGAACCTCTGTCACAATATGAATACAAGCTACATTATCTTACCATTTTCAGCAGAGTAAATATTTGCATAAAATATCTATTAGCCCTTTTGGTCCTGAATACATATCCAGGAGTAGGTGTTACAACTTTTTTTTTTGTAGCAAAATAACTTGTTTCATGCATTTAACCTCACAGTTTGTTTGTGTGATTGATTCCCCTAGAAAAAAAAAAAAAAAAAAAACTAATTGGGTGTAACTACATTTATCCTGAATGAAAGGGTATTTGGACGATTCTGAAAGATGACATGTTTACATACATGTCACTGAGCACACAAGTTATATTTTATTATTATGAAATAGGCTAACATTGGGATGATCCATTACAGGGGTGGCAGCAGAGTGTGTGGTGGGGGGGTGAAGCTTCCGGCAAGTAAAATGACTAAGTCAGGCTTCTCTTTATAACCTTCGACCACAGTTAAGTAAGCAAAGCCATACGCAGTTACCTAAGCTAGAACCGGGAGTGCCAGCTTTTCACTTGCGAAAATATATTGATGCACCTCTAACTCAGTTTAGAATGAAGATCCCTGTATAGCTATTTTTACAACAACAACAACATTTTCAACTTGTTATTTTGTCATATTAGTTTAAAAGATGCCTGGTCGTGGCAAGGGAGGTAAAGGGGACGCTAAGCGTCACCGCAAAGTGCTCCATGAAACATCCAGGGTATCACCAAGCCCGCTATCTGCTGCCTGGCTCGCTGCAGAGGAGTAAAGTAAATCTCCAGGCTGATCTATGAAGAGACCCACGAGGTACTGAAGGTTTTCCTGGAGAATGCGATCCAGGATGCCGTCACCTACACCGAGCACGCCAAGAGAACTGGCACTGCTATGGAGGTGGTGTATGCTCTAAAGAGCCAAGGTCGCACTCTGTATGGATTCGGAGGTTAAAGAGTTGGACACAACACCACTACATTATCTCCTGGATAAATGTATATTAAGCTTATTACTACTAAATTGAATAGATTAGAATATTTATTTGTTAATATCACTGTTTGACATCTTGTATTCTAACTTTTTTGCTGCACTTATTCATATCATTTCAGTTATTTTGCAAACAGTTTATCTGCACTGTAACCAGGGAAAACAGTGGGGGAGGTCCCCTCTATGGCATGCTTGTTTGACAATCCCAATCCTCGTTTACATACAAGATGTTCCTGTGTATGCTAGTTAAGAAAATATCATGACAATTAAATGAAGTGTTTCTGTTTCGAGGGCAAAATACATACAGCACATCTTTAAATGCCTGCTGTTCACACAGGTCCACTTCTGGCACGGAAAATGACCAATGTATTTTATGCGTGCCCACAAAGTGGGATATAGACCCTCAATTTGTTGTTCTGCCTGACCCCACCCCTTACCTGTGATAGTCTGGTGCTGGCAATGATCCATTACAGTACTGAATGTACCAGCACCCCTCACTTCTTTGCTTTCTTTTCTCTCTTTGATTTTTCCTGTCTTTGTCCTCCTGCTTTTTGCATCATCGGGATACAATTTCCCATTCAGCTTCCTCACAGCCATCTCAAATTCTTCATCTTGAGATTTAAAACAAGAGTTTTTGGTCAAACATAGGTTGTTGCATTCATGCAAGAAAATAATTATGGCCACAATACATTTGGTGGGAAAATACAATAGCTATACCTGCTTATTTGCCAATAAACTAATTTAGGTATTTTAAAATACTATCTGTCAAGACACCTTTCCAGCAAACCTGTACTAGAAGAGCATGTGTCTACACTGACCTCTCAGATGAATCCCAGTATATACTGAACTGCAAACTGGAGAATGCAACATGCAAAAAGCATCCTTCCAAAAAAATGGCAGGTTTGATATTGTAAACTTACAAAGATTTTCCCCTTTGAAATAGAATCAACCATTACATCATAAAGTGTTTAAAGTCACATAAGAAGTGCATTGTGATGCAAAGTTCCAAAGTCCCTCAGATTGCCAACAGTAGTCCAGTCAGACTGCCTGCGTTACAAGGCATAGCAGTAACATACATTACTCCATTAAGGGGGCAAACACTTTACAGGTGTCAGTCAAACTAGTCACTATTAGGCTACTGTTATCAGCCAACAGCACTGTAAACCTTTTTTTCTAAGGTTTTGTCACTAAGCCCCTGCATTTTCTGAGAATGGACCATTCTGTGTATTTGTAGCAAAATAAATGGTAATGTGCATATCAGCCATTTATAAACAAAGATATTCAGGGATTTTTTTTATTTTTTATAATCTATTACTTTGTTTCACAAAATAATAATACTCCTCAATGTACTAACAGAGATGTGTATTTCATAACAATGTCCAATATTTTAACAGACTGAAAATGACACAACCTAAAAAAACACAAGTTACATGGAAACATAACAACCTCACTTATTGTTAATAGACACGCTGGGATAAGTGAACAGATCTTTTGTAGGGTAGGTAACTAAACTACAAGGATGGGATGTATGCCTACAGCATAGTGAAAAACACTTCTGAAGGGAGCACATGCAGCAGTGCTGAAGTGGTTAAGGATTCACTACATTTTACATTGTGCCTAAAATATGTATTTGGTGAAGCGTCCTTCAGCAATCAAAGGCTTACCATCCTCCTCGTCATCACTGATATAGCCGGGATTGTTCTTATAACAGAAGAATGTTGGAGGCAGTTGAAGCTTCTCTGCAAGTGCTTTTTGCTTAAGGGTAGGAGTCCGCTCAAACAGAATCTGCAAATCACCTGATCCTGGATCTATTCCTGAGAAATCAATGTAAGTGGTCAGTATTAGTTGTTTACTAACGTTAATAACTTAAGGCCTTCACAAATTACTAATTACATAAAGAACTGTACCATAGTTCCTGCAATAACATTTTATAAGATTTTGGAATTTAAATGCAAAAAAAGTGTTTCTTGCTACCAGCAAACATGATGATCTAAAGAAAAAAACAAAACAAAACTACACACAACACAGAGGTTACTGCTATTATATAGGTGTACAATACACGTTTAGTTTTGTATTGGAGATACGCATGTAGAATAATTTTTTAATACGGGAAATAAATACAACATAAACACATATCCTTGGAAAAAAGCATTTAAAAACTTTTACGCTCAGTGTGCCCCAACAACAATCAGGGTTCGATTTTAAGGCTTGTCCGTTTGCCCGTAACAGTGACATTTTGGACAAACGAGTGCTTCCAATGTATTCAGTGGTCTGTAGGACAAGGGTTTCATAAATATATTTCAACGTCTTGTATAATGAAAGCAGACGCTTCCTGTACAGGTGTGTGCCGACATCTACACAGTGGTAATAGCTAAAGATCATAGAGATGCTGGGAACTAGCAAACGCTACTTTTGCAATATACATAGCAACATACCTCTTGTGTTTTACCGAGCAAATTGCAGTTTTAGTCAGCCAGTACTATTACGGGATGTAGATGCGCATCCCACAGGCGACTGTACATCGTTGTGGGATGAATTGTAATAGTTCAGTATGTCTTATTTATTTGGCTTTCCTGAAATTCAAGTCTAGTGACGTGAAAAAAAAGCACTAAAAAACGTGTACAGTAAATACTTTTATTCAAGTGGACTATGTGCAGCGCAAACCCAGTTAAACTAGGCATGCACCAATCATCGGATCGGAATAAGCGTTGATTGTTAATAAAATACCACAATCTGTTTCACTGACATTATCGCTGATTATTATTAGTCAGAACCGCCTAAATTGGGATACAGATAAATCAGGATTTCTGCTTAAATGGGACACAACTCTGGGAGACGTTTCTTCCCAATGCTATTTATGTTGTTTAAGTGGGACGTCACTTTGTTTAACCTGGATACAGTATTTTCAAATGATGAATGGAGATGGCTTTTCAGAGCAAGACAGGTTTGTTTAACACAG
Organism: Acipenser oxyrinchus oxyrinchus; assembly: GCA_030684275.1. Taxonomy (NCBI): domain Eukaryota; kingdom Metazoa; phylum Chordata; class Actinopteri; order Acipenseriformes; family Acipenseridae; genus Acipenser; species Acipenser oxyrinchus. The sequence continues at coordinate 17,712,192 of CM060255.1, forward strand.
CGCAGCGAGTCTCCTATAGTTTCTCAGGCTGCTGTTGCCAAGAAAGTTGGCGTGTCAACATTGCAGGTGCCTCGCCTTGTGATGATATGTGATTTTAATTCTTTATTTCATGTAGATTCATTTTGTTTAGCAATAAAAAAATAAAAAAAACACACAATGTATTTAACATTTAATCATAATGTGATGCGATTTCATTCTTTTTCTTTTCATTTAGAAACAAAAGTGAGACTGAAGTCATCTCAAATGCCTCTCGTTTAATTGGGACAGCCACTTATTCGGGGTATTTTTTACTTCTATGCAGTGCATACTGTATTATTATTATCCACCCTTGAAAGCCCTGTCTCAAATCAGTTCAACATGGGGGTGTGACAGAGATCAAATGATTCTTGGTGTTAGATCTCCTTCCCGACCTGAGAGGGTGCAGAGTAAAGGGAACAGAGTACCCTGGACTAGATGGCCAGACAGTTCATTCCCAGGGTTAGGCGGAAGTCGGCCATCTAGAAAGGGGACTGAGCTACGGTACACTAAATCATTGACTCAGGTCAATGATTTAACAGTGCGGCATCCACGGATTGGAGGATGGGGTGCGCTCGTTAACCAAGGGGTCATGGTTGACGGTATATAAAGGGGACGTTGAGAGGAGATCTGTTCCTTTGTAAATGGTTAAAACAAACCTAAAAGGAGACTGGTGAAAACATGAGTTTGTTTGTTTGTACTGTCATATGTAAAAACTGGTTTGTTTATTGTGATTGGCGAAGCTCCGGATCGTGTTAGCCGTCTAAAGGCCAGCACCAAACCGGACAAGATCACTGCACTTGTATCACGGAGAACTGTATTGCACACTAATGAGCACTAATTCACTCACTAACAGACTTGTGTATGTTTTTGTGTTTCATGTGGGTGTATAAAGAACGGGACTTATTTCGGGAGAAACCCGGGGATTATAAATAAAGTAATACACTCCGCTGTATTACTTAGCATCATTTATTGCTTACCGTTTGTTTTGCCATGAGGCACTGGAATTACAAATCATTAAACATTGCACCTGGATTCTAATTGTCTGTCTGTTTATTGATCACCTGCACACTGTTAACCACTTTGCCACAGGGGGTCAGAGTTTACATCTCCAATCCACGCTCTACAAATTGCTATCCCATGCCTGTGTGGGTCTCCCCAACAATCAAGCAAACTTGACAGTGGTCAGAATACACCGTTGCTGGTGTGGCGTCTCGAAGTAGGAATTTTATTTTTGTTTTTCTTGCAAACTGTCATGCTAACGCTGTATAATAGTACATTTTCTCTCTATGCATAACCACTGTTTGTATATTTGGGGCTTTCCAATTATTTTCACAGTTCATCAACTGCATTTCCTGGATCTTTGTTTCAGGTACTGGTAGGAATAAATTGGCCTGCATGTATGTGATATAGTAGCCTACAAGCTTTTACATTTTTTACTGCAGTTAACACAAAATCTACATAAGGATCTTGGGAAATAATTATTCAGAATAGTTAACATGTTGTGTTTGGGTTTTCGGTTAGGCTATGTGTCTTCGACACGAATATGTTTGATGCACATGACTGTTTCCATGTACTATAATATTACAAAATAAAGACTTTTCAAAGCTTGTATTTACTTTTTTTACACTCGTTTTTCATAGTAAACACTATTTCATTTTTGAAATGTTAAACAAATGCAATATGTAAAAATATCAAGCTTAAAACAGATTTAAAATGCAGGTTTTAGCGTAGCACAACCGCTGATGCCACGGTTTAGTAAATCCACCCATCAGTGAATGTATATCATGCATTTTTAAAGTTCAGTAAACATGCCCACCTGCTATTGATTTACCAATGTTTTGCCAAATTCACTTCTGGCAGAATGTAGAACTTATCAAAATACATACAATAAGTAAAAATATATGTGATGTTCAGTTGAAATCTTTAAATTGTGATGTGTCAGATTACAACTTCAAGTGATGGTTTACAATTGTATTATTAATAATGAAAAAAATAACTTATCGGAATCAGTATCTGCCACTTATTGATATGGAAGATCAGTAAATCGGAATCAGCTCCAAAACAGCTGTGCATTCCTAGCTAAAAAATGGCTGTGCAAGCTATGTGACTTGCAGTGCTGTTCTTTAGAAGCAAACTTTAAAACACTACATACTGTAGTATACTACTGTACATTTGCGTTTGAATCCTGTTTATGTACCCCCAATATCTCACAAGCACCTGGGTACATCTTGTTACAGTATCACAAAAGGAATATGCTTCTTTTTTGGTGCACATGCATAGCTATTATGTATTATATATCACCTTACAGTACAATAATACAACAAAAAAATGGACTGAATGATAATACCCAAAAATAAATCTTAATATTTTTTTTAATAAAGCAGTCGGCGCAAATATAGTATTAGGCGGTGGATTGCGTCGATCGCCAGCTTATTTTGACCCCTGCATTCATTGTGGTTATTTTTGGTTATTAATTGGTTATTTTTTTTAGTAGTCATTTTTATCGTTCTAGCCTCTCTAAGTGCTTAAACAGAAAACCCGCCTCTTCAACTGGTTAAATGATTAGGATTGGTTAAATGTTGTGTCAAGACGTAACACAGCTGTCATGTGGTTCCAAGATTTTTTTTTTCACCCAGCAACACGCAACTGATCTAGTCTGCTAGAAGCGAAATCGGTCCTTGTTGTTAAAAAAAAACAAACAAAAAAAAACAGTAGCAACTGCAAGAGAGGCGGATCCGGTTTTTTCAGCCAGGCGGCAACAGCCACTTTACCGGGTGGCCCGTCTGGCTGAAAAGGCCTGGGGAGAACCCTGGATACCAAATCAGTAAGATTACTTGTATTGCAGTGTTCAAAACATTTAAAATACATGACACACAGTAATTACAACTATAAAAGGGTTTATGTAAAAATAAAAGTAATAAAGTAAACATAAAAATACTTTCACAGCAAAACGGAGAAATTTTTAGCAAAAGCTTGTGAAAAAAAAGTTAACTCACAGCACACAGCAAATAAATTGTTCAATTTAATTCCAATAGTATATTGTTCCAATTATCTGAATTGTCAGAAATAGATCAGAAACTTCAATAAAATAAAAATAATAAAAAAAAAATCTTGAATTAGAGTAAAATTAACTCAAAATGCCATGTATATAAATAATAATAAAAACACTTGAGCTACTGCCTAGCCTACTAGTCTAGCTCAAACAAACACACGTAGCATGCAACATGTTAGGTTCTAGCACAGACTAATGTTTCCACACCATACAGCCAGGTTATTCTGGCAGCATTTGCCAGCAGGGTGGGAGCCCAGCGAAGTAATGTGTCACAGTGCACGCAGTGCATTAAAAAATACCTTCAGTTTTAAATTGTGTAGTAGATGTGCAGGTCCAAAATGCCATAGGGTTATCTTTGAAAAGTCTAAAATCCAATCCTAAAAAATAATGGTTTCTGGGTCAGACAAACTAAATAACCCAGATTTTTTTTTTCTGTGATAGGGTATTTTAGTATTATAGAAAATATGAACAGAAATAACTCTCTCTAAATTACAACAATTATCTAGAACATTTATCCAATTAGGGATTACTTCATTATTAACCAAAATCTGAATATCAATACCAATACAAATATATATATATATATATATATATATATATATATATATATATATATATATATATCCTTACCTCTCTCAGGCATTTTAAATATGCTGGTCATCTGTCCTGGTGGTGATGCCACTAAACTAGGAGCTGCAGTGCTGGATGGTAGACTGGTTGCCTTGCCGTTTTCCAATCCATTATCTGGTGTCTTCCTGGTCACAGATTGATTGCTACCAGCCTTATCTTTAGAGCTGAAGCCAAACAGCTCTTTAGAGGCAGTTGTGCTGCCGGAGGACGCTGAGCTTGTGAATATGTTTTTAAGAGATTCACTACCAAAGACAAATTTAGGAGGCAATACCACAGCTTTAGTGGGAGTTTCAGAGCTTGGAGTCATGGCAGCATTGGGTGCAGCACTTGGGGATGGAGAGTTCTGTGAAGGTAAGTCAGTTTGCGGCCTGATAATTTCCTCTAGCATGGCCACAGCACCTTTACCACATGGAGACTGCCGTGGGGTGATGTCCTTCGATGAAGCTGGAATTACCAATATCTCCTTCTCCTGGGCTTTGTTGGCATTGTCAAAGTTTTCCTTGAAGGAGTTTGCCACTTCCTGCTGCTTAAAACGGACAGCCAGCAGCTCCATCTTCCCCTCTCCTTCAGTAAAATCAAAAGCACTCCAGACCCACGCCCTCTCCGCTCCTTTCATTGGCTCCAGCTTCATATCAGCCGTAACCCAGTGGTTGGCGCACAGCTTCAGCACCTGGTCCCTCCTCATGACAACACGCACCCGCTTGTTGTCATAGTTCTGCAAGATCTTTAAGTCGCCAATGCCCCTCTCTTTCCACTGGCTTAGATCTTTGTCATAGCGGTAGAGCTTGGCTCTGTGGCTGAAAACCACTAGTTCATTCTCTTCCCCAGTGGAGATGTCCACCAAATCAGGTAGGGGGACAACTGGCTCAAAGTACTGCCCGTCCTTCTCCTCTTCCTGAGTCACTTCAGAATCCTCATCAGTGCCAACAGATACCCTGCTCTGGTTCAGTTTTGAGGGGGACTTAGCAGGGCTCAAGATGGGCTGGAAGTTGAAGTTAAACCCAGCAGTGGATTCTCCAAAACGGAACAGACTCTTTTGTCCAGGACTGCTGGCTAATGGTGAGGCATAGACAGAAGTGTCCACACTATCATCCAGGGCATCTTCACGTAGGTCGTAGTTATCCCACTCCAGGGTTGGGCCTGTGCTTTCAGCATGGGGTTTGATGATCAAACCAGAAGCATTGTTGGCAGTTGTGAGGTTGCTATCCTTCTTTTGGAGCTTTGCCTTGTCGTCCGTCAAAAAGGATTTTAGGTCTTTTAGGCCGCTCTTCATTTCTTCAGCTTTCTGAATAAGATGTGCCGTCCTGCCAGAGTCAACCAGCTTGTGAGGGGTCTGCAAAGGTATGTCCAGCAACAGCCTCTGGCACTCCTCAAACTTCAACTTAAATTCCTCTGCCAGCTCTGGCATTTTAAACTTGGCAGCCAGCTGCTCCAGTTTAGCATCTCCATCAGAAAAATCATTAGCCAACCACATCCAGGCTCTGTCTGAACCAGAGAGGGGCTTCAGATTCATGGTGGTGGTAATCCAGTGGTTAGCACAGACCTTCAGAACCTGCTCCCTCCGCATGAGCACTCGCAGCCTTCCATTTGTCTTGTTCTTCAAGAGCTTCAGGGTGCCCACGCCTCTTTCTTTCCACTGACCAATATCAAGATCAAACCGAAACAGCTTGACTCGCTGGGAGTACAGGGCATCCTCATCCTCCTCCCCTGTTACAAGATCCACCTTTTCTGGCAACGGAACAACAGGCTCAAATTGAATGTCATCATTCTCATCTGTCTTGTATATATCATCTTCCTCCTGCTGCTCCAAAGAATTATTTCCCTTCTGGTCAGCCTTCAAACCAGTAAACAGCGGTTCACCAGCTCTAGAAAACCCTTTGAAATCAGGGTCCTTTTGACCCAACTGGATACCATCCCCACCTGACATTTCAGCTAAATCAGCAAAAGTAAATGTGTTGGGTTTGCCGGTAAAAAGAGGATTTTCCTCCACCACTGTGGTGGAGCTGGACTCTGTAGCCTTTTCTTTTTCTCTCTGCTGTTCAGCAAAGTTCTTCAGAGACATGGCAGCAGAACCACCCATAGGCATTGCATTTTCACCAGGATCAGTCTGCTTACTTGATTCTTGAGTGCCAAACTTGAAGCCCCCTGCTGGAACAGGCATTGAAAACATAAATCCACCACCACTTGTAGGTTTATTTTCAGTCTGAGATGGAGGGGCCTTAAATTTGAAGGATAATGCAGAGCTCTTTTCTTCAGTATGACCAAACTTAAAACTGTTGCTGGTACCAAAATTGGCTTTAAACCCTGTCCCTGAAAGATGGCTAGGTGCAGGTTGCCCACTGAAGCTGAAACTGAAGGATGACTGTGTAGCTTGAGCAGTGCCTTTAGCATTAGGTTTAGGAGTTTGGCAGGAAACACAGGTTGCAGAGGCAGTTTCATTTCTTACTAAACACATATCACAATCCCACTGTCCATCTTTTTTACCAAAAAGTGCAGAAAGGTCATTTTTGGAAGGGGTCTGGCTTGTTTCACTACAGATATTAAATGGAAAGGTGGACGCTGCCTGGATAGATGACAGAGAAGTTTTGCATGGAGTCTGGCAAGAAACACACTTTGTAACAGCTGCTTCATTTCTTACTAAACACACATCACAGTCCCACTGTCCATCTTTTTTACCAAAAAGTGCAGAAAGGTCATTTTTGGAAGGGGTCTGGCTTGTTTCACTAGAGATATTAAATGGAAAGGTGGACGCTGCCTGGATAGATGACAGAGAAGTTTTGCATGGAGTCTGGCAAGAAACACACTTTGTAACAGCTGCTTCATTTCTTACTAAACACACATCACAGTCCCACTGTCCATCTTTTTTACCAAAAAGTGCAGAAAGGTCATTTTTGGAAGGGGTCTGGCTTGTTTCACTAGAGATATTAAATGGAAAGGTGGATGCTGCCTGGATAGATGACAGAGAAGTTTTGCATGGAGTCTGGCAAGAAACACACTTCATAACAGCTGCTTCATTTCTTACTAAACACACATCACAGTCCCACTGGCCTGTCTTCTTGGTGAACTGTGCACCAAACCCTTGCTCTGCAGTTTTCTTCATATCAGCTTTAACACCAATTTCAAATGCAGAGGGTCCCAAACCACCTGGTGCAACTGCAGCATTTTTGCAACTTGGTTTTGGAGTTTGACAACATATGCATTTTCCAGCAGTTGCATAATTTTTTCCTGAGCATATATCACAGCCCCATTCACCCTCTTTCTTTGTGAACTGTTCTCCAAAACCTCCCTTTGTGGTGGATTTGCCTTTTTCATTGCCAAGGCTGAATGTAAACTTTGAAACAGCCGGAGCAGAGACTGTACATGAGTCACTACCGGTTCCAAATTTGAACGTGGAGGGTGCTTGAACATTTGCAAACTGTGTGCCAAATCCAGTGATGCCACTTTCCTTTGTTGATTCTTTACCAAACCCAAAGCTAAATGTTACAGGAGCAGGTGATGGCACAGTGAACCCTTTACTAGCTTCTGAACCTCCTTTAACTGCAGGTTGTGATTTAGCATTGGGATTGGGGCTTTGACAGGCTGCACATAACATAGCAGCTGCAGAGTTCCTCACTACACATACACTACAATCCCATTCTCCTTCCTTCTTAACAAACTGAGCTCCAAATCCAGAGTCTCTGGCAGCAGGACGAGAAGTAGTGTTTCTTTTAGGTATTTCATTCCCTGGTTTGTCATCTTGTTTTAATGGAGATTTGGGCACCAATCTTTGAGCCTCTTCAAATTTTACTTTAAAGAGTGCTGCCTCCTCTGCAGATTTGAATCTTATAGCTAGCTGCTCTGGTTTTGGCATTTCATCAGCATAATCTATAGCATACCATACCCATGATTTATCTGAACCAGCATTGGGATTTAAATTCATATCAGGCTTAATATAATGATTTGCACAGATTTTCAGCACCTGCTCTCTCCTCATTAGCAGGCGGACTTTACCGGATGTTCTGTGCCGCAGAATCTTAATGTTCCCAATACCTCTCTCCTTCCATTCTTTTGTCTCAGTTTCAAAGCGGAAAAGTTTGGCTCGGTTGCAGAACATTTCTTCCTCATCTTCCTCTCCAGTCTTGACATCCACCTTTTCAGGGAGTGGCACAATTGGCTCAAAATGAGGCCCATCTTCATCTTCTTCCTCATGAGTACTTTCATGATCACTCTCTGCACCTTTTTCTTCCTGCCGAGTGCTTTCCACTACAAAACCTGGCTTGTTGGCATTTGTGAAACTGAAAGGTTGCTCAACTTTACCAAACAGATTGGGTTTGTTTTGACTCTGCATTGAAAGATCAGCAAACGAGTATCCGGATGTATTTTTACTGCTGAAACTGAAGAGGCCCACTTGAGAAGGTACTGGATCCTGGACAGGAGCCTTTGGTGCAAGATGTCCTTCTGACCTGGCTGGCATATCCGAAGTCAAAAGCCCCAGAAGACTTTCACTGGCATGTCTGACCTGTGGGGATGAGAATGTGAAGTCACCATCATTGGATTTAAAGTTAGAGTTAAATTTGAATGTGGCAGCCGGTGTGGACTGTTTATCTACTGTTGCTCCAAAACCAGGTACCTTAGGTGCTTCAGCCGGAACCTGTTGCCCAAAGCTTATTTTACCGAATTCCACGGTCTTCCCCTCAGAAGGCTTGGAAACCTGGTTCCCCACAGAGGGTTTTGTGAAGTAACCTGGTTCAGGGAGAGGAGGGTTTGTACTGGCCTGAGGGACAGTGTGGTTGTAATACTCCTCGCTGTAAGGGGACAATAAACTGGTTGCAGGAGACTCGAAGCGCAGCTGAGCCGCGTAAACATCTTGGGAGTACATGCAGGCTGATGAGGTTTGCAGGGGTGGAGTATGGGTCGGCTGTTGTTGATATGCATACATGTGCTGCTGAGGTGCGAGTCGGTTTATCCCAAACACTGGTGCCTAGAAAACAAAAACAATCAAACAAAAAAAAAGGTAGATAAATTAATATAAATACAGCAATCTATAAAAAGGTATGCTGGAAAATGATCAAATATAAAACTGACCTTGGTTGGAGTGACATTGGCTGCTGTTCTCAGGAGGTACTGGGAATTGTATGAAGGGGATTGGTTGTAGTATACGGATGGGCCTGTTGTAGAGACTGCCAGGGAAAAAAAAGGTTAACATAACTCAATATACAAATAAAATATTTAAAAAAAAAAAAAATAAATAAAAGATTTATGGTCTACCAAATAATTTCAAAAAACCTTTGGTTTATAGTGTTGCATTTTCTTGCTAGTTTTACCCCACTGAGCTTACTAAATACACTGAAAACCTTGTGATCATGTTTATATACCTTCATTTTTATCACATAGAACATTACATTTTGTATTAGTTGAACAGCAGAGGGAATGCAATTAGTAGTTGCAACACGCAGTTGATTCAATTAACCCTTTGCAGTCCTATGTCAGACGCGGTGCGACATTGCAATTATTCCTATCCGGTCCAATGTCGGACCCTGTCACACGCACTTAATAAATGGACTGCAAAGGGTTAACTAGGTGCTTCTATTATGTGGTTTACAGTATGTTTACAGTATCCCTGTCGAAATAATCTTTAGAAAGCTATCTTACAAGTATCTACTTTCAAAGTAGGACAAACAAGTGGGGGTTTTGCATTTAACCCTAATCAAACCCTTGTTCACTTAACTGTAATAGTTTGAGAAATTATACATCAGCATGTTTACACTGAAGAAAAATATTGGAATGAAAAGAAAGCGACTTTCATTTCAAAAGACAGATTTGATTGGTCAACGCTCAATTATATGATCCTAGTATACAATACCGAATTACAAATACGTAAAACTATGAACTAAAAAATAAAATGTAAATATGATAATTAGAATATGGAAAATATACCGTTGCTGGTATGTCTGTTGACAAGATAAGTGGGATTCCATACCGCAGCCAAATATTACAAAAAAATGGCAAGTGCAGCACAAGACATAAAAAAGCCTATTAAATTAAATAATCTACCTGTTAGTGGAGCACCATGGAAACTTTGTGCTGCCGGGAAGCTGTTTGGAAGAGCATCAGCTATGAAGCTATCCCCATACAATCTGTGATGTGGAGATGCAACAGAGCCAGAAGTGTTGGCTTTCAAGTCATGGACTTCATTCTATAACAAGCAGTAAATCATAACAATTACTACACCTGGAAGCACTGGTATAGGGCATCATTAGTCATTTCATAAAGCACCTCCACAAATCTCAACACATTGTACAAAAAGCACAGTAAAACAAATGAAGTAAAATAAAGTACACTGTCTCCCTCTCCCCCCCCAAAAAGAAGACTTACTGCTCCACATTTGCAAGATTTACAAAGTGTACCTTGAGGGCTTCCACCTGCTGACAGAGCATCTGCAGCAAGGACTTCTGGTCCTCTGCCCAGTGAGGTGGTGTCTTGGGGGAGAACTAACAAAAAAAAAAAATTAGATTATTCTGTGAAATTTACGGTCGAGGAAAAAAAATAAAAATGAAACAAAGCGCTCTTTGAAACAGACGTACCTTATGACTCTTTGATGGAGAAGTGATATTTTTTGTTGGCGCTGGAGTAGAAAACGTTACTTGTGTCCTGCTAATGGGGTCTGCAATGTGGCATGGACTAGTGTTGGTGCCGTTAACCTCCTCCTCTTCCTCCATATCCATAACTTCACCGCTCTCCCCAAGCTGCTGATTCACATCATTCATCAACTCACCAAGCTCATCTATCGATACAGGAAGCTGGCAAGACAATGGAGTGGAGAGGTTAATAAAATTGAGGATGGGAGGGGGGGAATCGTCATAAAATCATGGGATAACTTACCAGAAATCAGCATTTTTTTTTCTTCTATAGGCAAAAGCATAGAACTTTGTTGTTCAATTAAGAAAATGCAATATGCAAGACCCCTCAGGTTTAAACTCTCAGGGTCAATTGCAATGAACTCGTAGATTTAGTATGGAGCTGCGTACTAAGTTGCAGACTCCGTGGTAACTTAGTACCAATTGCAACTAAAAAAAATAGGAAACAAAGTTGGGGACTAGTTGATCCCCAGCTTAAGTACAGAGCTCAGGGTTAAGCTCTTTATTGTAGTGTGCTACCAAACAGGAACTGAAGTTGTGGCCTCAAATTCTGAGTGATTGGTTCCAGCTATTATATTTTAGAAGTGTTATATTTCATTACAAGATTGATTAATTTTATTTATTTATTTTTTTAAAAAGAAACATCATTATTATTGTTTTTTAAAAATTTACATTTTTTGAACTTAAGAATTACGCATGAAAATGCATTAACGCACGAAAGTAAATACTAAGTCTGAATTGCATAAGGATATTTTCCCATTTTTTTAAAAACCAAAAATTCACATGTATAATCTAATTTATAAAACACCACCAAAAACTAATGAAGCTGCGTCAAGAGGATAAAACTGAACTTGTATTAGTTGTCATTATTTAATTCACACACAAACAAATGCATTTGTTTATAGAACCAAAAGGTGTATTATAGACTATAAAAAGGTGTAAATTGAATCAGAAATGCTAATTAGATATTTCAGGTATAGCCTATAAAAGTTTAATTTGTCAGTACATCCATACGAAGACAATCATGGCCAGTAGTCACGTGCAAAATTATACAATGGGGCAAAAAACGATCTCATAGAGTGTATAAAAGATTGTATTGAAACTGTGGAGGATGGCCAAAAGTATTCCACAGCAACTCTGCAGCACACAACTGCACGGAACACATCCGTGAGCAGATTTAAATTATAACTTCCCTGTGGAAGAGGGATAAAGCAGAGACACTGGAAAGTTGTACTGGAGTTATTTATTATTATTTATTTATTATATAAAATAGGCCATGTTAAGTTGAATAAAGATTAAACTGGTTTTATTGCAAACATTGACATTTTTGTATTCCCCAAAGATTAATTGATATTATGTAATTTCTTGTTATGAATAGTTCAGTTTCATAAAAGTTGTCTATACATTTTGTGATTTTTCATGAAACAAGACTCAGGGAGACCAGATGGGATTCCAAATTTGCTGCTTTTAATTACTGCACTAAATAAAATAAAATAACAGCGAATCCTGTTTGGGCTGGGGTTCATGCCAAAGCAATAAATAAAAATAACTCCCTCGCTCTCTCTGATCCTCTTCTTATTTTCCTCTTCTCTTTCCTCCAACACTCTCACTCACTCTCGTTCTTCCGACTCACTCTGGGCTCTTTCACCGCTTCACAGATAGGCACTGCCTTTAGCTCTGACCCTCACAGCCTCACTCCAGTTGCGTCTACACGCGTCCCCGCTCGCACCTCGCCCCCCTCCCCCCAGTCACAAAATCACTCTAGTTACAAACGGTAGTGACATCTACTGTCAGTTCTACAATGACAATATTTATGATCAATGGATTATACCACCATGCACGAGCTTAGAGTTATAAATAACAATTGATACAGGATACGCAGGTTACTTCAAACACATCGTATTTTCATTGTACCTTATTTGTACAGTACCGTATTGCGTTCCTTAACTACTATAAAAATGGTAGCTAACGTGTAAGTTAGTGAACATATAATCGTGCACAGCAAATCCTCTGGTACTTTTTTCTATAGGCAGATCCTTGACTTAAGAATTAACTTTAAATAATTAAAGAATCTTTACCGATGTGTTATGAAATGGCACACAACCGCTCTAATTTCAGTGCCTGGGCACCGATGAAGTGATCTCTTTTTCTTGTTGTGTCAAGGCAATAATAAGCCGTGGGGAAATCAAATTTTTTTTTTTTCTGCGCCTTCAAGCAGTGTTGCCAATTTAGCAAATTTCTCGCCAAATCTAGTGACTAAGGGCTGACCTGGCGAAAGCAACTAGCGACTTGTGAAAGCAACTAGCTACAAATCTAGCGATTTCCAGGACACTCAGATAATTTCAGAGATATAAAATTATCCTGTATTAGCAAAGTCATTTTATAAAGAATCATTGTTAGGGTAATTAAATTAAATCCAATAATGCCCGCCCCATTTGAATACGCAAGGAACTTCAATACAGACCTGTTGCTAAGCAAAGGACAACAACCATGAGGCTGTTCTCAGGGGAGACCAGATTTCGCGTGACACCGCACCGGCATGATCAACCCGCCCCCACCTAGCGTTCCAGTAGTTCAAGATTTAGGACTACACCACTGCTCATAAGGTTCTGTAACATCAGCAATAAGTTTTGCAGAACAAGAGTCAGTGATCTAAGATGTTGAACATTTTACAATTAAAGAAATGTGAAGTGTAAAATGTAATTAAGTACCGTTTTTGCCGTCTACACAGCTGAGAACCATCATGAGCTGCTTAGTTCGTTGCAATTGGTATTAACTTGTGTACTAGTTTAGTACCGTCCTCCGTACTAAGCACAGGATCATCCCCAGTTAGTACGCTCCTTTCAGTTCATTGCAATTGACCCTCAAGCTTTCCACAACATGCACAAATGTAGGAAATGCACTCTTCTTGTAACAAGTAACAGTATATCTCCCCTTCATTTTTCAATAAAAGGTTTCCTCTAGCCATGGTTAAATGGAACAAAGAATGATTTGTTTGCAAACTGAACCGCATTACCAAGCATGTGTAAAGAAGGAAAGATACCTACTTTTTCAATTTCTGCAGCATTAGCATTGAAGCCGTCCAAGATTTTTGACAAATACTTTCTGGACTTCCGTAAAGACATTTTATTCATCTCTTGACCTTCTATTATAGAGTCTCCAATTTCTTCAGCTCTCCTTTGAAATATCTTTAAAATAAATAAATAAATAAATAAATAAATAAATAAATAATAGCAGCTTACATTAAAAAAAGACCAAGAAATTTGAACTGTTTTTCAGTAACTCCCCTGTCCCCCACCAACCACTCACCCGTGCAAGATGCCAGAAAGAAACAACAGTATTTATGGTCTCAAAGGCTGCTATTGCATCATCTGTGTTGCCTTCAACTTCACATAGTGTAGCAAAAGCAATCTGCGCATCCTCTTCGTAATTGTTAACTTCAGCAATCTGAAACAAAGGAAGCACTTTATTGCCTATTCCGATATAAATATGATAGCAACAAGTATGGGTGTGTGACAGAGAGAAGGTATTTGAACTGCAACTCTCCCTCCCGACCAAAAGACTAGAGGGGCGACTGGATTTAATTTGTGGTTTTTTTAATTTAATAAATACGGACGTTTTTGGAACATGTACAAGTGTGTTGACTCGTTATTATCACCCCACACAATGTCCTGTCACAGGGTGTTAATAAAATACCCATCATTGAACATGTACATCACAACAAGATATCAAAAATATCAATATGGTCTATGTAGGAGGTTTGACGACATGCTAAATAAAATATAAACTAGCCATGTTTCACCTGAACATAAAGTTGCACCAATGTCTACTGTACCTGAATATCTTTACTGTGAAAGTGCATGAACAAGGGGTCAATAGGTTCAGGAATACTTCTTCTCTTCTTTATACTCTCCAACATGGGCAGGGCCATCTTCCAATAGTGAACACTCCTGCCAATATATTCCTTCTGATCATAAAACGAGTTCAGGCCACTCCCCTAAAAACATAAGACCAAAGTTTTTAGCATGCACATGGAAACTAAACCGTCACTATACTAGACTATCATCTGAGCACCAAATCTGGTGATGAACCTCAACCCCCAGTAGAGATTAATCTTTTGGTGTTTTTGGGATAGAATAGGTCCTAATACATCCATCTAGGGTGGGTACGTCATTGGCAATGTGAAAAATAAAAAAATACAGACCATATTCCATGTAATTACCTGAAATTAATATTTTAAAAACTATACAGAGGTTGTATTACAAATGACAATAACTGGGGTTTTACACACTGAATTAACACAAAAGTGGTATCAATGCATTCAGCAAGGCCTGTGTTTTTGTTTAATATGTCACAGTTATGAGTAATATAATCATGTGCTGTTGTTAGGGGTCAAAGGTTACATCAAGTCATGTTCTGTGCTGATTTTGGACCTTCTGAGTTTAGACGTGATTAAGAAGGTTAACTATATTACTCAGATTATGTGTCAGCTTTTTACCAATTATATTTGACTCATGTCTTACCGTTTGTTTTTGTCAGTGTCAAAACTACCCCTTTTTTTTACAACGGAATGTGTCATTTTATGAACATTCTGTGAAAATGTACAGTATTCTGATTACCTAAAATCTTATGCATCTATTAAACACTCTTTGTTTCTCCATTATATTAAACATCATGTTTTTCAATATTTTCAGCGGTAGAAGAAATTTTTCTATGCTCTTGGACAAAGTATTTCATCCTGTATATGTAACATGCTAAGTCTTCAATTCAGATTGCAAAACCTAAATGTTAAACATTGGTTATTGCTGTTCAATTTCTTACTAGATAGGGAAAATACTTAACCTTCCAGCTGCCTATCACCCAGGTATGAAAGTGAGCAGTGTTACAGTACAGAGTTCTATAGAACATGGAAGCAAAACATTTATATTTCTCAAAGTTCTGAAGATAAACTGAAGAAACTGCCAAGCCAGCACAAACAACTGGGACAGCTGTACATTTTAAGAGTTGGTAAGTTTGTTATACTGGAAGTGCATAAATCACAAAAGGTAAAGAAAACATTTTTTCTGGCAAACTCACAGTTTCTTGAAGATGTTGTGCCCATCTTATAGTTAAGGCAGGCTGCAGCCCATGCTTCTCCCCAGCTCTCAAAGTGTTCATTTCTTGCTGAACTAAAAGCCTAAGCTTGGCAGAAGTCCCAGGTCTAAACAAACAAAAACAGTATAAATGTTAATTGTGTTAAACATTAAGCAACACTGGGCAAGCAGACAAGGTTAGATCAAAGTCATGGACACACTAAATACTTGTTTAAGACATCAAAAATGACACAGTAGTAAAAAAAAATAAAAAATAAAAAAAACCTTCATTATGCCCAAGGAAAGAAAGGTACTAGATTCAACACGTTTTTAGAAGTTGTTACTGCATTTGTAATACATTTATATAGTATTACACAAGTCTTGGATGCAGCCACACAATAAAAGAAGAAGCTTAAATCACTTACCTAATATAGGTTTTACCACATTGCAGAATCCAAACATGCAAAAAAATTGCAAATAAATGTTTGAACAAGTAATGTCTAAGAGCAGGATTGGCTGCTGTGCCTCAGTGCAGGCATTACTTGCTGTGGTTTCATACAACAGACATGTCACCTGCTATATATTGAAAATGTAGAAATATCTTACACTAGCTTGCAAAAGTAAGCGCTTTTAAAAACGGAGAATTAAAATGCCAGCTTGCATTCTTCTGGTTTCCGAGGTCATGTATTAACTGCAAAAAACTGTATTGGTTTACATTTTAAAATGGAATTAGAGCTTTGCAAAATAGAACACTGTTGAACCAATACAGTTCTGTTGTCATACAACATTGTTTCAATTCCATTTAAAAATACATATTCATCCAAATGGATACCAAACCTTAATTTCATTAAGGGTTTTATATTGCTAACCTGCTATGGTAAAATCATTACTAAAACCACAACACTTTATTCTGAAGAGAAGGATACATTGAAACTTACAGTGCTTTTTTGTGAATGAGGTTATACACAGCATCCCACCAATTTCGCTGTCTGTCAGTGCAAAGCAGTTTGACAATGGGGAGCGGAAAACATCTAGGCTCGAACGACTGCTCATTGTAGCTGATTTTGGATTTCTCTTGCAACTGTGCAAGGCTTGTAAACACCACACCACACAGGAACACCTGCAGAAACAAGATGCATTGTTATGCAACATTTATGGAGAGACAGAGAAAAAAAAAAGGGGATTGGGGGGTAAGTTTCCCACCTCAAGATCGAGGAGACAGATGGATTCTGGGGCATTGGTTTCAAGCTTTGATGTTTCTTGAGGCAGTCGAGGGAAAAGCTGTTTTAACCAGTCTCGGAGGGAGGGCTTCCGGTCCATTAAGGCCCACTGCAAGCCAAGCCATGTCAGATGCTGCAGATTTCCACTATGTAAAGGAACAGAACCTGCAGAAAAAGAAAACACACATACCCTTTCACTAGACACTGCAAACAGAATGCTTTAAAATCTACAATACATGTTAAAGTTAATATTGATAGGTATGAAAGTTTACTTTTGTTGTGCTTATCTGTTGTGCACGTTTCACCTTTTCTCAGATGTGACAAACATTCAAATCATTACCTATCTCCCTTGCAACCAAACACCTCAGTTTTCTAAACTTTGTAGCTGTGTCCTCAAACTCCAACAGTTATATTCATTTTAAACATGACATTAACTTAAAACTATGTGCATTTAAAAAATATACAAATAAATTATAAATAAATTTATATATATATTAAATACAAAAACAGGATTGAAGGACAATACAATCCATACTTATTTGTTTTGAAACTGTATGGTATGTCAGAGGTAATTTGTGTTGGCCCTGCCTAGTCCTACCCACAGGTTCTACAGCTAGAATGCATTTACTTTGCAAGAGCAGTGTGGTGTTTTAATGTTCAGACTGCATCCAAAAAGCAGTGGAATACATCAGAGTAAGGGAAAATGTGCATGCAATTATGGTTAAACTAGTCAGACCTATAAATGTTCTTTAAATACAATGGCATAATTGTCCCTATGGATAAATTGCTGACAGATTGCACCCTCCAGAGTGTGTCATGGTCAATTTGTCCACAGTGGAAAAATCAGACCTATATTTGTTTACTCCACAGTATTAAATAGACAATTCAAAGCTTCACAAAAGCAAGGTAGCATCTTACCATTATCACACCTGGCTAGTTCTCCCAGATCAGGGGGCTGCACTGCAACATTCCTGATGTTGTCATTTCCAATGAAGGAAGGCTCAGCAACAGCCTGGCTCCCAAACAAAGTCTCAAACAGAGAGTCCTGCCCACTGCTGTTGGCAAATGCTTCTACTACCTCTTTAAAGAAATCTTCTTTGTCATGGCTTAAATTGTAAAGCATATGGCCTGTAAAAGTTGAGAACATTCCAGTTTATTATTAAACTGATAACCATACTGACAAAGCATCCGCTAAATCCCTATACATTTCTCTCTGGGGCAAGGGCAACAATTAAAAGAACATGTTAATGTTTTGTAAAAAAACAAAAAACAAAAAACAAAGCACCATCAGAATATCAACACATACACAAAGTCCTGTGTACAGTTCATGGTTCCTGAGATAGGAGGTGTAGAATGAGCTGTGGCAAGGCTGCCTTTTCAGAAACCCCAACAGGGATGTTGAATTAAAGATATTGCACCTTACCAGCTATTTATTTCATCATACTTTCTGCTCCCATAAATGAACACATATGAAGAAAACACGCAATAAAATAAAAAAATATATATGTTACCCGAGTGGCTTTGTCGATCACATGCTAAAAAGTCCATCAACTCTTGAGATGTCTCATCTCTTTTTATAGATTTCATCTTTGGTCGTGGCACCTTATACAAAAAAAAAGCAAAACTTCACTAATATCATGCTAAAAATATCTTCTCTGACTGATAACTACTGAAGAATGTTTCACTAATTGTTTACTGTTGGAGATGCATATCCCTGGCAATGGGGATATACTGAGGGTGGGCAGACATACATCACAAGTTTTGCTTATATGTAGAGCCCCTTGTCCAAGTTATTAACTGCACATTTTCAAAATACATAGTGTATCATAATGTAGGGGAGCACAGAGGTTGTCTCTCACAGCCAGTCAGTCTGCTGAAATTGAATGCCATGTCAGACCTACCTGATAGGCTATGAGGTAACACAATGAAGCAAGGTCTGTGACAGCTCTCCACTGAAGCTCACTTTGTTCGGCCATCTTCAGCAGCAAAGAACCAGCATGCAAGTAGAGATGCCCTCTCATTTCAATGAAAGCGACAGACAAGTCATCTGTTGTGCCTGTCACTAAATTCTTCACAGACTGCATAGCATGATCAAAGCTACAGCAAAATAAATAAATAAATAAATAAAAACTCCCACAAGAAACGATAAACAAACATGAAAAAGAAAAACATGATAATTTCATAAAATCAAAAACAAACTGAGAATTTAACATCTCTAAAAGGTATTTTTTAGGGGTTGGAGCCATAATATTAAAAATCACATGGGAATTTTCAAGCGCAACACAATTTGAAGGAAACAGGAATGTTTCCTTAAGACTACAGAAATCAGAGGATAACCAGAATATAGGGATGGGTCAGTGTAGTCAAATACACAAAAAATAAATATTCAAAGAGCACATTACATATTCGAGTACATGAAAAAAAAAGACATATTGACTACTAGTAGAAGCAAAGTTGTCTTTTTAAATGCTGACGCTTGACAAGTGTTAAACCAGGGGTTCTCAAACTGGGGGTCGCAAAGGATTTGGTAGATTCAACTTCAACTTTTTTTTTTTTTAAATGCACACCGACTTACAAAAACAGCACGCCATCCCTATATTACTATTAATTAGTACGTTATAGTTGCTTCTCCTTCCTTCATATCTGTGGGTCCTACCTATATCTTTACGCAACCAGAATTCTTAGGCGCTGTCCACACTATGCCTTTAAACCGGCTTAAAAGAGCTAAATACGGTTTGCGTCCACACTACACACATTACATTACATGCATCGAGACCACCTCAGGGGTCTCGAGTCCGGTTCTTAAAAAAAAAAAAGAAAAAAAAGAAAATCGCACAACGTTTAATAAAAAATACATATGTACTTAAAACATGATGTATAGTACACTATTACTGATATACATCTATGAGTTGTTTTATTAATGTGTACCTGTAACAAAACAACAAATTGTGAAAAATAAAACGAAAAATTATAAAAAATAAAAAGAATTTCACAGGGCTCTAGCAATGACTAATAAATATTTTTAAATCTATGGACTGTACAATATAAAACACCTGCTGTTGACTTTGTGAATGGATGGAGTAATGTAAACATTTGCTCTGACCATTAAAAAAGCACAACCGGGTATGTTCCTTGTTTTGAATTATTTACAGGTTATTGAAAAAACAAAAGTAACTTGATCGAAGAAATCTCGTCTTGGACATTGTTTGTATACTTTGAGAACCCGGCCGGCTGCTAAAAGAGTAAACTTTAACTAGAGGTTTACACTTTATGCAGTCGGCTTGTAGTATACATATTTGCCTTTTATTCTTTATTTCAGGTATTTGAATACACTAAAATGTTGGCCCTGTGTTTTCGAACAGGAAGCTAGTCGCATTCCCATCCCGAATATATAGTAAATCTCATCTGCCTACCTTTGCAGGGCCATTCTGCCATGATGAACATCCTTAGCAGACAGTGTCAGGCGAACCAGGTTACTGTGAGCCAGCAGCAGTTCTTTCTGCATTGTCCTCCATATAGTTTTATCACACTCAGATATACCTGTAGAGCCAAAGTACTCCTGGGAAAAAGAAAAAACAAAAACACTGCGTTAAACTTCACTGACTTCACCCATTTTAAAGCTTGAAAACAAAACATTACATCAAAGAAAAAAAGATAATGAGTTTCATAATCTCCTATCTGGCAATATGAAATGCGGAGGTGGAGCCGAGTGTTTAAAATCAGTCATTTGAACAGACTAGGAAAAGCAACATTCAGACACTTAAAGGAACTAAGGAAAAAAAAAACCTATACCAACTACAAACCTTTAGCGTCTGTACAACACAGGTGTACCAGTCTAGGCTGTGGCGCATGGCCCCTTTCTTCTCTGCATTGAGGCAGTGCCTCACAGCCTCATCGAGTCGCTTGTCGGAGCGATACAGGTTCACTAGCTTTATGTTCACATGCACATCGCCAGGCCGAGCATGCAGCTCTGACTGCAGCAAGTCAAAAAGCTCATTCCAGCCCTGCTGCCCCTTTACACTCAACAGCTTCTCCTACAGGAGAGGAAAAAGGAAAACACAACACAGATTTATTCATTGACCTTTTGCTGATACAAAATAATCAATAGGCCCAACATATAAACTCATGAAACACCAGCATTTACTTAATCTACAAATAGATTTCTCTAAAACAAACTGAAGCAGTCCTAAAGGAGTTACATTTTTATTTGTATGTAACTAAATGTATTTCACACTCCACTCCTCTATATGCCTACAAGACCTTCCCCACCTTCAGGTTATAGACTGCTGGGCTTCCAGGAAAGAGCTTGGCTGCCCTCTCCACCCAGTACTCGGCTCTCCCGTCTCTTTCTTCCTTGTTGCACAGTAACTCAGCAATCTTCAGGACCAGGTCTTTCTGTGCTGGGTTCAGCTCCACAGAACGCTGGAGACAAGGACAGTTTCAGAAATGAGCATTCTTTTTACAGTGCAAGATGAACTCTCATTGTTCCGTCTGTCTATGAGGGTGAGGGTACGAGTTTTAGTTTTGTTCTTAACATGTGTGTAACAAAATAAAATGTCAACAGTATTTAAAATGCAAGCATTCATAATGGATTTTAAAAAACACTTACAAGACTAAGTTGAAAGTCATCGCAGCTATAAAATGATTGACAGTTTTGCTTAATAAATACTGACCTTGTAACATCCAACTGCCTTCTCAATGCTTTCCTCTTTTTCATAGAGCTGGCCTAGAAATTTATGTGCTTTGGGATCCCTTTCCTGCACAGTTAGGTAGGCTGAAATGTGTCTATTAATAAAACAATAACAATAAAAAAGTTGATTGTAGACATCTTTGTTTCTCTCCCCACGTACAAGTACTGAAAATGTTGGACACATTTGCTCTTACCTTTTTGCCAGTTCATATTCTTTTGCTTCAAAGTACAATTTTGCAAAAAAGAATCCTTTTAAAGGTTTCTGAAAGCAAAAGAAGAAGAATCTAAGTTGCGAAAGCTGTGAAGAAAACATCCAAATATTTTTTGATAAGACTGACTGGCACAATTAACTATAATTTGTATTGATTTTATATTAATTTTCAGGTTTCCTTTTTTTTAGTTAACCTTCCACATAAGCACTCTAAAAAGAACGTTCTATAAATATTCCTCCATAACATCGATCTTCTCTATAAAATGTGTAGAAAAAAACGTTTAAAACTGTATACTTTTATTTGAATAAACAGAGAATAAAAGATTGTGAAAAAAATGTATTAGTGCGCAAAAATGCTTCTGTGAAAATAGAACAAAGTTTGGAAAAAAGATTGTGCAATAATAATAATAATAATAATAATAATAATAATAATAATAATAATAATAATAATAATAATAATAATGTCTTTTCCTTGGTAATTGATTTGAATATTTCAGCTCTCAGAGAAATATAACTCAATATACCGTGTTGTTGTCCCTCTTGGGTTGCATACAATTCTCCGAGATATTCACTTAAACTCTGGCAAGTGTTTTCCTAAAAATGTGTTTTTATTAATTTTCCTTTAAGCAGTCTCGAAAAACATGAATTGTCCAAGCTTTTTGTTTTCTGGTATTTTTTTCAGTTCTTTCTATTTCAATTGAATCAAGTCGCTGTTGTGTAACGCTCCCATGTCTAACACGACTAATAGTACTGATGGTAGGTTTTTCAGTTTGTCCGACAGTACTTCTCTCTGTACGACTTACAGCGACTGTAGACATCTCAGAGGTGCTTGTATTTTCTGGGGTGTTTTGATTTAGCCATTCCTCAATTGACATCATATTAAAAAGGTTGAAATTTACTTTAAACGACATTTTCTTTATAGCTGATGGTTTGATTTGTTACTGGTGTGTGTGTGTGTGTATATATATATATATATATATATATATATATATATATATATATATATATAGATAGATAGAGAGATAGAGAGAGAGAGAGAGAGAGAGAGAGAGAGAGAGAGAGAGAATCCTGGCTAGAAATACTCTATGAGACATGTTTATCGAATTTATTTTAGGATTTACAAAATCTTATGATTAAATCTTAAATGTAAAGGAAGTGCGCATGTCAGGACGAAAACTCACATTCTACTGTGTGTGAGTAACATAAGCACTACTTTATCCGAAAGCAGACATTCCAACTGGTCTACAACCGCTGGCCTCTTAAAATCCAGCCATTAAAAAAAAACAAAAAAAAACGTAAACGTGGGTACTGTGTGGGGGCCTACTGTAATGAACTAAACAGTTGCAGATCTTAATACAGCCACCCTAAAATGTAAACCTCATAGCACTGTATTTGTTGCATCTATTAAAGTTAAGTGGGTCTGTATGTCATCCAGGATGTAGACCCCAACTACATTAATAGCGTTAAAGATAAGAGGTATTTAGATCTGCAGTTAGTGTTAGTTAATATTTTAACAGTAGTCTGTATCATTTGGTTACACTGGAGTACGCACAAACATACTGTGAATGGGAGTAGTGAATTGCAGTAAATTAATATCAACAACAGTTATTTTTTTTCTGGTCATGCCCATTAATTTAAGATTTAATTAACTACAAAAACCGGTGGTACAGTACATTACAATTCAGCGCCACTTGTTATTTATCTCTGAATCTACGTCCTTTAATATTGAAGTGCAGGAATTAATCCACCATTTATTTAACGATTACCGATATATTTGACAAACTCATATATACCTAATGTGACATTAATCCACACTGCTTGCATTACAAGCAGCCCAACTACGCAGATTAATTTCAAAACAAGCAGGCTAAGTGGGCTTCTCCCAAAACGAAAGCAAGAATATACTGGACAAGCCCACTCACATGCACATTTCAGTACAACCGCTTCAAGAAAACACTTGTATTACAATTCCTTAATTTAATGCGGCCTATCATATCGCCACTCGTGCTTCAACCTCTCTAGTCGGTTACACACGGCCACAAACACTCACCTCTTTAGTGGAAGGAGAAGAATTTTGCACCGATGCTATGTAGCGATCCACCTCGGCCTTATTACGCCGCATGGCTCCGGGTTTAGTTTTCTGAATTCTTAGATACAAAACCGTTTCAGAATATAATATTTATATAAGAAAAACACAATATTTTCGCTTTCTTATAACAAGTCCCGTTTACATAACTTACACAGCGTAAGGCCCTAAAAATTGGGGACTGACGACCGCCTGTCAAAACTCTATAGCTGCACTGATTGGTTATGATGCCAGAATTGTGAAATAATGTAACCAATTACATTTGAAATGTAAATAGCTCACTTCCTGAAAAATATGACGCATGCCTGAAAAAAGGGAAGTTCCTTGTTTGTGACTAGGACCATGATGATGAGGAAAAGCCGGGAACTTTCGCGGTCACGTGCTTAGCAACGGCGGCAAAGGGGAAAACAATCGGCCATCCCCCATAGAGTGCCTATGTAAAATTACTTACGTGTTTCTTAACTATGCCGAAATCATGCTGTATTGTGCAGTGCCACAACAACGCAATTTAGACACATGCCTAAGCTTTTACTTAATACCACCAGAGGCAACAGAACCAGGGAGAAGGCCGCTTTTGCTTTAATCAATAAGAAGTCAGACGTCGGCTATCGGACCACGGTGGCAGCCGGCCTCAGAATATGCATAGATTTGCAGCACCCACTTCATCTCTGGTATATTATTATTATTCATTTCTTAGCAGACGCCCTTATCCAGGGCGACTTACAATTGTTACAAGACATGACATTATTCTTACATACAATTACATTATTTTTAGATGCAATTACCCATTTATATAGTTGGGTTTTTACTGGAGCAATCTAGGTAAAGTACCTTGCTCAAGGGTACAGCAGCAGTTTGCCCGACCTGGGATTGAACCCACGACCCTCCGGGCAGGCGTCCAGAGCCCTAACCACTACTCCACACAGTTTTATGATTATTTTTATAGTTGTTTTTAAACTATAAACTGAGCATTTCCTTGTGATTAATGTTAGTTAAAGTGAATGTTTAGTTAAACATAGTACGTGTGACGCAGAACTGCTCATTTGACAGTAGGCAAGCAGCACACAGCGGCGGCAGGGGGCGAGTTGAGTCACACACACATACAAAATAATAATCATGGAGGTGGGCGCGGAGCTAGCGCTCAACTCTGAAAACCAACACCAAGCTAGATAAATAGTTTTTATATTACATTTTTCAATCCTAACCAAACACAACAGCCTCGTATCTTTTTTAGCTGAAGCATCAATACATTCTACATAATCATATGCCATATCTGCCGCAAATAAAAATGTTTTCTTAAATCCGAAAGTACGTTTATCTTTGGTGTAAATCTATCCAGCCTGCGTGTGTTTCCCCGTCCAAGAATGGAGGCCACGCGTTGCTAGGCATAGACGTCACACCGTGACGCAGACTGCTCATGTAGGATACAAGCAATTGAAGAAGCGGAAAAACAAGATACAAAAACACCCTGCATAAAGTGCATTTCCCTTTCTTCAGTAGCAATTATGTGGTAGTTTGTAATAGCCGAGTTTAAAGATGAGAACATTTCACAGGCCTAAGCATTTTTAGACAAATAAAAGGTACCGTTACAGAACCCGTTTATTTGCTCTCAAATCAGAACGCTATCCTTTTCTGTTCAGTATAAACTGCTTATCTGTGATAAGATATGAACTTACACATTTACAAACCTGAAAACATAATAAACTGTAACAACAGATGCATTTCTAGTGTTTTCCCCCTGATTTGGTACCTGGGCTTTTTATTTACAACCTACTGGTGAAAGTAGTAATTAACACTTGAGTATGCCTATTTGGCTCCCGGTGCAGCAGTGAAAGCACTGAGCTGCTTCCAACGGGAAGGGAAATTGTTACGCAATCGAGTGCAGTGTGCGATGCAGATAGGGTGCAGTAAATAGACACCATGGAATTCAACTTTAGTTTTATTTAGAACATAATTTTGAGACACAGCAGCTTTAACGGCGCCGTGTTGTACAAGATGTTGGGGCTGCGCCTTTGTTGGTTCTGTCTCCAGCAGCAACACCAGCCCTGCAGAACATTGAGCTCCTGCGTGCACGGTGCAGGGGTGTAGATAGGAGGTGCAAAGCGGCCTCCTGTGAACGCTCACGCAGGGGCTGCAACAGTCGGCCTTAATGGACTGTCATTGGTGCAACTTTGCACCAGCGGTGACCCCTCAGGGGATCACCTAGATTGAAACAAAGGATTGGGGGGTTGGGGGTTGGGGGGGCGTGAGTGGCTAAATGTGATACCATGTGTAATGTTGTTGGCGACCTAGGGGCTACTTAAGTGGGTCCTGCGAGCTCCTTGGGAGTCCAGGCAGTGTGTATTAGCATACGCAAAAGCTTGCAGTAAGATTTGTGTACAGCTGTCAGTGTCATGTCAACTGAATAAAATAATTACCGTTTGGACCTGAATCATCTTGCCTTCTCTATCCCAATTATGGTTTAAAATATAAGCACACACACAAAAGAAAAACATGCACCAAAGAAAGTCATGCACCACAGTGCAGCTATTAATTAGCCTGCTAACCTCTTCAGCAGAGCGGATTGTTTTTCTGTGATAGGCTTGAGAACCACTGTGACTGTGAGCACACTCTACTTTGATTGTCTGGCTAACATGAGGTAAGAGGTATCGGACTGAAAGCCCAAACCAATTAAATTGGCTGAATGGAAGCGAGAAACCTAGAACTTATGTACCAATTAGGAAGCGCCATAAATAGCAACAAAGCACTTTCATGAAGTTCCAAAATACAGCAACAAAAGTAATGTTTATCTATTTCTAACTGCAATAAAGCCTGATTAGAGAGTCTGACCTTTGCAGACAGTCGCAAAAAAAAAAAACACCTATAATTATTACACTGAACAAAAAAATTGTGATTGTAGATTTATGTGGACACGATGTCATGTGATTCACTAGAACTACTGTTCATAAGTCACTAGACCGATGCACGCTGTGTGACAGTTGTGTGCAACTATTCAGCAACAATCAAGGCAAAACAGAAAGATCGCAAAAACCTCATGATAAAAGGGTGCCTGTGTAATCAGCTTGTCCCTCAACACAATCAATTACATACTGTTAAGGCTATTCTAATGTTTTGTCCAGTCAGTGTAGCACATTCTCCCTTCTCCGATTTGGAACCTACTCTATGAAGGATATTGTCATCAAGAAGTTCCCCAGTGTTACAATATTTAGCCCCTGAGATTATCCATTGTTGTGACTTAACATTAGTACTGTAAATTATCAAACAAAACAAGAGTTTGATGGTATATATTTTATTAAATACTGGAATATGTCACTGTGAATAACATAAGAAACATACTAGAAAACCAATTCAATGATTAGTATACATACAACTTTAAGTTGGATGGCTTTGAGTGACACTTTCTTTTAACATTTACAATGCAATAGAATGTAAACCAACATTATGCAGTATTTTTGTTTTGTAATTAACAATGCCAGACCGTGCCATATTTTTTTCATGATTTGTTCTGACAAATAAATCCATTTGAAATGTTCTAGAAATGTAACATTGTTCCATAGTACGTAAACAATACTTGATATAGATCATTCTTTGAAGTCCTGAGTACCGTTTTCACTACAGGTGTACATCATTTATTTATTCATCCCATCCCTTGCTTGACATTTTCTAAATTCTTAAATAAATGCTGACTTCAAAAAAAAACATAGTTTTCTAATGATCTGATACTTCAGGTTGTTTAACATTTAAGGCAGTGTGATTTTAACAAAAAAAAGAAAAAATATAAATCTAACTCGCATAAAGTACATACTGTCAAAACATAGCATTTGGGCTACATGAGATAAAGATTATTGCTAATTGAACTGCTATTATAAAAATAAGGCCCATATATATATATATATATATATATATATATATATATATATATATATATATATATATATATATATATATATATATGCAGTGCCTATAGAAAGTCTACACCCCTTTCAATATTTTTACCTTTTGTTGCCTCATAGCCTGGAATTAAAATGCATTAAAATAGTTTTTTTTTTTTCATTTATCTACACATCCTACACCACAACTTCCAAGTGAAAAAGATATTCTAGAAATTTGTAGAAAATTAATTAAAAATAAAAACTGAAATAGCTTGGTTGGATAAGTTTCCACCCCCCTTGTAATAACAATCCTAAATTAGCTCAGGTGTAACTAATCGCCTTCAAAATCACACACCAAGTTAAGTGGCCTCCACCTGTGTTAAATTGTAGTGATTCACATGATTTCAGGATAAATTCAGCAGTTCCTGTAGGTTCCGGGGGTGGGAAGATCAGGGGATGGGTATAAAAAAAATATCAAAAGCCTTTAATATCCCTTGGAGCACGGTCAAGACGATTATTAAGAAGTGGAAGGTGTATGGCACCACCAAGATCCTGCCTAGATCAGGCCGACCCAAAGCACACAGCCAAAGCTACACTGGAGTGGCTAAGGAACTAAAAGGTAAATGTCTTTTAGTGGCCCAGTCAGAGCCCCGACCTAATTCCAATTGAAAATTTGTGGCATGACTTGAAGATTGCTGTCCATCAACGCTCCCCAAGGAACTTGACAGAGCTTGAAAAAGTTTTGTAAAGAAGAATGGTCAAATATTGCCAAATCTAGACCTATCCCAACAGACTCACAGCTGTAATTGCTGCCAAAGGTGCTTCCACCAAGTATTAACTCGGGGGTGGAGACTTATCCAATTATAATCTTTCAGTTTTGTATTTTTAATATATAATTTTTTTCTCAATAAAAACTTTTTTCCCCTTAACAGTGTGGAGTATGGTGTGTAGATAAGTGGGAAAAAAATCCTCATTTAAATGCATGAAACTCTGAGGCACTGACACAACAAAATGTGAAAAAAAGTTCAAGGGGGTGTAGATATATATAATAAACATGCAGGAAAAAAAGCAGGCTATACAACAGTGCCAATAGAAACAGTCCATTTTAAAAGCCATATTAAAATCAAGCCTTTGAAAATACATTTTCTAACAACTTCCCTTTTTTCTCGTTCCTTATCATGCGATTTTCGGGTCAAAGTTGTCATGTATTCGGACCCACTCACTCACTTTCTATGCTGCCCGTACACTGTGTGGGGTCTAGCAAGTTTCCAATAGGCTTGACTATTACACCATTAAGGAAGCACCGCTGGATTAAAAATCGGTAACATCTAAGTTTACAAATCTGTTATAAACCATCCATAATGCATCTAGTTCTGTGTCCTGAAAGTGTTATAAACATTAGCCATTTCTTCACAATAAGAGGCTATAGCAATATAATGTTACAAGAAAATGTAAGGCATCTATACATAACCAAGCATTAATCTCTACACTAGTAATGAATCATTAAAATGTGATTGTAATAAACAGGTATTCCTTGTTAATAGTAGTCAACCACATTAACAAATGTTTTATAAATGGAGCAAGACCTACATTACAAATTGGACAAAAAGCATTTAATATAGTTTCTTTGGGCGTTTTACAATCTAAATGTCTTTATTAATAAATTCATTCCATAAATGTAGGAGCACGCAAGTTCCCATGTTCTTGTTAGTTGTACAAGTTTTCGTTTCTCCACAACCTTAAATGGATTAATATGAACTTAATTTCAATTTGCACATCATGCATTGGAGTAGAATTGTCATAAAAAAAGAGAGTACAGAAAGACAGAGTAACATTTGGCTTAGATAAGATAGAAGTGTGATTTGTTAATACATTGGTGTGAAATACAAAATCCTAAAAAGGTACAGTATAAATGACAAGATTGTTCTGTGAGAAAATCTATTATCCTTATCTTTTCATACCTCGATGTTTTCAAAATTATTTTAAAACTAAATCCATCAGTTTTATTTCTAATGAATATACAGTTTTGCGTTTCCAAACCTTCAGATTCTGTGTGTATTAAACACATTTTGGTTCTAACCAAGCTCAGTATGGCTAGCGTTCTCGTCTGAACTGTGCAAAGTGCACAGCTTGCAGTTTATTTACGTCCAACAGTTTCAGCCAGCTTCTTTAGTCTTTTCTTCAGCTCCAGAGGGAACTTCTCATAGCATTTCTTGCAGACCGGTTTCATGTCAAACTCCACAAACTTGTTCCTAAGCAGAAGTAAAATAAGATTTGAGCATTTTATTTTTAGATAGGTATTATTCTTGGTACACCACTAACTGGAAATGTATGTACGTAACATGCAGGAAAATGCAAAATGTGCAAACTACACCAAAACACACAGAACAAACCTAGATAGGATGTCACCTTAAAACACAAGCAACTGGAAATGTATTTATAAACTCTTCAGTAGAGACCCTTATCGAGACACCAAATCATTTTCAAAGTGTGTAATATTTTTTATTTTATTTTTTAGTTTCCCTGATGCAACCCCCAAGGAACAGAAATGCTAAGCTTTTGATGCACTTATATACACTAAAAAAACGTTTTTATTTTCTATTTGGCTACATAAAATGTCAGCAAATCCACTACAAATGTATTCCAGTATAAGTTTATTTTTTTCAAATATTTATGCGGTTTAAATGATTAATTTAAATAGTAAATTCATCAGGTAATCCAGAGTGTGGGATAACATTGTGTAACTGCACACACTGTAGTTTGCCTCACTGTTCCCCATTGGGTGTGGCTCTCAGGGTGCCCCCCTCCTACAAAACTTCAGTTAGAAAATCCAAGCACAATAATTGCAAAAAACTCAATATAAACGC
This sequence comes from Acipenser oxyrinchus oxyrinchus, assembly GCA_030684275.1. Taxonomy (NCBI): domain Eukaryota; kingdom Metazoa; phylum Chordata; class Actinopteri; order Acipenseriformes; family Acipenseridae; genus Acipenser; species Acipenser oxyrinchus. The sequence goes on from CM060255.1 coordinate 17,742,527, forward strand.
GTTATTAAAAAAGAAAATAATTGGGAAATACAGCAAGATGTTGCATTAAGGCTCATGGCAGCACAGTGAAATTTGATGTAAAATACAAAGGAGTTACAATGCCATGTGAGAGTATAGGGGGTGCCAGTGCTGCATTCCAGGTAACCCATAGTTTGGAATGACTGGTAGTTGCTTGGCTATGGTGCCCATTAAACTTTACCATCCTCTCATGAATTTTTGTGATACAGCAGCATGCATAACTATCTTATATGGCTTGCATTATAAAATCACCCCATAAATGCCCCTACATATTTTAAAAACTTGTAAAGTGGGGGAAAAAAACTCCTTTGATATAACAACCATTACAACGAATGACAAGAGGCCAAGCCGCACACCACAAACAGAAAAAGAGCATTAGAGTTGGCAAACAAACCAACCAAGCCAGCAGGCACAGTTAGCGTGATGAATACAGTCTCAGAAAAAAAGAATATTCTTGACACTAACCAATGGAAAGAAAGGAGAAGTGATGAAAAAGAGAAAGAAAGGTTTACAAACAGATTGGCATTTTCTTTTTCTTTTCTTTGGAGTCTCTTTCGCGTTTGGCCAGCCGACGCTTTAGCTCCTCAGGCATTCTCTCATAGCAGGGCTTGCAGACCGGCTTTAGATCAATCTCAACGAATTTGTCCCTTTAGAAGAGGGATCGGCAGACAAGTACAGGAAAGAAGAGCCGATTAAGAGAGAAATCAAAAGACAGAGGGAAGAGCAATATGGAGGGAAAAGATAGATAGTGCTTACCAAGCTTTTCATAGCACTAGCAATATTATCATGTGTCTCCATTTTGGGATAAGCATATTGTATTTCAAAGACAACACTACAGATGAAAAGGTTGATGATGCTTCCTGGTATCTAATTACTTTATGCATTGTATATTAAATATTAACTTATTTTTATTTTTTAAGGCAGGATAAAAAAGGCAATACAAATGGCTGCCAGATATAATGTTAAAGCTAGGCAATTTGATTTTTGGTTCTCTCCCATATAAAAGGAATGGTGCTCAACAGGGGAAGCAGAACAAGAAATGTGGGAGTTCACCCAGATAACAGGAATGAGATTGTGAAAGACCGTTTCAGAGATACAATACCCTTTTTCCCTTGCTTCAGTCAACCCAGCAACCTAACCCTGAGAAAGTCGAGTTTGAGCCATTCTAGGAATTATTAGGCTAGGAATTATTAATAATAATAATAATATCAAAATATAAAAGTACAAAATACAGTATATTTAAAATGATTGACATGTTTCAGAAAATGTTTTCTTACAGAAAAATGAGCTAAACAGCAACAGGAATTATACTTACTTGAGTGTCAGCTTGGTGTTGCAAGTAGAACAGGCAAAGCAGTTTACACACCAAGCCTTGTTCAGTGCAGATACAACTAGAGAGAAAAAATTAAAAAAAGAGAATCACAATGAGAAGGAAACCGTTGCTGCGCTAGTACTACAACTGTAAAATAAATAAATCTACAAACAAATGTAATCAATACAAATAAACTAAAAAGTGGAATGTCTATGGCTGTCTGGTTAATACAAAAGCTGCGGTAATACTACAAGAAACTTTTAAAATTATATAACAAACTTTGACAAGAAGTCTCTCAACATCTTCAGTGAAACAGATAAAATAAAAGCTACTAGTTTATATGAAACACTGATTATAAATTAATTTAAGAAAAATTCATCCAGCTGTTTTTTTTTTTTTTTTGTTTTTTTTTTAAATCAAAACATAAATAGTAATTCAGAATATTACCATCTCCTTCAATCACACGGTTGCAGTGGTAGCAAACATCACCAAACAGCTGTAAAATTACCAGAAAACAATTAGACCTTTTGTGTAGTTACAAGGCATGCATGTCCTAACTGCACACTGCAATGTTTAATTCTGCAATCAACCAACAGAAATGTAACTTCTCACAACATTCTGCTTCCAAATATCTTGAAACAACTGCATTCACTGGAAATGCTTATTGAGATACTGAATCATAGTGGCAGCTGCTAAACATTTGATAAAACCTGTTACAATTAAAAGCAATTGTTTCTTTAATTCAAGCTGGGTCACAGAAATGTAATTCTATTATACACTACGCATGTAATGAACAGTGTATTTACTGATCTATACAGTGCGCACTCCTATTTCTGTTAATATGTGGTTAGACTATGTTGTCAGTAAATTGTACCTGTACTACACTTTATTGTATAGGGACCCTTCAGCAATTCACTGTTTTTAATATTACACTATTTTTTATGTGGAAGACAGATAGCAAAAAAATCAAGGTTGCACTTAAAGCAGGATTTAGATTTTTTTATTAAGTAAATATGGCAGAATATACAATACATTCCTTTTCACTTGGCTTTTATCCAGTGGTTTGTGTGCAATGGTATTGGAATGTACAGAAATATAATAATTTCTTTCGGAGTTGCAATAACACAATGTTACAGAATGTTAAATGTACCTGATTGTAGTGAGTTTCACAATAAGCCAATCCCTTCCTTTCATAGTGTCGGTGGCCAAGGAATGGCTTTTCACACTTAGCACACACAAAATGCTGCAAAAAACATTTAAAAATCGGCCAAACCGGTTAGTCATAGTTTAGTCAGGGCTTAACTGCAGAGAGTTACACAAGAAAAGAGAAGGAGCCAGACAAACAATAGCACAGGCCTAGTGACTGCAGGTACACACCAGTCTTTTTACCTCACTGAATTGTGCAACAGAAAACTTTTCAGATAGGAGGGTTCACAAACAGGTTCAAACACGTCTCGTGGTCTTTCCTATTTTAATACATCTCCCGTTATAACCATTACGGTTGATTTGTGAAGTACAGAGCAATTCTGAAGTCACATTGGCCTATTTAGAGCTTTCCAGAAACCTTAGACAGCTATTGTGTGCCATAAGGGGGTGCTCTGCATCCATAGAACATCCCCAATGTCATCTATAGGTACTAAAAGGAAACTTGGTAAAATCTTATTTAGATTTAAAACGTTAAGGAGGCTCCATTTCTAAAATATCTTGTTAGCAATAGTTACCTGTATTCCCATTTGAGGTGAACTATGAGCTTTCAAATTATCAGTTAAGTCAGTGGATGAAGAGCCTTTAGCTGCTACTTGCCCATTTTGTAGATTTCCCTGCAAATCTATATCTGTCTAACACCCAATTAAAACGTACCTTTTTTTTTTTTTTACCGTCTCATGTAACAAGCCTTGAGATGCCAGCTAAGTATCCAATTCCGATATTCCGAGAACACCTGCTATCTGAATAGTTTTAGTCGTTGCGAGGCAGGGAGGTGAAGCTGCACAAGGTGCATGGGTGTCCAAATCCCTCTCACCATGTCAAAGTGCCTTTCGCAATAGACGTGGCCCCCCCGCTCATAGTAAGGGTGCCCTTGAAAGGGCCTTTCACAGACAGAGCACACAAAGTGCTGAAACAGGAATATAAATGTGTGGAAATGAATTTAGAGATAAAAAGGTACACAAAAGAGAACAGTGAAGAAGATGTACTGAAAAAGCACAAGTAAACAATTTATTTAAAAAAAAAAAAAAAAAAAAAAGATACACGTATATAAAATTCATAAAATAGACGTACTGGAAGACCAATTCATTACTGACCACTAGTGGCCAAAAAGAAGAATGACATCAGATAAAGTATATTTTAAAATCATTTTTGTGTGCAAATTGTGATATCCATAACATTATCCATAACTTTAAATGCTCAGTCATTATTCAGGCCAGACGTACCTCCACGTGCCACTGTTTGCCCATGGCGTTGACCACACGCCCTTCAATGGGTCTTCGGCAGGCACCACAAATGGGAACTCCCATCTTGTCATGGCAGGGCAGGCAATACAACTCCCCTTTTAGTTCACGAGCATCAGCAGTCAGCTCCTTACTGGCAAATGCCAAGGGGACAGACAGAAATAAAAGCATGTTTGTTAGAAGCTTTAAAAAAAATTCCATGTAGAAAGATTCATGTACATTGATAATTACAAATATCAGAAGTATACTTTGCATAAGATGAAAATATGTTCATGGCAGGACATCTGGGTGACAATTGACTCTCCCTTTACACTCAAAGGTGATGACCAGTTTACCTGGCTACCAATACATGCTGCAGACATCGTCTGGGAGTCACTGACATCATAGTGCGAAGGATGCACATTAAGGGACTATCCTGATCAATGTATAAATTACATTTGTAATGCATTTTATAAATCTTGGAATACAACAGGCTGGTAAAACAACTCCTACTGTCGCCGTTCTTGCTACCTACCCGCAGTTGGTGCAGTTGAAGTGATCCGGGTGATACGGATCATTCTTGAAAATCAAAGGCAGCTCGTCAATGATGGCGTGACACTTCTGACAGATGTACTTCCCCAGACCTCTAGCTTTCTCACGGTTGTGACAAGGGCGACAAAGGTGTCTAGATAACGGAAATCAAGCTTGCTTTAAAATCCAAAAGCCCTCTTCCCCTCATTATACAAAGTTGTATTTGATATAAATAAAATAATGTAAACAACCCCCTCCCCCAATTCAACTTCTAAAACCAATCCTCTTTACAAAAACAAAAATGTACTTATAATTCCACTTAATTTAGGGTACCAACATAGAAAAACTTTGGAAACTATGTAAACAAAAACAAATATACAAACAAACAAAGAAAGGAACAAACAAAGGAACTGATACATTAGAGGTGGGAAAAATATCTGAATGAATTTTTTTTTTTTACATGTGTTCGAACACAAAAAAAAAAAATTTGAATTCGTCAGAAATGCATATTGTGCGTTTTTTTTTTAGTATTGTTTTTGTAAAGTAAAAGTACATAATACATCATGTATGTACATAATGCTGGGTTTATTTTAGTAACAGGCTACTGTAATAAAATGTTAGTGTCTGCTGCGAGAAATTCCATTGTTGAAAACAGCCGGAAATAAGCATCATGTGTGTTTGCTCTTCCGCTTCATTCAGACGCTGCAATATGGCAAGTGGCAAAAGGCCTCAGTCTGAAGTGTGGAATTATTTTGACAAAATAAATGAACGAAATGCTGTACAATGCAAGCTTTGCAAAAACGAGTTAATTCCCATGGTGGTACTACTGATTTGCGAGAACATATTAAATGGGTGCATGCTGTACTTTACAAAGAAGATTCAGATAAAGCCGGAGGCCAGACGACCATCACTGACTTTGCAAACACAATCGTGTAAAGATGAAACAACAAGCAAGGTGGTCAACTTCTTGGTACAGGTAATGCGTCCACTCAGTATTGTTGAAGACAAACCTTTCATCGAGTTGCTGTGTTGCCTTGAACCACAGTACAAGGTGCCAAGTCGCATAACTGTAAGAGAACCGATTAAACAGCAACACAATGATGGACAAAAAGCATTTAGGTCCGAACTGGAAAATGTGAGTTCTCTTGCCCTGACAACAGATATATGGACAAGTGTGGCAAACGAGTCATACATGACTGTAACTTGCCACTACATGGACAGTGAGTGGAATTTACAAACTTTAATTCTAGCTACATAACCAATTGCAGAGCGCCACACTGCTATGAATCTACAGCACCACTTAGAGGAAATACTGTCAGACTTCGCAATCCCCCTCTCTAAAATACTTGCAGTAGTTACACATAATGCCGCCAATATCTTGCTCATGACAGAAAAGATGGGTTTAACTACTGTGAAGTGTGGGGGACACAGTTTACAACTTTCAGTTTGGAAAGGTCTGGCAGTACCGGAGATTGATCATGCTATTGGTGCGTCTTGAAAGTTGGCTGCTTTAGAATGAGCTTCACAGCACAGACTGAACTACACCGGCGACAAGAGCAGTTTGGTCTCTGCGAAGAAGTGCTTATGCAAGATTTACCAAAGAGATGGAATGCAACCTACTATATGATTGAGCGCAAGGGTGAGTTTATTTAAATTCTATAAAGGCACTTGAACCCAGATATGAACGAAATGTTAAATTTCTTTATTGGTCGGTATTTGTTAGTTACGAAGGCCTGAAGCACTGCCGTAATGTCAATAGTATACGCAAGCGCCGTGTTTTTGGTGTTTTTCAGATTTTTTTGTTTCAATGTCATACGCAAAAACAAAACTCCCTGAGGATCTCCCCACTTAAAATAACCTTTTATATTTAATGGCTTTTTCTAAATTTTCCAAACGAATACAATTCTCTCGGAAAAATATCAGAACATAAAAAAAACCATGTTTGTCCCGCCACTATGATACATGTTCTGTACATACTCATTCCTTGGAAAGCTCCAGTCATACTTGTGATGCAAACACTGCCTGGAACAGTGGGATCAGGCATGTATATTCCTGCATGGCAGACAGGAGTAATGACTACACTCACCTGCCAGCATTCTTCACAAAGCCCACGTCAGCAAGGACTTGTTGGCAGATGTCACAGCAAAAGCAGTCGGGATGCCAACTATTGTTCATCGCCTTTATCACGCGACCAATGATGAACTCGCCTAAAACACAAACAGGTACCCTCAGGGATGCTGTACACATAAACTGAAACAGACAGCTGTCAGCCAGCGTGTGGAGGTATTACATATCTCTGTCCACAAAATACACTTCACCACAGTTCAATGCTGTTTTAAAGCTGGAGCAATATGTAATTAAGTGTGTTTTTTTTTGTTTTGTTTTTTTACTGATTTGCCTGGTGCAAAAATAGCACTATTAAAAATGACCTTCCCTACTCCATTAGCTTCTGTAACCTGGGACACAGAGGAGAGGTCTGCTTGTCCTCTTGTGGTGTTCTTTTAAGAATGTTTTAAAGTAGAGAAAACATAATAGAAAAGAGTACTGAACTAAACAAAGCAGGGGAAAAAGTATTACATGGATTGTAAAACCTTTGTTAAAACACATTTATGTTTAAATATAGCTGAAAAGCGCATTTTGGGCCAGTGGCCAGAGACTTTTATAGAGACTGGCAGCAGTGTGGAGTAGCAGTTAGGGTGCTGGACTCTTTACTAGAGGGTCATGGGTTCAATCCCAGGTGGAGGACACTGCTGCTGTACCCTTGAGCAAGGTACTGTACCTAGATTGCTCTTGTATAAATGGGTAATTGTATGTAAAAATAATGTGTAAAAAAATAATGTAATTGTACGTAAAAATAATGTGATATCTTGTAACAATTGTAAGTCGCCCTGGATAAGGGCGTCTGCTAAGAAAGAAATAATAACAATAATAATAATAATAATAATAATAATAATAATAATAATAATAATAAAGCAATGAAGTTTATCATGACTGACCATTCTACCCGTCTATAGAAAAGCAATCCATCATAATGCGACCTCTCACAGCTCTGAGAGACCTCCTAAAGCAGGGGTTCCCTAACTTTTTTACCCAAGGCCCACCTGTTCAGCTGCATTAGGCACTGCTGTCCACTATTAGCACTCCTTGGAAAAATGTCAAATTAAAAACATTGTATATGTTTAAACCTGTAACATTATAAATAAACCTAATCTAAACTGTACTTTATTCATTTGAATAAATATTGTGAAAGATGGAAATCACATAGAATATGCACTGAGTGAAAATAATAATTTTGAAACACTAAATAAAATAAAATTGCAAAAAACAAAAAGTAGATGTTTATCAAACCTTTAAAATTAGGTACCTTTGTATAATTGCAAATTTTAGAAATGCAGTTATTTTTTTCTTGGTCATGAAACAAGAAAGAAGTCTCTTGTCTCTTATTATTCCCACTCAAATACCTGAACAGGAATCATTCTTGAGTAAAACCAGTACAACGTGCACAAAAACATAGTTCTTAAATCCTAATTTCTGAACACTGTGTAAATTAAACTTCCAGCATTTGCCTCTCACACTAAACTGTCATGCACAAAAAAACAAAAAAGACAAATGCGCACAATACAGAAGGAAACGAGATCCTTGCATAAGTTACTTTTTTCACCACTACTCTGTACAACCAAATACAACTTGCAAAATCACATTCAGTTGGCTTGCAACATCCCCCCCCCCCCCGAAATATGAATCGGTCAAAACATTTCTTTATTATTATGTTCCAACAAAAAAGATTCTAGTGTTATTTTAAGACAGCTATGAACGAGGCAGTAATCAATAAAATAGCAGTGTATCCAAACATTTTAACAAATCAATTACCGGTATGCAAGAAGATTTATTTGATTATTTGATTTAGTTTATATTGAAACATACAAAGTACTCAATCGGCCAATTGAGCGCCGCCCCCTGGAAGCTCCCGTCCTCGGTCGGCAAAGGAATAGCCTGGACTCGAACTTGCGACATCCAGTCTATAGAGCGCATCCTGCACTCCACGGGGAGCCCCTTTACTGGATGTGCCACTCAGGAGACCCAACAAACAGCTTTACAAGATGCAGTAACAATAAGAAAATCCAATAAAAAATAAGAAAAGAGTAGCATGTATTATGCATAGGAGGCTGTGTGGTCCAGTGGTTAAAGAAAAGGGCTTCTAACCAGGAGGTCCCCGGTTCAAATCCCACCTCAGGAACCCCTATCAATTTAATTTTTAAATGAATGTTATCAAGTAGAAAAGTTGGTATGAAAACGGTTTTACAAAAGAAGCAACCCACTCCAACACCTCAAAACTGAGCCCATGGTACAAATGCATTCAAACTCCTGTAGCTGCCTTTTTTGTTCTTTATACTTTGCAAAACATATTCTTTGGTAGCGGATTTGACATATTGTAATTTTATTAATATTGAACACACTGTTTACATCTGCCAGCAGAGTGATCACATGACCTTAACACTGCTCTATTGTCAGAGCTCTCGCTCTACATCCCGCCTACCGGTAGGCAATCTGTTAACTCTGATTTGTGAATTTCTGTTTTGACTGACAGTCCGCCAATACTGCCTTGCTACACTATTTTTCTACAGTTACAGCTGACGCTGGCACCTGCTTTTCGCTATTAATAGAATAAAATACATAGAATGTCATTGCTCCCGCGGCTCACCTGGGACTGTGTCCCGGATCCCAGTTTAGTAACCCCAGTCCTAAAGTAAAGACTATTCAATCAAGGGCCTCTCACAAGCAGAAACTGTCAATTGTGTTATGATTCAATGTCTGCTGCGGCCTTAACGATTACCACTCAAATGAGTTAAAGACATGCTTGTGAATTAACCTGCTGCACTACCTAGCACCTTCTTGGATGCTTTACTTATGTATACTCACCACACTGATGGCAACAGGGGGCAAACAGCATCTGGAAATCATGCTCACAGTATTTTCTTCCTTCAAACTGAAAATAAAAAGGAAATTAAACTGGCCATTAACTTTAAATGATCTAGCAAGTAATTACTGCTGCATTAGTGCTTTCATTTTATTCCACAGTTTACATAAGATAATATAATTTACAGAGGTGCAACTTAAACCTGCCATTTGCTCTATTGTACTGACACTTTTCCGGTTCTAAAAAAACCCACTGACAAATACTTAAAGTTGTATAATTGTATAGAATAAAAAAAAACTTCAACAACTATATTAAAAATCGACATCTATGTTCCAAATTAAACTTGTGTGAATTTTATGAAGATTTTAAATATTTCAATAATACTAAATCTCCAGGGGAGTCAAGGAGGTTGGTCTGTTTATAAAAGGTATCCATTCTAAAGCTACAGTTTAAATTATGATCTATATATCTGTGTGTTTTTTTTTTTTTGGTTTTTTTTTTTTCTTTTTTTTTTTTTTAAATAAGACATGAGAGACTGTTTTATAGTTATTAAATATTAAAGTCAGCCAAGCAATATCAAAGGCTAGGACTTTTGTTTACTTTCTTTGAAATACATAATTTAATACACAATAACATTTATCTGCCTTAAAGAACCAGTTACCCATGTCTACACATCTAAAATATTGCAGTTTTTTTAGAGATTGTTTATCTGTACAGTAATCCTACTGGCGGTTCCTCCTACAAGGTGGATTTGTTTACTCATGTTAGCATCACAAAATACAATTAAAATATGGTTGGAAGAGGTTAGCAACAGAGCAGGTTTATGGCTGTATTGAGATCGGGGGCAAACTCGGCCCTTCCACTCATGGTCTTTGTTCCAACCCTTTTCTAAATTGTTTAATTAAACCATTTAAATATCCATCCAGACCCTGAAGTAGTTAAACAGTTCATTTTACCTGTTAAACCTGGAGTGGAATTGCCTTCTAGGACCGTGATTGTACACCCCTGGTTTAGATTAGACCTAGTTGCTTTAAATTACTTTGTTATACTTTTTGTTTGTTTGTCTTTGTTTGCTTACTATCCTCTGGCCCTTTTATGGTTTTAGCAATCATACTATGTGGTTCTTATTGCAGTTACTTTTTGTGATTCATGCTGAAGGTGCTTAGCCCCGAGATCAGAAGCTGCTCTTGCATTCTAGACATTTTTCAGAGGCTAAATCAGAGTGTCTTTACCTGTGCAAGCACTATCTAGTGAACTGTGGGCTGCGTTTCCTTTTGTATTACTGGCAACACAGAGAAGGTGTTGACTAGATGGCACTAGCACTCACTAACATGTCTATGGCTAGCAACTAGCACAGAAGAGCAACTTCTAAACATAGATTTAAACACATAAGAATAAACACAGTATTTGAGTAATCGAAATAAGAGCCACTCAGAATGACACATTTATTTAACTGGAGCTAAAGAAAAAATGATTCCTGAAAATTGGAACATGTTTTCTCATATATGCTGGAAAGGACCTCTTCCTCTTTTCCACCCACAGGAAAGATAAGAATGTTGTCTATGGCAATGTAAAAAACAAAAGTGGTATTTGAAGTTTAAAAGTCACTGGAAAAGCCACTTAATGTCCTCTGGGGGCCAGGCTAATGAGTGTGGCAGATCCTCACCTCGTAGAAGAGGCCCTCTGGGAACTGCTGGAAACACTGTGCGCACACGAAGCACTGCTCATGGTACAGCTCCCCGTTACTGTTCACAATCTTCTCAGCCGGTTCAAAGCCACTCTTGCAGCGCTCACAGATGGCATTTGCCAGAGCATTTGCCATGTTGCTGTTAAAAAAAAAAATATATATATTATTATTATTATTATTATTATGTTAACAGTATCATTGGTCACAAAGAATGTTTTGGTTCTCCACTTTTTTTTTTTTTTTTTTTTTTGTAATTTGACATTCAAATACTATATAGATTATCATTGAAGCAAGTGTGGAGTAGTGATTAGGGCTCTGGACTCTTGACCGGAGGGTCATGGGTTCAATCCCAGGTGAGGGACACTGCTGCTGTACCCTTGAGCAAGGTACTTTTCCTAGATTGCTCCAGTAAAAACCCAACTGTATAAATGGGTAACTGTATGTAAAAATAATGTGATATCTTGTAACAATTGTAAGTCGCCCTGGATAAGGGCATCTGCTAAGAAATAAATAATAATAATAATAATAATAATAATAATAATAGTAGTGATTAGTGACCAGAAAATGTTTTCATCTGTAACAGTGTCTTTGAAATATCTGCATATAGTAAACTGAATACTGAAATACAACCAACAAAGCTAAAGATCTTAAAACAGAAGAAAGTGATTATATAAATGAGAATGCTAACATACTGTAAAAAAGTGGATTTTAAAGCTTAGCTCACATTTTGTTAGGTTATGTCACTTTTTATTCTTACATTGTCGTCTTACATTACACATTGCTATTAATAATAATAATAACCTTTATTTATAGAGTGCCTTTCATATACAATGGTTCAAAGCACTTTACAGACAGTTAAACAGAGCAGCATAATTTAAAATATAATAAATTAGAATAAAATACAAATAAGCTTAAAAAATGGAAATTAAAAGGCTAAGTTATAAAGATGTGCCTTGAGCCTGGACTTAAACATTTCCAGGGAGGGAGCACTTTGAACTGACTCAGGCAGGAGTTCCAGAGTCGAGGGGCTTGAACACACAAGGCTACTTCTCCCTTCCTCTTTAACCTCACCCTTGGAACACAGAGAAGATCTCAACTAGCAGACCTCAATACCCGTTGAGGCTCATAGGGAGTCAACATCTCTGTCAAATAATCTGGAGCCATCCCATTTAGAGCTTTATATTACTCAACTATTGTCAAGTTGCAGTCCCTAGGGGTGTAAAATCTATTTTCCTACCCTTGTGCATTTGGACTTTTATTCCTACTATTTTTCTTCACTGTAACGTCTCAAGTTTTAAATAAATGTATAAAAATCAGCCTGATAAAACCTGCACTGGTGAATTAGTAACCTACAGTATGAGGTTTGGGGTGAATGTAACACTTCCAGATGGTTTCCTTAGTGAGACACAATAGAACCTAGTAAACAAAGAGGAACATCAGGCTTTTGAGAATACATGGAGTTCTTTTTATAATAAACAACTTTCTTGGACAACGAATAGAAAGCAGCTTCAAGTATTGCTTGAACAGATTACTGTCCAATTTGGTTTCTGACCTTGGCCATTAACCAGAAGAATGTGTATATTTCTGAAACTCCTAAGAAAAGGAAATGTGGAAAAGATAGAAAACATTTGCACTCATCGCCAAATAACTTCACCCCCTTCCAAGAGACCAAAAGGAGTAAACTTTTTAATCTTTGCAACCAGTTGTATGGTGCAAAGCCCAGTCAAAAACCCATGAATTTAATGGTGAACAGCAGCTATATGTATTTCAACACAGGTTACAAAATAATGATCCTCCCTTTCCCCTGAAAAATTAAAGCAGACATTCAGACCCACACCACCCTCCACTGTTATGTTTAAAACGAGGAAACACCTTATTGTCACTCAGAGAATGTAAAAATGTAGTGCATAGAAATTGTTCTATACAACTCCTAAAAAGGAAAAGACTGCAGACATTCTCCCAGCCACCACCCAACACATGTTTTTGTGCCTTCCAGTGTTTGGGTTAAAATGAAAGCAGTTGTCGGCTTCTCTTTTGTTAACAACTGATAAGTCTTATCAGAACAAACCAAACTGCTTAAAGAAAAGAAAAAAGCAGGCCTTTGACAGTACTGGAATGTGAAAAACAAGTCTTTAGTCTATTACTCTAAACTAAATAGTTGTATTGCTTTCCAGTGGGCAAGGGAAACTACGAGTGGGTTGCTTCGTAAACCCATTTCTAACCTCTTCACAGATACTCCAGCTTTGTGAATAGTGTTTTCTCTAAGTGTAAACACCAGATGCAAACATTTTTATCTATTTGTCATCTGTCAAACAGCCACTCCTATTTGAGAAAACAGCTAAAAAGGAAATCATGACAAAGCTCTAGAGGATTTCAATCTTGGTTATACATGAGCCTTCCTGGAAAATCTCCTATTGTGTTTTTGTAGGCCAGGAAAGAAGTATAAAATCATCTTTTAACAAGTCTCTTTAAAATCAACCTCTTCAGATACCCAGAAATTTAAAAAGGCTTTTCAGAAATACAAAACACCTTAAAAAGCAGCTTCTGGTGCACTCTAAAGTATCTGCAGAAAAAAAGATCAATGATGTTTGTACTATATTTAAAGTTTATCATAAAGATTTATGATTTCAGATTGCAGAATCACCATGGAGATATAGATATACACACACACTGGGCAACAGCACCATTTTACAAAACAAAAAGGGAGTTAGATGGTAGCAGCTTCACTGGCAATTCACTACAGGGAGCCTTGGTTCAAAACAATAAGCTAGTGGTTTCAAATGTAATCCACACCACAAAACACTATTGGGCACTAAATAATTCACAAGCAGCAAAATGCAAAAGCAACTTTTACCATTTTGAAGAATAAAGACAATCAAAATTATAACAAAAATGTTACTTTCTTCTGTATTATTATTATAAACATGTGAAAGAAATCCTTTCAAATGTGACACATTCTTCAAGGGTGACTTAAATGTATGCAAATTGGGTGCAGGTAGTTACACACTGCAGATTAAAATTTCATTAGGACTGCTGGTATAAATTATCAACATTAGCATTATTTTTTTTTCTGTATCAATGCATATAAAAACAAAAAGCTACAAAACTACTTCAGCTAGTTTTCCTTTAAACACAACTTGCATCAATCTGAAGACATTTTGTCTTCCAGCAAAAGCCATGGTCAGAGACGGTCGTGTCTGACAAGTTATATATACGGGTCTTTTAACAGCAGCTTACAAATCACAAAGGGAACAAAGCTTTCACAGTCTGATACTGGAATTCTCTTGCAGTCAATGTCACCTTAGAAACCACTCTACTGCTGAACTGAATGTTTCTGCAATACACACAATCTTTCCTAGTTACAAGAAAGTACATTTGGATAGCATGTCTTTGAGCGTATGCTTTTACCAAGAATTTCAACACAAGTTATAACATCAGAATGACATTTCAGGTTTAGGAAGTTTGTCACAAATTTTAACAACTAGCAAATCAAACTGCAATTAAAATATTCAAAGCTCAAGGTAGTGTCCAGCACCTGACAATTCCATTTGAATTACAGTAGCTTCCAAAATGTAAAATCAGACCTTTGCTAAGAAAAACATTTCTATGCCAAAGTTTCTAGAGGGAAAGGCAATGGTGAAAAAATACAAACAAAAAAACCCAAAATACACACATTTGAACAAAGCTTTTCAAACAACAATGATTTATTAGACGCAGGTATGCGAGTCAGATTGCCGTCTACAGTTCTAATCATCCTAATCAAACAATACCCATCTCAAACTGCTAGACAGACTTACAATCGTGCATAAAAGTCACAGAACTCCTTGTACACTTTTATGTCACTGCGTCTCCTCTGGGATTTGGAGACGGGCACTTCATCCTCCCCGCCGTCAACAAGTTGAACCCCATTAACCACCGAATGCTGAACCTCCAGATCCTCTGGGATCACACTGGGCAGCGCTCTGTTCTGCACCTCCATCCTTAAACCGGGACACACAACACGCTGTAATCCACAGGAACTTCAGCCTCGGCAAACACAGCTTTGCACTATGAAGTCCAAACAATATGCCAGAGACTTCCCAAATCCCAAAGAAAAAAAAAGTTCAGTCCCAGATCACTCAGCCAGGCTTACTCGGAGGTTTGGTTACAGTTTCAAATTAAAAGCACAGCACAGCAGAGTAAGGTCACAATGTCATTGGGTGTGATTTATGGAGATCCTGTCTAAACAGATGAAACAGCAATACCCCAGAGTTCAGCTTATGGAGCTTGGCTATTCCGTGATCAATGTTTAAATGTCTAACAACAACACTGTCCAAGTATTTAAAAAATAAACCCTTTAAGATACAATGACAGGCCAACTGGGTTAGTAGCAAAACAAACATTTAATGCTCCCCTTCAGTGTTCCTGCTTAGTTATTTCACAGCTGGGTCATCAAACCAACAAAATCAACCAACCACGCTCATAGAATTATGATTTGAGGTTGGTTTACTTTAGCATACATATAAAAATGTACACACATTTAGAAATACTATTTAATCACTTTTGAAAAAAAATACCCTGCATACAGGATTATAACAATATTACTCTTAATTGTGATCTCTGCTTTTAAAATGTGCTTTTAGGGCACATACAAAACTTGCAGCTTGTGCCTCTACTTGATTTACCTTACAAGGAACTGTACAACTGCACTAGGCTATAAGCATACATTTTTGTCCAGGTCTGTCTGTATACATTTTAAAAGAGGACTTTTAAACAGTAGAAGGATTCTTCCTCTAGTCCGGACTAATGAATATTTTCCGTCATTCCACAAATAGATACCCAGGGTAGTCACATCCCCAAACTAGGTACTTGGCAATGGCAGCTGCGGGTTTTTTTTTTTTTTTTTTTTTTTTTTTTTTTAAAAGGGTGGACTTGAAATGCCTGAGAGGGGCTGCTGCTTCTGCTGGAACTACTCAAGCTCCCTTGTAACTGTTCTGAACTGCTCTCACCAGCTCACTGAAGCAGATTTGGAATTACAAGTGTTGACAAGGATATCAATTGAAGAAAAGGCAGTAACAAAAGGTTGTGTTAAAAAGACCCCATAAATATCTTTTCCTCTCACCAAAACGTTAAACATACTGAAATTAAAAAAATAATTATTCCATCATTAACTAAGGTTTCCCTAAAGCTTGTAAGGGGCCGGTCTATCTTTCTGCAATGGTCACCCTATTTCCAAATTTATACCAATATTAAACTGAAAATGAGTCACTCTGTGTTATTCAATACTCACAAAGGATGCAGCTGTTCAAACCCATTGTTATGTACATTACTATGTGGCTCATCATCACTATCTCAAATAGATCTGGCTATTGCAGTTGTCTGTGTCACAGCGTACAGCTATACCATTCGATACCAGCAGCCTAAACATACACCACCAAGGACAAATAACTGTCGTTGGGACCATTCAGAAAAAGCAAGTCAGTATGATGTACTGTACATCCACAAGAGTCCAAACAAAGCTTCATAACATTTTTGGTGAGCGGTTCTAAAGATATTGATGCTACATGCAAAAAGTATTTTATAGAGGTTATGATGGCTTGTGGTCTTCAACTTATGCCTGGGAGCGAATTATTCCACAGTTTCATAATGTTGGGTAATTGACCATTTAAAGCATAACTGACAAATCTCTTGACAGAGAGAATATGGTATGTGGGGAAGGAAAACTGACTGGCTGACATATATCCTAGTGAAGCAAACTATGCCCTGTACAGAGCAGGTACCTGGAAGCAGGCTATGAGGAAGAGAATGAAATGGTTGATACCTTGCAGCATGTCTACTGTGCCACCCTCATCCCTGTGGTCTACCGTTTGTCTATGAAACAGCCTCTCCTGGAACTGCAGCCTCGAGTCTGAACTTTAGTTGACTAGATAATAAAACACATTCACCAACACAAGTCCCTATCAGATATCAAGAAGTCTGTAAAACCGGATGGTATGTTCGGTGAGTATAGTTAATCACTTTCCAATATCAAACGTTCAGCGTGAAGCAAACACCCCCTGCAGTCCTATATATGGCTGTGACAACTGTCAACACCACTTGCTGGCTCTGGCGCACATTCTCATTTTGGTAATGACTCGATCAGGCATAGCAGACTAAGAGGCGACTGTCAGTTGATCCGAAAGAGACTCTCTTACTTCCTTACTCTGCTGGATCACTGCAAGCAAGCCCACAGCTGCTTGTGCCCATGGCGCCAAGCTGAAGACATGGCAATGATGGCAAGAAATCCTGCATAGAATGCACCAACATTGTCCTCAGTACATCAACACTGGTAAGTCCTATGCTATCATTATATATATATATATATATATATATATATATATATATATATATATATAAATTCAAAATAATCTGTACAATACGTAGATTTGAAAACATGTTTTAATCTTGATGCTTATGAAGTGTTATTTCACGATCCTTTATCAAAACCTGAAGTGAATAGGAACCACTGTGTACTTAGCAGTTTAGTGTAAGTGTAGCACAAGTTCTGACTGTTATAACTGAAAAGTTAGGAGATACTGTAGTTATTAAACCTGTTCCTTGCCGGTGTAAGTCCAGTAGGTCAATAACATGTAGATGTACACGTTACATTAAGTGAATAACTAAGCTCCACTGGATTGTTTTAAACTGGTTTGTCACCTACTTAAGGGTAGCAGAAATGGTGCTGCCTTTCTCAGTAACTCTCACGCTGTGTATTCAAGTCTGAACTGTTCATACACACTTTAGCAGTCCACAGACCGGGTCAGCGGATATAACCTTCAACTCAAATTGCCGCAGGTAACTTTTACATTGTTATGTAGGTGTAATGTTATTACATCAAAATCTGCAAATGTAATATTTGACCCACTTAGGAAATTGTGATCCAACTGCTCTGGACCTTGGTTGTATCTGACTTTGTATTCAGTTTCAGGTTGATTTTTGTACTCAAGTTACTGTGGTTACATGGTTAGTGGTAGCGCTCTTAAATAGGATTCAAAAGGTACTCAAGTTATTGCGGCAAGGCCATTGGTAGTGAACAGATGACAGGTGTTTGCCAAAGTGATGGCTACTGCATATGGACTCTCATCGATATAACCATAACTGCACAAACTAGCCTTTAAACACACTTCAAAGCCATCTGCCAATTGTTGTTAAGTCATCAAAAGACCCGTGTTTCAGTGTTATGTTAACCACAAGAAAAATAAAATAAAATAAAAGACTGAGAAACCAACACACTCAAACTCATTTGAGAGTAATTATTTTTTTTCTTGTTGAAGGTCGGAATATACTGGACAAAACTTGGAATTCATATTGTTGAGAAACATACAATTAATGATTGAAATGATACTACTCTTCATATAAAAACAAATTGTACAGCTAACAAATCAGGAGTTAAAGTGGAAAACCAACCTATATATGGAATAATTAAAAATATCCTTCAGTAGATGATGTATCAAATTCAGGGAGGCTGACCATGGATTTGTTGCCCAGAATGGTGTTGCTTCAAAAACTGAGGACCTGTTGTTTTGTACAATGTTCTTTTTCACATTGACCTTTGTGACTAACTCCTTATTGTCGTCATCACCAGCATGATCACATAAACCAAGTGATGCATCTCAAGTCTGCTCTTCCAAGTAACAAATATTTTAAATAAATAGATAAATATTTAAAATGATTGCGGCAAGAAAGATTTATATTTTCATAAAAACAGGCATTTCCTTTCAAACAGCCAAGTCATCCCATTCCACTGAATCCTGAAGTCACAAGCATTGGGAACAATTAATTAAACCAGTCTGCGAAAAAAACACTCTGTGGTATCCTCAAACAACCTTGAAACTGACAGCATCCCCACTGACCGACGTCTGCCAAAAATGATCATAACAAAAGCGAGTCCAGTAGTGCATAATTCAGACCATATTAGGGAAAGGTTAAACAATCAAAATGCACTGTTCTTTATGATCAAAAACCTTTCAACTAAAAGAGGAATTCCACTAAAGTCAACCCAGTTCTTTAAATTAAAGAAAAAACATTGTTTCTTTTAAAGTGGGAATCTGCATAATGGCTGACAACTTTGCGTTTTAAGTTTACCTTACTCGCACAATGAAATTAAACAGGTAAACAGCAGACTCAATCAAAACATGAACTTAGCAGACTGCCACATCTCATGAAAATGTACTGTTACTTCCTTCTAATAGTTAAAATACTAGGAAAAGATGCAGATTGGCTCCACATTTGGCTATCAATTGCTAGATTTCAAACTACGAACCCCTCCTGTGGCCAGAATTCCAAGAATGACCAATGTGGAACCAATCCTGTGTTACTGCACGGGGGACCTCCACAGTACACCTCACATTGGGCTAAAAGCAGCCAGTGAGCTGCGGGAAGTGAATCCAGACAGCATACAAGCAGGGGAGAGGATCACTGTTAAGCACAGGAGAATTGAAATCCCAATTGAATTGAAATTCCTTGTCCTGCTGGTCAGAGCACAGCTGTGCTACACAAACACGCTCCTAGAGGCGGAACGGCACATCTGTACTGCTGTTCTGATCCAAAAAGGCCAAGCATCAAACATAAAGACTGACGGTGGGACAGCTCATTATGCCTATTCTTTTGAATCATTTGAAGACACCACTTGTGTCATGGCAATTTCACTGCAATTGTAACTAGCCAGGTGGTATTCACCCAACACCTGCCACATATACTGTACACAACAATGCAAATGAAACCCTAAAATTACCTAGTCAACATTTGTGGATGCTTAAGACAGGAGATGGATAATTCAAGTTACCTCCGTCATTCACTTGCTTTAAAAAGAAATATTTTTTGGGGGGGCTCCCGAGTGACGCATCCAGTAAAAGCACTTGCGTGGAGTGCAGGATACGCCCTATAGTCTGGACTTCGCGAGTTCAAGTCCAGACTATTCCTTTGCCGACCGAGGACAGGAGCTCCCAGGGGGCGGCGCCAATTGGCCGAGAGTCGCCCGGGGAGGGAGGGTTAGGTCGGCCAGGGTGTCCTCGGCTCACCGCGCACGAGCGACCCCTGTAGTCTGGCCGGGCGCCTGCAGGCTTGCCTGTAAGCTGCCCGAGAGCTGCGTTGTCCTCCGATGCTGTAGCTCTTGGGTGGCTGCACGGTGAGTCCGCAGTGTGAAAAAAAGCGGTCGGCTGACGGCACACGCTTCGGAGGACAGTGTGTGTCCGTCTTCGCCCTCCCGAGTCAGCGCAGGGGTGGTAGCGGTGAGCTGAGCATAATAAAATAATTGGCCATTCCAAATTGAGAGAAAATAATAAACAAATAAATATATATATATATATATTTTTTTTTTTGTTGCCACCTTTTCCTACATTATGTGTGTGATGTCCATGACGGTGTGCAACTGTGCCCTCCTTGGGGAATGAACATGCTTGGTACCAGCATTTGTATTAGCATGGCGGAGGACATTATCAGATACTCTCAGAAATGCTATGCAACAACAAGAAAAGTCAACAGCAGCAACTGTTTGATGTTTAAACTCATTCACAACGGCAAATATACAGCAACTGAAGTTAGGGCTCACAAAAGTGAACGATTATTTTTATTTTATGTTTTGTTTTGGAGGAACTTAAATATTTTTATTCAACAAAAGAGATATTTTTAATCATTTCCACTCCATCATCATTCACGCCTGCAGTCTTCAGTGAGAAAGCATATGTGCATCACCTGCTATACCCTATTGCATGTTTGTAAAGTGTTTCTCATAGTAAACCATTTCACGATAGCTTTCAAAGCTCACTAACATTTTCTTCCATGCTGTTTAAAAATACACGTATTGCTGCACTTTAAGGCTTGGTAAACAAGCAATGCAAATAACCCTAACCCTAACAGCAAGCAACTGCTGCTCTCATTACAAGCTGTGTGTTTTCCCTTCACTCTCCAATACCACCGCAAATTTTGGTAGCTAGGCACAGTATTATTTCATGGTTAATTACAGGGAACCTTTCTTAATGAACCAACGCCATGAAACCAGTGATAACCCTATGTTACGCAACACTGCAAACCAACCTCATAGTAAACAAAATTACAAGTTTAGAGAGAGAAAAAGAGAGAAGCAGGAGGCTTTGGTGAGCCTTCATTTTTGTCTATTTTGTTTCTTCCAAATTAATTTAATATTTCACAAGGTTACTTGT
The DNA here is from genome assembly GCA_030684275.1 of Acipenser oxyrinchus oxyrinchus. Taxonomy (NCBI): domain Eukaryota; kingdom Metazoa; phylum Chordata; class Actinopteri; order Acipenseriformes; family Acipenseridae; genus Acipenser; species Acipenser oxyrinchus. Next base: position 17,763,597 of record CM060255.1, read on the forward strand.
TTGAATTTTGCATTTAATTTCTCCCATGTATAAGGGTTTCCGGAGACACTTGCATGTGCCTTTGTCTGATGTAATTGGGTGCCCTCTTGAAAACAAGACAGTTTTGAAAATTGAAATGCAAAATATACAACTAATAAAGATTTTGTGTGTGTGTGTTAGAACGTTTTTTGAGCGAGCAAACAGACTATTTGTATGGCATGCACTACCTACTAACATTTTAAAAGAAACACGTTTGGGAGTTAGATTTGAAAACTTCTTTCCTCTGATAGATATATTGGCCTCCCAGAAAAGCCTTTCATGATGATCCCCAAAAAAAGAAACACATCCACTCTGTAGCAAGCTGGGATAAAATGCCCAACATTTTGATCATGAATATTAGACAAAAGGGATGGAAATTAGAAACCTTTGCATATTATATACAGTCAGTTAAATCCCTTCCAGTCTAACTAGTTTATTGGGAAAAAGTTCAGATAATTTAAATCAAGCTCATAAGAGTTAAAATGGCTCAAACATAAAATATTACTGTTCGAAATACCTGAAGAGCATTTGCAGTTCAAATCCCTGGTTTTCAATTATACTTGCAGTACAGCAAATGCATTGACCGCTATAATAAATCGACTTTTAAATGTAACAACATAACTTGTAAATGGTAAATACTCCTAGTTCTCTATAATGATCAGTGTCTACAGTAACTGTTACAGTTTCACAGTAAGTTTACTTTCTATTTTCAATTATTGTTAATTAGTTTTGGAACCGTGTTTTATTTCTTAATAAGTATGTCCTATTGAATAGCTTTTTTTGTATGCAGAATGGTATTTTAAGCTCACTGCTGGTTCAAAAATGGGAAAATCCCCTTCTGTGCAATGTATGCAAATGTATGTGGCTGAGACATGCCACATGATCCACTAAACCTAAATAAGCAGCGCGAAAGCTGTGTGCAACTAGTTATAAGCAACATGGGAAAGCAGAAGGACCCCAGAGACTTCATAGGGGGCATGATCGTGGTCTCAATGTGCAAGCATATCATGACGGATTGAGCTTGCAGATACGTGCAATACATTGTGACATGCAACAGTCATGCTGCTTTGGCCCAAATAACAGAAACTTAACAACGGACAACAACACTGGTTTCCACTTGAACAACATGCTGGGGACTACCCATTATGGGCTATTAAGGCCAGTCATCTCAACAGGCGAGTTGTTAGTACAGCTCAATGCCACTCCCTGAAACGAATACCTGTCCAGATGGCATGGCACATCTGCTGGGACAGACAGCTTCATGCAACACAAAAGGTCACAGGTTTGAGCCCTGTGAGAAGGCATATTCCATTAAGCAGCTTCCCAGCAGGGTGTGGGCTACTGTATCACTGGAATGGCCTCCCAATTGTGTTGAATACACATAATAATAGGAAATAAGGAAGGATCTGTGCCAAAAAGCAACACTCCCAGTCACCGAGTCTGAGCAAACAGCACTGCTTTTCTCTCAGGCAGGAACCCACACCTAGCAAGCAGACACCGCTAGATACAAACTAAATTCACATTTTCCATTTCCACTGATAACGAAACCTGAACAACATTTTGTTTTTTTGCATTGCAAAAATCAATGGCCTAAAGCAAGAAGTACAGTAAACCAAGTATTGTGTAACACCTGCCTGTGAATTATCATCTGTACTTGCTCATCATTTATACTGCCACCTGGGCTACTTGTCTCGCACAATTGAAAGTTTTAGCCTGAAGCCACCAAAAATTATACAAAAGAGATGCTTCCACAAAAGTAAAGCCTTTATACCAGTAGTTGGTGTCTCACAGATACATACTTTAAAATTAGACCCAGGATCAAAACATACTATGATAACATGTAACAGCTGTAGTTTAATTTGTTTAATAATAAAAAAAAAAGTTCCACAACATTCTTGTTAGCTCAGGCATAGTAATCACACGAGGGATCAACTGTGAATAACATGGACAGACAAGTAACAAGCTGGATTAATCGAACTGGCTGGGCTTCAAAAGCCAGGGGAGAAAAAACACTGATCTCTGTCTCTGGGACTTCGATTTGTTATTTAAGTTTATTTTAGAGGACAGGATTTGATAAGTGCCAGTGTGTATAAAACCAGACTTATATAGAAGATAAGAGATAGAACAATGATAGAATAAATGACAACTGAATTTTGCATAATAAACTGCAGATAATACACTTGCTCAAAATGCAGGACTCGAGTTTTTACATTTTATATTATATAAAGAGAGCAAAAGAATAATTGTACACTTTACAGTTTACAACAACGCTGTAGAAATAACTTGCTCTGAACAATGTTCACTTTCTTGATATCCATTACTAAAACTAGCACCTTGGCAACACATCTAGCCTAACTACTAATAAATACAAAGCACAACTTCACACACACACACGGCTCAAATCCTTAAATATAAATATTTACATTAGCAGTAAGAATGTACCACTTAAGGTTACCCATCTCACCTACAGTAAACAGTCCTGTACAGACAGGCGTTGTATTAAAACTACTGTAAAAGAAAAAAAACCACACACACAGCAACACTAAAAAAACAGCAACACTAATAAAACAGAAGAGGAAGAAGAAGTTAAATATCCCATAGTGGCTCACTGTAAACTATTAACCAGTGATCCGTACTCACCTAAACCTGTTCTTCAGCAAGCCTCCAGGTCCGAGACTGTCTGGACGTTCCTGCCTTCTCCTGTACAGGTCCGAATTGGAGAGCTCCTTCAACCGTAGAGCATTCATTTCTGTGTCTGTTTCAGCCCCTCCACAAGAAGACCGACCAGACCAAGGGGACAAACCCAATCCCAACTCAGCACAGAGGCTGTCAAACGGCTTCTGGGCTGAAAATCATCCACACACTCCCTCAAACTATACCTGCGAAGCACAGGACTGCAATCTCTGTCTACACTGTAAGCGGTTACATTCCAGCTTCCTGTTTCCCCCCTAGGCACACACCCCCTGGAATGACACAGTGAAGTGTTTTCCCTGTTTAACACGCACACCTATGAGAGGACTACCTTACAAAACCAGTGGAATGCAGGTACAAGAGTTGACTTTGCCAATCAGTTATAGCTGACTGACTGCAGGGGGGAGGGGCTGGGGGGTGGAGTAAATACTTGCAGTCAGTGCGCTACAGAATATTTCAAAATCTGTTAGCAAGCAGCCTGTGGCATTAATGGAAGGGCTCAAACAGTAAGGAGACCGCTACTGGATTTAACTTGAACCTCGTCCGGAAAAATAACTTTCAATGCCGTGCCAACACAGCCAATGCCTGTTCCAGATAAGTATAATTTCAACTTCACTTCTCACAGCTCCTTTATAAATCTGAAGGAGTTTTGAACACAACAGTTTATCTAGAGAGACAGGCTGAAAAAAGACTCCAAAATCAAAAGTTGTAATTTTTTTCACCAGTCCAAAAGGGTGGTCATTATTCACTCCAGCCACCCTTTTACTGCCATGACCCATAGTTCCCCTTTCACACCTCTATACCACATTCTTCTTTAGCCATGATAGTTCTTTACTCTTGGGAGATAGTCTGATCTTTATATGTTAAAGGGGTGTTTGGAAAGCCTTCAGCCTCAATGAATAAATACTGTCTCTTGCTTATAAGAACCAGTTGGGGCCTAGGCCCTTTTCAGATTAGCAGGGTTCTCACCAGGAATTCTGTACAGCCGGGCGGCAGAACATTATAGCCGGGAGCACTTTTAACGGTGAAATAAACTTGCCTTACCTTAAATATTTAATATGACAAACAATGTGTTGTCTTTCATTGACTATATCTGGTTGCTCTTTTTTACGTTCTACATTTTCTTTTTCATTACCGTTTTTTATTCTGGTACATGACTGCGCTTATTTAGGCACTGTACGATTTGACTGGGGAAAGAAAACATAGGTTTATTGGAGTTCACAAAAAAAAACCACACAGTAACCTTTTAACTTCCCTTTTTAGCTTAATTATTGATCTTATTGCTTCATTTTAAATGGTTTTCTTTATGTTAAGTTTTCAGGGCATTTTGTTAACACACATCCATTTGTTTTTCACAACTGTCCATTTTAAACATTTTTTTTTTTTACACAACAGTACTCACACACGTTTGGTCACCGTCATAACTGTTGCATGAAACCGGACTGTAATAAACCAACACCTCTGCACTTAAGCATTTGTATGTCAGCTGGCAAGTGTTCAGCTGATATCCCAACACGTCATTCTTCTTAAAGGCGTACAGCCTCTATACATGCACCTGGGTACATATTTTTATGATATCACAACAAAAGGAATACGCTTTTTTATTTTTAATTGGTGCTTATGTATAGCTATCATGTACTATATATCACCTTACAGTACAATAATACGACAAAAAAATGGACTGAATGATAACACCCGAAAATAATCTTAATATTTTTTTAATAAAGTAGCTGGTGCAAATATATTATTAGGCTGTGGATTGCGCCGATGACCGGCTTATTTTGAAAACATTCATTGTCACTATTTTTGCTTTGAAAATAATTGGTTATTTTTCCAGCAGTAATTTTTGAAAATAATTGGTTATTTTTTCAGCAGTCATTTTAACATTTTAGCCTCTCAAAGTGCTTAACACAGAAAACCCGCCCCTTCGACTCTGACTGGTTAAATGCTGTGTCAAGACTAACATAGGAAAGTTTACAGCTGTCATGTGGTTCCAAGATTTTATTTTTTCACCCAGCAATGCGCAAGTGATCTTGGCCCTGTCCACACTACATAACCGATCTCGAGAACCCTACTCAAAACCGCTCTAATTAATCCAGCTCAAAGCGTCCACACTGAAGTACCGTTTCATGTTTAGTCAGGCTTATTGCGTCCACACACCATTACAATAGTTCAGTTACAATTCCCAGCAGCACAATGAACCGTGGAAATTAATACGATAGTATCCCACCATGCACTGTATTTTATTTTAAAATAATGTGTTATGCCCCATATTAACAGAGGTCCATATTGCTAAAAAGAAATAACAAGTATTGTGGAAAAAGTAAATTCGAACACACACACAAATAGGGCTTGAAGTTTTCAGGTTTGAAGTCCCTTTAAATAAATTGAGCTGATTCCGTTTTATAATTAAACTCAGAAAAAGCTGTTAATTACAAAACAATCTTTGTTTTGCCTCCATATCTTGCCTGAGCCTAATTCTGGTACTCTTAATTTTATTTCAAATAGAGCTGACAAATTACGTGATTTGTTCATCCCCGATCCTGCTTTTAACTCACATTTCATTTTTGCAGTCGCCTAATTTAACGTTGTGTTTTTGTTATTTTCCCCACTAGTTTAACAGAGATGTCCTGACAGTTTTTTTGAAGCATAAAAATGAATACCTAGTGCGGAGTGTACACTGATAGCAAGTCCTTCGGGCGCCTGCTCTGAGTATTTCGCCAAACATACCACAAAGCATTTTGGGATATTGGAGGATACACAAATAACTGTAGTTTGGTATTACAGCGTCCACACTCCTGATAAACCGCACTACCTGATGCGATCTAATTAGAACCGGACTCGAGACTACCTCCTGAGGTGGTCTCGAGTACGTTATTAAATGCTGCGTAGTGTGGACGCAAACCGTATTTAGCACTTTTAAGCCGGCTTAAATGCAACTAATACGGTTTAAAGGCATAGTGTGGACAGGGCCCTAGTCTACTAGAAGCGCAATCAATCCTTATTGTTAAAGGCACAGTAGCATCAGCAAGACAGGTTTTTTCAGCTGGGCAGCGACAGCTACTTTGCCGGGAGGCTGAAAAGGCCTGTGGAGAACCCTGATTAGGGATTTGATCGGAGTACTGATTGTAATCTGTAACCTGCTAAAAATGTGTGCCTGTTTCATATTTTTTTAAAACATAATTCATCAAAAGTGTAAAATGTAAGTAATGAGTAATGACCCTTTAAATAAAAATTAAATGTTTTACATAATTACCAATTGGGTTTCTAGTGCTGCTATCAGCATGCATTTCATTATGATAGCATTGTTCGTATTACCAGGGGCTTTGATTAGCAAGTTTTTACTGCAAACTGGTCCATAATTAACAATAACCCCTGCTGTGCAGGGTCTTCTTGCTATACTGTCAATTATGTTCACAATGTACTCATTTGATTAAAGAACGTCAGATAAAATCATACTTCTTTAAAATACTGTAGAACTTCTCCCCCCACCCACCCAGCCATTCTAAAGAAATGAGGTACCCCAGGGCTATTCCAATCTCTTGCTTTTGACAGCAATCTGCAGGAGATTGCTGAAATTAGGTTCCCATTGACTGACAACATACAACACCATTTGCCTAAACTTGCTGCATTCCAAGGTATCACACTGCAATCATTACAAGATATAAAGGGCTAAAATGTGGTAAACGTTCCTGTACAAACATAGATACTGTTTGCATAAATACCATGGCTAACATGTTACAGCAAACATGCCACGATAGGGACAAACTCCATTTTTATTGATTTAAATCTTTAATGCAAGTCTTTATGTAGTAATATAAAAGGGAACAGTTCTTTGACAAAGTCTCTCAAGACCTCAAGTCAAAAAAAATTCAACACATTTTACAAGTTTTTTAGTATTACTGCATTTTCTTCCATTTAGCCTTTGTTAAATCTGGAAAACCCAAATTTAAAAAAAAAAACAAAAAAAACATGTATTAATACATGCATGCATAAATAAATAAATAAACCATACTAACTGGTCATTTAGCAGATGCTTTTATCCAAAGTGCCTTAGAGACTAGGGGGGTGAACTATGCATCACAACTGCTGCAGTCACTTACAATAGGACCTCGATTTTACATCTCATCCAAAGGATAGGTCTGTGGAAATGCAACATATAGTTCCTACATCAATTTTGTCCAGAGGTCAATGGACAGGCAAAGGTCAAAGAGATCAGAGTGTCACACCCCAGGGTCTCCAGGCTTTCTTCTTCGCTCAAGCCTCACAAGCCAATCAACTTATTTAATGTAAATTTCTTTTACGTTTGATTACAGATGAACACAGTAATGTTTTATTGACAATATGCGATGTTTAGGTAAGATAGTCAATGACAGCTTTAGCTACACTATATTACAACAGAGCAGTAAAAGATAGCAGCAGCAACTTCCAGACCCCTTAGACTTTTCTACAACCCAGAAACTGTGCACAGTCTGTGGAGACGTGTCAGTCATTTAATCTAAAATACATCATTTAAACCAAGCTGGAGCAATGTAAAACTCAGATCAATATAATAAATAAAATATAACCCAGGTTATTCTTGAGCAACATACCATTCTAGGAGGTGTCACTGAATCCTACTGCACACACAGCCTCTGCTGGGTAGATTTTATTATTACAGTACTTAATGTGAACAAGTGGGTTTTTAAATGGAAGTGGTTTTAATCTTTCACAGATGAAAGTCTGCATTTTTTTTAATAAATAATATTTGTTTTACTTTTATTTCATATAGACTATTTTTACAAAAAAAGTTAATTTTTTAAAGCACGTAACACACTGAAGCCCATTCAATATGATCTTGGACATTTATCTCAGATCTCTCTCGTTCAATATGTATTCACATGTTGGAATGTTTGTTTGAGGACTAGGACAGCTACACCAGATAAAAACAAAACAAAACAAAAAAAAACCCTACAGGGCATTTTCACTAACTTTAGTACAGTGCCATCTAGTGGCACTCTGTAAGAACTGTTTCTTTGGAGAATATACCACTCTTTAGAACTTGGTAATACATATCGTCCAATAAGAAGCCAAGAACTTATTACAGTATTTCTAGCTCATTATCAACAGTAGGCAGTGTGTAACAAAACACCCGAGTCTCTATAGCACCTGGTGTACAAACAGTATTAGTGACAGTGAATACATTATTTCTACAAAATGCGTGTATATATATATATATATATATATATATATATATATATATATATATATATATATATATATATATATATAAGACATTTTAAAATGCCTGTAGGTAAGAGAAGTAAGGGGACTGGATTAGCACAAGGATAAACTCTAAACCTTTAAGTTTTTTAAAGGTTTCTGTAGGCATTTTTATTTAAAACAGCTGTTAACATGACAATCATTAAGTGTTAACCTTTAGGTTGAATTTCAAGGAGAAATGGTGAGACTTATCTCCTCCATCTTTTCTCTATCTGTAACTCGATCTCTACCAGCACAATCAATCAATTTCGTGATGTGTTGTCTCCTGTTTGGTTAACCAATCTATCCTGCCTCTATAAAACACTCCAATTTCTAGCAATCTCCCTTTTGAGCTTTGTTTGTTCCCACCATCCTCCCCTCCGCCCCCTAAACTTTACTATTTTCTTATTTCTTATACAGCGCCCCGCACCGAGTCTCCGCTGGGGGGATATTGATCACTTCCCCTAGCTTCTCAGGCATCCGCCATTCAAGCTCTCTTGCCAGCGGGACCCCCGGCCACAATCATCTTATCTTTCTCATTATGTGCGCTATTCTGCTATGTTTCCATCTATACTGGACCTTCAGTTCCTCTACTCTCTCAAACTCTGTAATTATACTAACATCTGTTTCCTTAGAGCCCCCTCTAAGTGCCGTTGCTGCGTAATCATATGTGCCTCTATCTTATTTTTTTCCTTCAAGGACTTGATCACAAGTATGTTCGGCCCCGTCGAGTCAGGGCCATTCTCCTCCCCCCTGCGGGTTTGCATCCGCATCCAAGCCGCCGCCGCGGCTCTCCTGTGAGTAGGGGACGAACACTTTATGTTTTCCAGGTCTCGGGGGTCATCCGACCAGCCTTCAGTCACAAAGGTTCACGATCACGAGACTGCGACTTACTTTCCTATCCACTTTTTCGACTTCAAGTAAATAGCGCTCATCGAGCCTGCTATAAACCACTCTCTCAAAAAAATTTTTTTTTAAAAAAAAATCACTCGCTATACACGTTTGAATAATGTTATATTCAGTATAACAAGCTATGGTGCCAATATTTTTAATATTAGTACTTTTAAAGAACATTTGTCTTCCTTTTTTCAAACCAGTTTATGACTGATTGTACATCCGCATGGTCAGGAAATGCAACTTTTTAAATCTTGCTTTTAAATAATAATACAAGTCCTCTTTTTACTCCTGTTGACATTTCATGTTGCTCAAAGCTTTTGTTTTAATGAACAGACTAAGTACTTACCTTTTTACCTGCCGTTTAATTCCTGTGGAATTGAATTATACTGAAGTTTGTTTTTGGGAGAAGTTTACTGTATGCAATGCTCCTTTGCTCAAGGGCCACGTACTGCACTACAGATATATATTTTTAATGCCCCCAAAACAAACTTTATTCAGAAGTACAGGGATTACAAAATAAATTTAAACAAAATATTTGGAAAAATAAGACCAAAAAAAACATATGATGGACTTCAACTTTAAATGTTTGAAAGCATTTTTAAAAATGACTAGTTTTTGCGCTTGCAGTTATTCTGCATTGGGCAGGGTGTGCCATTTACTGTACTTTCACTGGGATTCAATGAGACGGTACAGTTTGGATACAAAGGTGAAACGCTCCCATTCCCAGCACAGAACAGTGTTCTGCTGAATGACCAATTTTGTTGAAATCTAAGACCTTAGAAAAGGGTTTTAAACACTTCTCCCATAAAAAACTATAACAGAGGATGTGTAACAACCACACATTGACCTGACACACCCTGTAGTCAGGCCTATCACTCAATGCTCTCTTTCCTAATTACCCAGTCATGAAGACTCACCCAGGCCAATACGTATTATGTATTCACCAAAATAACAGACAATGGTTGGAAAAACATTAAATGTACATGCAGTGCAGATGTTTCCCGTTTAGAACCAAATTACTTAAGCAGAAACCAAATAGATCACTGGTGCCAAACAGCAACACAGATAGAACAGCAAGACCAGCTTTCAGATTTTTTTTAACCCTCATTTCTCATTCCTAATGCTGTGACCTCAGAGTACATGATATGTCTGTTAATAAATATTTTAAAGTCTGTTTACCAAACTGAATGAACTATAAATACAATTTTTTCCCCCTCGCTTGTTAACTACTACACAACATAAGCTTGGGAACTAGTTTACACAAAACAGAAATATTTTTACTATCCACAGGGTCAAATATTATATATTTATAAAAAAAAGGGCTATATAGGAAAACCCCCTTCCTAGGAAAATACATATTGCAACAGGAGGTACAGACAGTGAAAATGCATATTAGGTCTTAGATTTTGAAACAAAACTGTGACATAGCATCGAAAGATTACAATCTATTAGGTAGAAATAAAGACCAGAGTTTGAGTTTGACCAGAGTATCAGAGTGCAGGGCACAGTCTCCTCATTCCTACGAAAGTAGATGTTTTGATACTTACAGTCTCTTCTTTACACAGAACAGTTGGATGATGATTCTTTGAAAAAAAAAACTAGCTTCTGGTGTGTTGGTTAATTTTAACTGTGCTTTTCATGGTTATCCAGACTAACCACTTCCTGAATTGGGTTGAACCTTGCATCCTGATACCACAGAGTCAAAACAGACGTTCATCTCTGCCTTTTTGTTGCAGGCCTCTGCAGATGCTAATCTGCATACAAATAACCAAACTTGTATTTTTTTTTTTTTTTAACTCATCTTTATCAGTTTGTCATGTGTCAAGTAGACAAACCATGTTCTGCTTGTCTTTGGCAGTTACTATGACACTCTTATCCTTTTTCATACTTGCTTCCTGTTCAGCACTTCCTATTTTTACACAGCAGTGTCACAGCACTTTGTCATAACATATTCAGAAGTCAACATCAGCTTAAAAAAAAAAAAACTCCCCAAGAGAGTTTAAAACAGCATAATTGTTGAAACTCTTCCCTTTTTTATACCAGGTTCCTATATCCAGCTGAGTGGAGACAACTGCTGATCAGCCATGCCTTGAACACAGTGCAGTTTGGGCTGCAGTGCAGTATCCAGCCACTACTACTGCCCCACTCAAGGTACGGCTGAAAACAATTCAATTTATATATATATATATATATATATATATATATATATATATATATATATATATATATATATATATATATATATAAAATAATGGTGAAAACCCGTAATCCCTAAATATAAAATGTAACAAAAAAAAGAGCCAGTGTTATATATGGTATGTTTCCATGAAAGACAAAAAAAAAAAAAAAAACCTCAGTTCTTGTGTGTTATATTTTGCTATTAAACACTTTCATGGATTGACGTTCTGTGAAAATGTGTTACATTTACTAAAATAAAAATGCTTTTAAAATGACCAAATTCCCATTGGGCTTATTTTATTTTAGAGTCTATTGATTTTTTTATGTATTACTATGCAGGACAGCCACTATACGATTGTTACCTTTATAAAAAATGCGCAGGGATCAACTAAATAAATTAACCGATCAAAATTTTTAATCAGTTTTATTTTAATACACTTATTTTTTATTTTATTTTTTTTTAAGAAGGGAGAGCTATGGCATTAACCAAGCATAGCATGAATAAGCTCCAATACAAATATACCTCTACCCTAACCTGAACCACCACCCTGGACTTTTGTGCATCAAAAAAGGTGTTTGCTTCCTCCCCGGTTTCTACCAGAACAGTTCTCAATACATAAACCCAAAACAGAAAACATTCTTCACACCAGTAAACTGTTTCACTTGTACTTTGTAAAGCACAAAAAAAAAAATCTCCTTCCCAACTTTTAGAAACGGGGCTCTAAATTATTTGACAGAGGAAGTGAACTAATCTGCCCAGCCTAAAACTAGGCCAGATAAGTTTAGAAGTTTTGTAAAGCTAGCCTAAATCATTATCAGACCAAGCCCTATTAGTCAGTGAACATCCCTATTAAAAAACACCCTCCTCACTGCTGTGAAAAGTGCACACAAGGCCAGAAATGGGTGTGGTTGTGCGCCAGAATAATTAAAAATCAGATGACATCCAGTGGCTATGGATGAAGAATGCTAATTTCCACCAAGACAGGGGCTGAGTGAATCACACACACATGCTGTTGATGCCGTCAAAGTTTGTTCACATAAATCCTAAATTTCAACCCACCCATTTGGCCAATTTATTAGGCATTTCACACACTGTTCCCTTGTTAGGTTGCAGTAAAACAAAGCATTACTCCATGATTAAAATGTAGAAAATATGCTCTCTATAGGAGTTTCTAGAATTTGTTTTAATTTTATTTTAAACTTTATATACATAAACTATATTTACATAGATATATTTGGATAGCGTAAACTAACCAGACGGTCTTATTTCTCATAATGCACATAAGACTCAACTAAGTAATAATGTACTGCAAGTCAAAAAGTACACCTGGCTTTCAATATTGTTCAAAATGAAATTGTTTCCTTTATAAAAAAAAATGCCTGTTAAAATATCTAACTTCGAAAAGAAACAACTTAATTTTGAGAATTGTGAGAAAGACATAATCTTCCAGTTCCCACTATTGGTGACCTTGTTTGTATCTCATTCCTAGTGACCTAAAGCATGTTTCTTCAGAACATTCCTATCCACTCCCACTGAGCGTGTCTCATGCACAGAACTCTGTGCACTTTACTCTTTTGTCCCTGTGAGACCCCATTGCCAGAGCAGGACATTGATGCATTTCTTTAGGACACCAGCAGGTGGAGTCTTGGTGCATTCTCTGGCTTCAGATGCAATGCTTCTGCAGTACTGAATTAATTCACAAAGCATAGGAGATTTGGCATTTGACATTTCTTATTTTGCCTGTGCTGTTGCAAAATAACAAACACAGTGTAGTTTGTATTATCACTTTTGAACTGGCTAAAATCGCTTCTTCCCACTGTATGTCCAAGCTAACTATATTAGGTTTTATATAAACCAGTCGATCATGTTACATGTGTTTTTTAGCCACTGCATATTGCTTGACGGGTCTCCATTTTCCTAATAGTTCCTAAAAAGATTTTGTTGAATGCATGCATAGCTTTTTAAAATAATTATTTTGATAAAGTCCATTAATGCTGAACCCTCAAGGCTGCAGCAGTGGAACTACGCTACTTCCTAATATTTAAGGACTTTAAAAACAACTGTAGAGTTGGACATAAAGAATGCACTTATTGCTACCACCACTCTGGTGCAGTAAAGAAACCCATTATAACCAAGATGATTCTGTGCTCCAAAACATTCAAGATAGATAGACTGAAAAGATAAATAGCTGGGCTGCTTCCCAATGGTGCCAAGTAAGCAGCGAGTTCAATTTCCTGTGGCTGCTCATTATAGCAAGCCAAGGAAGCATCATAAAAAAGCGAGGAAGAAAATAGAATTAACCTTGGGATCTAAATCTGATCTAGCCCAGTGCAATCTATAGGCACACTGTGAACATTCACAATACACGTCTTGTACTGAACTGTTAAGACAATGAACAGAACACACAAGGCACATTGTTTTAAGTATGAACAGCACTTTTATAAGTCATTTAGCATTTTATTTCTGGATTTAAACTGCTTCAGATACATTCCGGTGCCAGTGCCAGTTTAAAGCAGTTTTGGCCGCACTTTACACTGCAGTTAGTCAGCAGGCACACAGACGGGATTGTCATGTGTGCAACTCAACAGAGAAAGGAAAAAAAAAAAAATGCACAAACTCAATGATTTCTATTCTAGTTCATGTCGCATTTTAATTCTTACCACCTACTGTACATTGGATAACATGTCAGTACTTTAAATGCAAATTACTTGCTTGTGGTTTACAATTAATTTCATATCATATTACTGTAAACAGCAAATAGACATTTTTATGAACATTATAAATGAAATTCTTATGCACGATAAATGTTTAGGTTATTAAGTCATATGTATTTAACAAACTGAATAAGTAATGTCAGTATTTAATTACACTACAACTACTGTTTCTATAAATGGTTACCAGGAAATCCCAGGAACCCCTTGGTAATAAACTTTTATATTAACCGTGTATGGTTATAAGTATTAACATATGTCTTAATTTCATTAGTGTTTTAAATATAAAACAAGAAAATAGCACCCACCTACCTGCTACAGCACTAGGGTGTTCTAACAGACAACTAGTGCCAGGAATCCCAGTAAAACGGTACTGTTATATACTGTACACTATGGTCTATTGTCTTTCATGTACTGAAGGCAAGCCAAGCTAGCCTAGACTAAGCTTGAAGGGGTGGAGGTAATCCTGTTGAGTTCCCATAAACCGATGCAAAGAAGCAGGAGTCTGACATGGAGGCCCTATCCGGAGAGACATGCATGCATAATGCATTCTGTGGTCTCTCTGGGATAAGTCTGGTCTCCCACACAACGCTATCTCCACCCATTGACTCTTACTCATCGTAGCATCTCAGCCAGCCAGCAGATAGATCACACAGATAGGAGTCTAGACTTGCGAGGCTTCTTTTTGTAGCTGTACCTTTATTATGTGACCTCTTTTCTGTGCAGTGACTCACAATTGTAACTGCATAGCTGTTGTCGACTGGTGAAAATAAGCTCCTCTGCTTTGAATTGAAATTGCCTGTTTTATGCACCCTATTAGAAAAAAAACACACAGAAGTGGTATCTGAAGACTACAGTAAATGACCCTCACCCCATCCTTAACATTTAGATAAGCTGGGCTCTCAAAGTATATTGCGTTTTCATGCATCTAAAGCTGTACCTATTGAAAGCTGTGATTTGAAACCCATTTACTACTGTTTGAAAAGTTTATTTTAAAATCTTCCAGCTGTTTTAAGGCACAAGTGACTGACTGCTTGGTGGAGAGCTTAAGTTTCCACTGTTTATTTAACCCTTTCCTTTGGTTAAAGTTAAAAAAAAATTTAAAAAAACCCCTAGTTCACTGGAAAATGTTGCACATAAAACGCTTGTTACACCATTTCTCACCACCAGGTGGAGGTCAAGGCAAAATTGCATTTCTACATATTACAACGTGTAATTAAAATGCCTATTTCCTGTGCATTTAAAAAGTATGATATGATTACTAACACATCCATGACTATAAAATAATCTAGAACCATTTAAACACTCAATAGTTCTGAATTTAGAAATACTAAAAGAAATATAATAAATCCAATGACAAACATTTCACCTAGAAGTCTTTGCTAAATGTCTTCCCTGACTAAAAAACACTCACATGATATCAAAGTGCTAACAGAAGCTGGTTAAATTCTTTGACACATTTCTGATAATCTTTGATAAACTGATAAAGCCGTCTTAAAGCATTTGTTAAATAATTTAACTACTTTGTTTTAGTACTTCTAAGGATCATTAAAACTTGTAATGTCTCGCCTAACATTTCATATGCTCTGCGAGTCAATGCAAGTCTTAATTTAAGTCACTGAAGTGGCATGTTTTGTTTAATCAGTAACTAGTCCATTAACAAGTACTGTACCTGTTAGGACGGCTCTAGAAGGAATTTGAATTTAGGGAAATATCAGAAAAATTGTTGCCGCACCAATGTTCATCTGACCTGCTACAGGCTACATGAGTTACAATAACTAACCTTTGTTCCTTAAATAAACTACCACACTGGTGTATCCTCAACAGGTATATTGATATTGTGAACAATTATGATGGGAACTGAATCAAAATAGCAACCATAGCTATAAAAATGGGAAAAAATTTAAAAAAAAACACAAAACACTGCAACACAGATGACTACATATATTATATATTGTAACTGAGGTAATGTTCATGATCTGTTTAAACAGGGCTTTAATGCCAAATCTCACACATCTCCACACCTCCCCCTCAAAACAGCCGTTGACATACAATAGCACTGATATATTCATCTTTCAAGGCAAGTACTGACCAACAGTTTTATTATATGGTAGTAGTACACCCTTCGTAAAATCTTCCACTATACAAAGCACGTACGTCAAATGAAAACTCACTATAGTACCATGCCGTACCTGCGTACGTCAAGTTTCCCCTTCTATTCCATGATCGGTTTCTCAGTCTAGCGTTTCAGGTTTCATTCTCTCAGGCAGTGCTAGTATTGTGGAATGCGCAATGAAAGTCGGGGGAGGGTCAGGTGACGTGTATCCAATTGCGTGTCATGTAGAGATTCCAATCTCCCTGTGGGCATTTAGAAGACAGATATATTGCGGGAAGCCAGTCACCTATTAGAAGTATAGGGGGTATGCACATTTGCTTAGTTTAATTGTTTTATTGTTTAATTGTCATTTGGTAATTGTTCTGGCAGTTGGCCTTGTTATTGTAAATTGAGGCTAGCTGCCAGGTATAAAAAGCAGCCAGTGTACTCAGGGCTGCTGTGTGTAGAGCCCGCTTGCCAGTCTGTGCAGGTGTACCAAGAGATTAAGGTACTGTGAAACCTGTGAAGGTGTGTTTGTGAAATCTGTGTTTATTTTGTTTAGAGTTTGTGTAGCAGGTAAACAGCTTAGCCGTCCTGCAATATAGTTAGGTTCCTGTGAGTTTAGTTAGTGCTCGTATAAGAGCTAGGTGTTTATTTAGTTTCATTTATTTTGTTTGCTTATTAAAATAGCGTCAGCGTTGAAAAATCAATTTTCTCGTCCTGGGTTAATTTTTAAAGGGGCAACGAACGAGAGCGAGTTCCAGTCGTGTTACATATATATATATATATATATATATATATATATATATATATATATATATATATATATATATATATATATAGTGTTTTAAATTATTATTTTTTGTTTTATTATTAGTTTTACTTGTTTAGTTGTAGTTTATATCATTTTTAGCGAAAGTTAAACATGGCAACGTACGTGGTCTTTCTATAATGAGCAACGGGAGTGAAGTTGGCTCGGAGGATTTCGATACCAGCGACATTGATGCTGACTTATCACTCAGCTATGATGAAGAGGATGTGGAGCCAAGAACAGTACAAACAAGCTGCAAACGGGAAGCTGTTTGGTTTGAAATGCCAGTGCTGTGACGAAATACTATCAAAACACAGCACTGGGTACAGACAATGCAGCAGCCAGATCCATCACAATGCCTGCACAAAGTAGCTGTGTACCCGCATTTGTGACTATCCCTCCAACACAAGCGAAACAGAAACTGCAACAAAGGTGCAGGGTCTGCTATGAAAATGAAAACAAAATAAAAGGACACAAGAAAAATGTGCAGTGGTTGCGAAGGCAACCCCGGGTTCTGTTGTATTGAACATTTCAATAAATGGCACAGAGCAAGTCGATAATGGCACATGTTCTAATGTTGTTTAA
This sequence comes from Acipenser oxyrinchus oxyrinchus, assembly GCA_030684275.1. Taxonomy (NCBI): domain Eukaryota; kingdom Metazoa; phylum Chordata; class Actinopteri; order Acipenseriformes; family Acipenseridae; genus Acipenser; species Acipenser oxyrinchus. The sequence continues at coordinate 17,780,825 of CM060255.1, forward strand.
TTTTTATTTGATGATTACTGTTTACTGATTATTAGTTATAAGCAGTGTTTTTGTTTTCATTGTTTAAAAAAAAAAAAAAGTGTTTTTATCTCTGTATTGAATATAGGTATGTAGTACACAGCAGCATAAAAGGCTTAATGAAAAACACAGTTAAGGTCATTTTATTTGTGTTTTATTCATCATATGTTAACATTTTATAGCAATTACAGGTTTGAAAACATTATTACTATGTACCTGGGATGGGGTTTCATTTTTACATCTGGAGTTGAAGTGGTTAATAATTTTACAGTGTTATTTTTCATTTTTAGTTAAACTGCTAGAAACTATTCATTTTTCAAAATTTAAAAAGTAATTAACAGAGCGTAAAATCAAGTTATACATCGCACATCTGTACTAAACTACTGGTATTTTATTTTAGCTTATCAAGTACCCAAACAAGTTCAAGAACATATCATCTTTGCTTTACTGAACATTTCTTTCCAAAACCACTTAGACAATAGTTCCCACTGCATTGGCTTTCACAAATTTGTTGTATTAATTCAAATTTAAAAGAAACATATTACAGTGCTGATTCATCAGTTAAAATGCAAAAAAACAATAAACTAAGCAGTGCACCATCTAATAACCAGTAAACAAAACATTTCAGTGTTGCATACGGTGCAGTACAATTGCATTCAATTTCCAGCTGTACAGATACACTCATTTTGTTTTGTTAATCAGAACCATAACCATACACATACCTTACAAGTGTACCACTGCGTTGCACTGACATGTAGAACAAGTTACGCTGTGTATTAAAGTCATTCAAAGTACGCCATTCAAATGTATTTCGGCAAATTAAACAACGCGCAATTTCAAACCTGTTGAGTAGCATTTTCTTTTTTTTTTTTTCTTACTGCCTTACTTTATCCAGTCTCAGCCACCTGCATTATTATAGCATTGCATACAACAAACAGAAGACTTGAAAAGTTTACTACTCGCCATTCTAACAAATAGCCAGGGGCGGGTTCAGTTTTAATGATGACAAATCAATGGTTCAGGAGGGTGGGAATAAGAAAATTCATAAAGACTGACAGCTATTGTGTTAACACTAAGTGAAGCAGTATTTGAGAGGAGGACTGTCAAGAGTCTGAAAGCTTGCGTTTAATATTCAAAATTACTAAGGGTATTGAGAGCAAGAAATTAAAACTTTTAATGAATACAGTGGCTTTGTGTTTCTGCTTAGCAACATGACCTGAATGCCGTAGATCCTGAACAAATAAATCGGGTTGGTTTGTAAACAACATAACCAGAGTTCCCTCTAAGGCTAAAATGAGCGCATTTTACGCAGTAACTGGCAACAACCTTCGCACTCAGTTTACTAAATTTAACAAGTTACTATCAAATATCAAACTCAAATCGAGACTCCAGCCTCTCGAGGTAAACCTATTATTTTGAGAGCATTCTTACAAAGCATTAACATAAGCATATGTGTGTCTGTCTTGCAGCTGATTCTTTGATTTCTCTGCAAAAACGCATGTCACATTAGTGCAGAGCTCGCTCAGGCACCAGGGAATCTACTGGTACAGGGTGGGCGAAGCAGGTGTCTGGCGATTCTGCCTCTCTGGAGAGTGCTTTACAGTTTTTAACTTGTCGTATAATTGAATACTAAAATCAGTGAAGCACAATCTTCCTTCACTATTAAGAAGTATAAATACTCCGGTAAACATAAATAAAAAAACAACAATACACATATTTTGAAGGTTTTTGTTTTATTTCCCTTTTAAAATCGACCATTTCAGAAATCATCTCAAGCGTTTTGAAACTGGTAAAAATGTAAATCAGCACATTAGTCGAAAAAACACATAAGTGTATAGTAATTGACCGTTAGCAAAACCGCCGTTAACCACGCCTCCCCTAGTTACTGTTGCTATATCGGTCAAGCTACTGATAAAGAAATGGCAGCCGCCACACATTCAACTGTTTGGCCTTGCAAATTAAGTCAAAATGTTGCCTGCTTTTGGAAAAATGAATCTCGTCCTGCAGTCGACAAAAGGGAGTTAAGTACACTGCGAGGGGTACATCCATGTTCGGGAGTTTATTCCTAAATATATTTATTTTTTTAGCACTATAACGTCAAAGAACATTAATATCACTGTTGCAGCATTTTAAATGAGTTTCCACAGGTCTAGGGACGTAAACACATTCACCTTACAAAAAATGTTGTGTCAAAATAGGATAGTACCAAAATAGGATACAATAAGAGAGTATACTAAAACCGTGCTATTTTGGAACAAGTGACCAATACTTGCAGCCAGTATATTACTTTCTGTAAGGGTTTAAATAGAGAATATAGAATAAACTTGGAGCATTTTCTTTGACTGTCGTTGTCAGTTATATTGTCATATTTGAGCATCAAAAGAAACGCATCACTTACATTTGGATAAAATTCACTAGATGTGATCAAAAAATGCCAAACTGTTTTAGAGCAGGTACTGTGACTTTTTATTGTGCTGATTAACAAATTACATCACGAAGATGCTGCAAAATGATCTGTCGATCTTGGGCAGGTGTTGACTCTTGGTCTCCCATTCGTGGCCTGTCATTGCAATGTGTGTCTGGTTATACTGTCTCGCCAGGTTTGAAATTGCTGGCTGTGAGCACCCAAGATTACGAGCCATAGTGCGCTGCCCTAGTCCAGCCTCCAACATGCCGATTGCACCAAGGCACAGTCTCTTGACAGACGTGGCATAGTTTTTTTTTCTGTGATTTTCTTTATTGCTTTTATTCAAGCTTGCTGTTCAACAACTGAAATCACTCCATATCCAGTGTCCAATCAACTGTCTCACTAATTAGGTGATTAAGTGCATATGCTTCAGTCATAGTCACTCAAGCGTGTCATGGTCAACAATGAATGATCGAGTGATTAAAAAGAAAACAAAAACATTTCGTCAATGTCCATCATTTATATACCTTATTTTTTTTTTCGAAAATAAATGTGTTATAATAGTGATGAGTTTCTTTTGATGCTCGGTGTGTGTATATATATATATATATATATATATATATACAGTACTGTGCAAAAGTTTTAGGCAGGTGTGAAAAAATGCTGTAAAGTAAGAATGCTTTCAAAAATAGACATGTTAATAGATTATATTTATCAATTAACTAAATGCAAAGTGAGTGAACAGAAGAAAAATCTACATCAAATCAATATTTGGTGTGACCACCCTTTGCCTTCAAAACAGCATCAATTCTTCTAGGTACACTTGCACAAAGTCAGGGATTTTGTAGGCATATAGTCAGGTGTATGATTAAACAATTATACCAAACAGGTGCTAATGATCATCAATTCAATATGTAGGTTGAAACACAATCATTAACTGAAACAGAAACAGCTGTGTAGGAGGAATAAAACTGGGTGAGGAACAGCCAAACTCAGCTAACAAGGTGAGGTTGCTGAAGACAGTTTACTGTCAAAAGTCATACACCATGGCAAGACTGAGCACAGCAATAAGACACAAGGTAGTTATACTGCATCAGCAAGGTCTCCCCAGGCAGAAATTCCAAGGCAGACAGGGGTTTCCAGATGTGCTGTCCAAGCTCTTTTGAAGAAGCACAAAGAAACGGGCAACGTTGAGGACCGAGACGAGTGGTTGGCCAAGGAAACTTACTGCAGCAGATGAAAGACACATCATGCTTACTTCCTTCGCAATTGGAAGATGTCCAGCAGTGCCATCAGCTCAGAACTGCAGAAAACAGTGGGACCCTGGTACACCCATCTACTGTCCGGAGAAGTCTGGTCAGAAGTGGCCTTCATGGAAGACTTATGCCAAAAAGCCATACCTCTGACGTGGAAACAAGCCCAAGCGACTCAACTATGCACGAAAACACAGGAACTGGGGGCAGAAAATGGCAGCAGGTGCTCTGGACTGATGAGTCAAAATTTGAAATATTTGGCTGTAGCAGAATGCAGTTTGTTCGCCGAAGGGCTGGAGAGCGCATACTAATGAGTGTCTGCAGGCAACAGTGAAGCATGGTGGAGGTTCCTTGCAAGTTTGGGGCTGCATTTCTGCAAATGGAGTTGGGGATTTGGTCAGAATTAATGGTCTCCTCAATGCTGAGAAGTACAGGCAGATACTTATCCATCATGCAATACCATCAGGGAGGCATCTGATTGGCCCCAAATTTATTCTGCATCATGACAACGACCCCAAACATACAGCGAAAGTCATTAAGAACTATCTTCAGCGTAAAGAAGAACAAGGAGTCCTGGAAGTGATGGTATGGCCCCACAGAGCCCTGATCTCAACATCATCGAGTCTGTCTGGGATTACATGAAGAGAGAGAAGCAACTGAGGCTGCCTAAATCCACAGAAGAACTGTGGTTAGTTCTCCAAGATGTTTGGGCCAACCTACCTGCCGAGTTCCTTCAAAACTGTGTGCAAGTGTACCTAGAAGAATTGATGCTTGATGCTGTTTTGAAGGCAAAGGGTGGTCACACCAAATATGGATTTGATTTAGATTTTTCTTCTGTTCACTCACTTTGCATTTTGTTAATTGATAAATATAATCTATTAACATGTCTATTTTGAAAGCATTCTTACTTTTACAGCATTTTTTCACACCTGCCTAAAACTTTTGCACAGTACTGTATATATATATATATATATATATATATATATATATATATATATATATATATATATATATATATATATTATATTATATAATTATTACCACAGTCATTTCTGGACAGGTTCTGATATATTTTTAATTCTTAACTTTTACAGGCTAGTAAGTTATTAGTACTCCGGACACATTTTGAAAAACACGAGGCTGAACAGTCCACAACAGCATGGAGAGTTAAAAACAGTGCAATGTCCTTATTTAAGGGAAACAATAAATTCTTGGGAGTTTAAATTCGAGCAAGTAAAAGGTTCAGCACACATTGGGTGCGTATCATACCTAGGCTATTCTTGCAGCCTCTCGCAAAGCTTGATCCACGGTACACATTTTTCAAAATTAGTCTTTGGTTTGGGGAAAGAAATACAATGTATTCCACCTTTCAAATGCTCTGGTTGCCATGAGTCACTGTTAGAAGTCCTCCAGGCACGCCTTTTTACCATTTTACACCGGTAACTGAAGAAGCTGCTTGATGAGATTCTGGGATCAATAAGCTACTAACAACCAAACGAGCAAGATGGGCTGAATGGCCTCTTCTCGTTTGTAAACTTTCTTATGTTCTTAAAACCCTATATCGTAACATGATGAAATGCAATTTGTTTGTCCGAAATTGTGGCAGTTGGATACCGTAACTAAGCACGTGAAGAGCTATGCGCTCTCCGATTGGCTGGTTACATAAGAGATGCGAGTTTATTCATCATGTGACTTCACTCCTTGTCTCTGCTTAAACTCAACAAGGCAGCTGCACCAACGAAAAAAACAACAACAATGTTTCAGTAAGACAGAGCTAAAAAAAAATCTGATTATCTATATGAGGATGGTGGGATAGTATTCTTAATTTTGCTGTATTTCACATGCTCATGTATGCGTCAATACCATTAAATATCATATTGCCATTTGTAAACACGTCGAGAATAAGAAACCAAATACGACGACAACAATGGCAAAGCACTGCACTCTTCTATGCTGAAAAACTAAGAGCTAAGGTACTTCGCTCAAGGCGGAGCTTTCCCAAAGTAAGTTAAATTAATTGCGTGTTTCATTATTGTTTAGTTTATTTCTTTCCCCACTGCCTGTCTTTAATAAAGCTATAATTAGCAATTTTAAACCATGGCTGTTTCTTAATTGAATTATATTTTCTGACAATGAAGAAATGAGCTCAAAGCTATTTTTCAAGCTATACAATCCTTAAAGGAAATTGATGGCTTTGCTGTGTAAAGGATGTAGTCATTACACTACACACTGTTGGTCATTCTGTCTGGAGACACGCCTCTTGTTAAATCCTGCAAATAACGCTGTAGAATTAGGAAAGAAACAATTGAGTGGATTAATTATGCATTCTCATTAAAAGGGGAGCTATTTAAATTACAATCGGGTAATACACAGCAGTGAACCTGTTTTAGAGCAACGAGTCAGTCAACACACCTTTATCAGTGTTTCATATTTTATCCTGGTTATTATAATGCCAGTAAAATGTGAAACTTAATTTGTGGAGTCCTGTACATAGGATTACTCTCACATGACATTGCTGGACTGTTACTAAACTGTTTCATATTTTTTTATTGTTATTGTAAATGCCAGCAAAAAGCTAAACAGGTCTTTTCAAAACACCTTTATGACACCTACAGTGCCAGTGAAAGACTGTAAATATGATTCTCACAACTGTGCTGGACATTTGGTTTTCTGAACTGTTGTAATAGAATTCTTAGGTTTTCCTGCTTATTTTAATGCCAGCAATGAGCCAAGTGATGTCTATAAACATTATGACTGGTCTGAAGTGTCTTCAGGTGATTTAGTTACTATAACAGCAACAAGAGCCTGATTGAAAACAAAAATGTGGTAATATTTATTAATGCACTTATTTAAACTAGAAAACATTATATGTATGTTAAAATGCTATATGTAATTATTAACATGTTGATAAAGTGGGAACAAATGGAATTGGCCATTTTTGAAAAATGGTATTTGGTATTCCCAAGAATGGAACAATTAGTAGCCCTAAAGATGGTTACAATTGAAGGCAGTGCAGACACCAGTGTTTTATGCAGTAGTATAAAGCAATGTCTCTTAGCTTTGAAGTTCAGTAGCAGCTTACAATCCCCAGTGGCTTTTTTTTTTTAAACTCCCATTAACAACTTTCTCCCTCATTAGAAGTTTAGAAGCCAAAGTATTTTTTTTTTCTCTCCACTATCCAATATTCCCCCTAACCCTGTCTAGTTTCTCCATGCTGTCTTTTTAAAATAATGCCTTAGTACCGCTTTCACCCACAAAATAAAAGTAATTTTCCCTTCCCCAAAAAGGTTATTTGGACAGCATTTAACATCTACCCAGAATATCTCTGTTGACAAGGAGGTTGTATTGAGGAACAAAACTAAAGTTAAAACCACTTCCACAACAACTGATTTTGAAGTTGCGTTGAGACTCCTCCTCCCAGCAATGCTGTCCAATCAAGAAATCCCTTGGTTACAAAAAAAGGATTAACGGTTTACTGTGATTTCAAAAAAAAAAAAAAAAAAACGCATTGAAGTTGGATGTCAGTTTAAAGAATGAAACCGAAAACAAAAGCTTTGAAGATACTGTATGTTCTGTTGTTCAGCCAAACAAATTGAACTAGTACTTTTAGTACAATTAGGGTATAAAATAAATTTTAATCAAACGCTCATGTGTATTACAGTCAATAGTGTTACACTAGTGGGGTCTAGTGTGTGTAAATATTCTCCTGTGTTTGTATTGTCGATTTATGTATGGGTTGTATTTGTGTCGAGCACTCCAAGCACTCCCTCCTCCTCAGAGTCTCTGAAATTGTTACATTCTTTTGGTGGGAAGAAGCCCTGCTATAAAAACCCGGAGCAGGAGTGTTTGCGCGCTCTGATTCCCCAGTTGCGCTAGGGAGAGGTACTGCTGGACTGTGCTACTGTTTGAGTGTACTACAGAGAGCCCGGGTCACAGGGACAGGCCCTGCAGTGCTGACTACAACCTCTGTATTATTTTTGTTTCATTCTGATAAACCGCAATATTCGTTTCATTTAAACTGGCCAAGAGTGCATTATTTCCTGCCACCGAATAAAGCCATCCTTTGGTCTCCAGCCACCCTCCAACAATCCACGAGACTGGCATAGCGACCTGCCCAGGGTAAGCAGACCAAGATGGGACGGGCAGGATGTAACAATATGTTGTTACTTTTTACTTTGTTATACCTTATCAAAGTGAGTCATGCCACTTCAGCAGGTGTGCAAACTGCTAAAGATCAATGCCCATGGCCGCCTACAATTGTTTCATTGCAGCAACAAAGTGCACTGTAATTGTACAGCATACATTTTCCTAATCAAAGAAATAGAAACAGTTGACTAGTTTTAGCCGTGTTGGATTCAACTGTATTTTGTGTTTGTTTTTTAAGGTGTGGTAACTTGAGAATTAATTTAATGAGCTGTGAATCATATCTTAATCTTTATATTTGGCATGTTACAACTTCCAAAGATTGCAGTTATTGCTTATTTGTTATCAGATTTTCTTCAGATCTAGAGTGACTACCCAATCCCAGGGTCAGCCACCACACCTTTGCAGGGTCATGCCAGACCTCTAGCAGCTAGCCAATGCATAATAGTCATACTTTTACTCATAATTTGGAGTTTTTGGCAACACAAGACCTTGCAATCGGTTGATGCACATCCACACACAGCTTGTTTTGTTTAACGCAGAATTTTCCCACAGCAAAGGAACTTCAAAGTACTCAAACAATGTGTTCCGCTTGCAGCTTGGCCTACTTCATACCCCCTTTAACATGCCTGGGATGAGAGGAGATGGATATCACTTATCCTTACTTTGAAGAGATTGCACTTTACAGGGCCAATGAAAGAAGAAAGATCAGTAATAACATTTAGGCCTAACAGCAGCAACAATAAATGTACCTTACAATCTACAAGCATTATTTATGTATTTATTTACTTGAATTGTTGGCATATAACCAATAATATACAATTGGGAGTTACAGCAAAAACAGGAGGAGCTACAGTAATTCTAATAAAAAGATCCCTACAATAGTTACAAAAAAACTTCAATGAGTGTGAAATCCAAACTCGGCTGCAGCTTTGACATTAATTATTTACTATTTACACTAGTAGACACAGAACATGCTTCCTCTGCAGCTGTCATTTGTTTCTTCACAGTGCTACTTGTAAACAGTGTGAGTATTTAAGCATCTATGTGTGAAAAACTTGAATGGCAGCCCTGGAATTTAAGCTTCTCCAGATGTAGGCCTAGTACTGCACTGATTGGCAGGGTTCAGCCCAGCACAGGATGCTGAACTACACGCTTTAAAGTGTATCTGGCATTTCCTCTTTGGCAACATGACACTACTCACACAAGTTAGAAGCATTTAACCAGTACGTAAATATGGTTGTATAACTCAAGCCCCTTTCACACTGGCATGCTCTACCCGGGTCAGGATCCGGTGTCATGCGGGTCCGCTACGTGATTTCACACTGCATAAAACAGGGTTGACCTGAGTGAGAGACGCAAGTACACAATGCGTGTATCAATGCCCCGGAAGCAGCTTGTTACGGATGCTTACATCCAAGCTTCTCTGGATTGAACCGTCATCCCTGCTGCAATCTGGCTCATGGTGTGTCTCAAGCAACAGTAGCATGTTTATTATGCACTTAAGGATGAAGCCTAGATGTGGGTTTTTGTTTAAAAGAGAATTGTCTGTTCATAGATTTATGGAACTTCTTACTCATACAGTATTCAACTAAGGCATTAGGTAATATGGATTAAAATTTGCCACCTTCATAAAACTTTTTTAAAAAAAGTCTCAAAAAGGCAAAGAACTCCCAATATAGCTGCATCTTGTGTGTCTCTGTCGACTACATATCAGAGAGCAACAAGCACTACATAAATGTAGATGAGCTTCTGCAAGTTATAAAATATTTTTTAAATATATATTTAAAACAGATTTATTTAAAAAAAAGGGCTTAAGCACATAAAAATGGCATTTCATCAGGGTTTTTTTTTTTTGGCAGGAATACACTATTAGCACACACCATCCTTTATATGTCATGACTCACAAGCTGCTTTCTCGGACCTTATTTAGAAGCTTTCCAGGACTAGTACTTGGTCTTTCAAAAGTGACACAATATAAAGCGTCTGTAATACTCTTGCATTTAATGTATCGGTGATATCCATTGCTTCGCATTCTGGTCTCCTATTTTATTTCAGTCTCATACATTTACAGTGACTTAAGGCGTTCTTTCTGGCGAAGCTTGTTAACTTTATTCATTTGATTAACTGGGCCTGGATTATCCTCACAAAAAAATATATATTTCCAAACGTTAAAACAGAATACGTTTATTAAGGGTGCGGTGGCCAATGTTTACTGCAACTGCGGCATAATCTTAACCTCAGGCTACGGAAATCATATTATAAAAAATGGTATATATAAAAAAAAACATTACGTTTAAAGTGTTGCTATTTATTTTGGAGGAAAGACTACCAGTATACACTTCTCATTGTTTAAAACACTATTAATTTAAGTGGCGCCCTGAATGATTTTTTTTTTTTTTTTTCTGAAACGCTTTTGAATGACTGGAAACAACACAGCGAAAGTTAAGGTTTATTTTTTTCTTACCTGCCGGTCATCCCTGCAAACCCCAGCATCACCTTTTAGACTCAGCTTTGTGGAACTTTTTTGTGGATTTGCAGTGTGCTCCAGATGTTTTCGGGAAAAGTATAATCTCAGCAAGTCCCAGTAATGGCGAAGCTTGCTGCTCAAATACAATCTCTTCTGCAGCACTCAGCCTCTGTCAGGCCGGGAGCCTCCCTATCTACACAGGCACAAGTAAGGGGTCGTTAACAAACTTCCACCAATTTACAGAAAACACAAGCAATGCAGTCAGGCTACGCAACCACTGCAAACCATATTCGCAGGTATTGGTAATTTGAAAAGAATGTTTGAAAACATGACCTCAGAGCCCACACAGTTACATGTTTAATATTCTTTTCGAGTGCAACTCATACACTATAAAGGCAGGGACCATCTGTAAATTTTCACGAAAGCTTTAATGATCCCTTAGGCAATATTCTAAATGTTGTGCATCTTGCTACTTACAAAAGCTTAATATTTTTTTTTGTGTGTGTGTGTTGGTTTATTTCTTTTTCAATAAATAAGTTGTATTATATGATTATACAATAATTGTCAGAAGCAAAATACATTGATCATATTCAGGTTTCATGAGCATTTTAAATGTATCAGATAAAGAAGCATATAGACTCACATTTATTTAAACTCCTATGCCTACACTTTGTTACTACTCATATTTGCTTCCACACATTATGTCACACTACCACTTGCTAAACCTCCAATTTTTAAATCACCCTGGTCTGTTTTAATGATCGAAACAGTGGCATATTACCCCTAACATTTATAAATTGATTTTTTTCTGATTTCTCTATATTGGGTTTTTATGTATGTTAATAAGTAGGGCGGTACGGCGGCATAGTGGTTAGCGCCTAGGGTACTGTCTGTGTGGAGTTTGCATGTTCTCCCCGTGTTCGCGTGGGTTTTCTCCGGGTACTCCGGTTTCCTCCCACAATCCAAAGACATGCTGTCCAGGTTGATTGGTCACTCTAAATTGCCCTCTGTGTGAGTGAGTATGTGTGTGGTGCCGTGCGATGGACTGGCGTCCCGTCCAGGGTGTAGTCTCGCCTTGCGCCCTGTGTATGCCGGGTTAGGCTCCGGCTCACCGCGACCCTGTAAAGGGGTAAGCGGTTAATGATAATGGATGGATGGAATAAGTGCATATAATATCATCCTGGGGGAAACTCGGGATGATATTAAGCAGCAGCTGAATTTAGATCTGCTTAGATCATTAGAACTGTTTAGATCATTAAAATACACCCACCCCCCTCTAATATAATAGAAAGGGGGTTTTGTCCATAATACTGTTAAGAGGTAGGACTTTTGTTGGCTCAATGTTGATAGGTATAGTATTTGAAGTCAGCACTGTGATACCATCAGTTGTGTGTTCTGATAATAAAGGTCCTCCCACTTTGGTATTTCTGGGTAAAATCAAACTACTGCAAAGCAGAACATGGAATAATATTGCTTTTTTTACACTGCTTACTAAATTGCAATCATTCCAATACTGAGTTATTATCATTTTTCTCTAAATCCGCCTTTGACAGGGTGCTCGTGTCACGTCTGTGGGTACCCGCTGCTTAAACATGGGAGGTGGAGTTGAAACGCCAGCACAGAATTTATTAATGCAAAAAGAAAGTAAATAAAGGGGTCGTATGACATTACCAGCGATGGTAACGCAAGCTGTACAAAAGGCAAAATAAAACACAGAACAAAAACTACAAATAAAAGGTGCCACAGAGGGCGAGCGCTAGCCTTATACGAGGCGTCCCGCTCCAGGAACCGGCTACACTACGTAACCCTCGCTACACCTTACTTCCTTGGATCACCATCCCCTAAACTAACCTACTTATGAGCTGGTATTTATACGACGACTCTTGCTGCTTCACAAGCACCGCTTGCAGTTTCAGGGTTGCGTGGTCCTGCAAGTGAACCCTCCCCTCTGGAGCATGGCGTTGCAGTCACCCCGAGCGAGCGCCACCGGATGTTTTTAAACAGACGGACACTCTGTCGAGACCCGCCCACCTACGGCACAGCCAATCATCCACTGCCCCTCCTCTCAACCAAACCCAGCATGCAGCAAAGTCTCAAAAGAGCGCCCATCTGTAAACAATCATTTAATCACACAAATCAACTCCAAAAAGACACACAATAAACCCATTTCCCCATATAAAATTACACCAACACTAATTTACACATGTGCAGGGCAATCGCCCTGCTATACCGCCGTACCGCAGAGCTTGTCTGGAGAATCCTAAATGCTCTGAATGAACTGCCTTCTGCATGCCATTCAGATCATGTGACAATGTGACCATTCAACTCTGACAGCCCCACCTACTCTCTTTCTATATAAATGTAGAGTACGTGGGATTGGCAGAGCTGAAAGGTCACATTGTCACTTGAAAGGATGATATAGTGTAGATACAACATGAAAACTCAATACTGGAGCACCAGAACCAGTAAGAATGATTGCAAACACAATTAAATGTGAAACAAGAAAGTCAAATTACATTTTAATCTAAGCAAGGTTTAGTACAGAGAAGTAAAACCCGCTAATTTACCATGGGAAACTGTTACTGTATATGGGTTATACAATATCTAAGGTATTTAAATGACTTCAGGTCTGCTTCCCAAGTTGAAGAGGACAAGAGAACAAAGTATGTTTTCGCTAAACACCAAACGGAAAAGTTGAAACCTGCTCTTTATCTGCTGTTGTTTTAAATGGAATACAAATTGCATATTTTATTCTATTATGAGTCACTGAGGGGCCAATTCATATTTTACAACATAATATGTAAACAAAAGATCATAGTATGCTAAAGTATTTATATAAACTTAAAACATAACCAAAGCATTAGTTCAGGCTGGACTGTACATCTAGCTATGTACGGTGAATGGAAGGAATTGTTTTCCTTATATGGAAATCTATGTGATTCCTAGGCATGTATATCTAATTACAGTATTACCTCTGTTCACACAGTATATTATCTAATGCAACTAGGCCAATCCAGACAGGACTGGTGGTCCATACCTTTTCTGGAGAGCCGATAATTGCGTTAATGATTAAGGGTCCACCCATTTTCATTCCCAGAGAATTAACCATTATAGATCGCCCACCCACACTGACTAATTCACCTTTCTATGAATTCATTAGAGCAGATTTGCCATTTATGGATTCTTGGCTTCAGCTCCAAGCCTTTTTTTCTTGTAAGCCAGTCCATGCACTCTCACAAACGTGCTCATGCACACACAAAGGATCCAAGTACCTTTCTAAAGCTGCAGGTTGCAATACACCGGTTCCACATTCCTATAATGCAGGGTCAAATAGAAAGACACTGGTTGGTTTGTTTTTTGCTTTTCAATAGACTTTTTAAGTGTGGTATTAGGAATTCTTTTGAAGGAAAGGTCTTTTAATCTACAACGCTGTTTGCAACAAGTTAAAGGGAGGTTGTATTTCCAGTATTTGACAAGTGGAATCTCTGTGCCATTCACTGTCACTCAGGTTTTAAATACCATTATCCAACAATACCAGGACATGGTAATGTTTCAATAAACAAATTACACAAATGCTTCCATGTACAACAGAATGCCTGATTATGTCAAAATACACTGAGCATACTTAAAGACAACTGTCTCCTTAGTTTGTGTAACAACCTTATCTCACGCCTATCCACGTACTTGTGTAATCTGTGACCTGGAGTTTTCTTAGAGTAAAAGTACAAGCTTCACATTTCAGGAGCTGCTCTTCTCTTCTAGTTCTCTGCCATAGATATATGTAACAGTGAGTGCCAGACAGTGATCTGCTGCCACTTTGGACCACTTTTGATTTTGTTTTGTTGGCAATAAACTGTTGTGGTGGTGCTGGCACTTACTAATATAAAAGACATTTTGGCTGATCCAGCCTACATTACAGATGTCTAAGGAAGGCCACTACTATTAAGAGTAGCTCCTGAACTAGTCAAAGCAACGTAACACAGTAATTCAAAACTACTTACTCTTTAAATAACGTGTTGTAATTGTGGAATGAGTCTGGGAACTGAACTGGTCAAGTGCCCACTTTTTATTCTATAACTAAATGCCATCCGTCAGATAGTTGAGTGCTGCTCAAGTGGACAGCATTCTGTGCAGGTGTTTCTTCCATTCGTAGTTGACAATATATAAACCAGTGATGAAGAAAAGATGTTGTGTGCTTTCAAAAGAAGAGCTGTGCAACTCACGCCCTACTATTATGGCTTTGATTACACAATGTTAAATAAATGATCTAAATTATGTTCATATGTTTGTTTTTATTGTTTTAAATGATGTCTCAGTCCTAAAATTGTAGGTGATGCAAAACCTTTGGCCATAGCTGTATATAGTGAATGGATGTGCGTGGCATGTGAAATGTATGGAAGTTATTTTGTTAGCTACAATCACTTTTAAAATCTCTCTAGATTTAAGCAATAGAAACAACTACTCCCAACAGGTGTTCACCTGTAACTCATGAGACTGGAATCTACCCAGGCCAGCCTCAGACATGTCGGGTTGCAAGGCACAGCTTAAAAAATGGCAAATCAATCAACTTTTGCTTATTTACAACACAGATAGATACAGTTGCATATTTATCTTGTTAGACCAACTGTTTGGTTTTTTTTGCCTTTTACAACAGCAATATACTAAAAGGTAGCTTCATCTCTTTCTGCGTTATAGGATACAACTTGCCTGTGTGAGGGGAAAAAAAGGTGTTCAAACATAAGCACATCATACTAACCATAGTAGATACAAGATTAAACAACACATGAATGGTAATTTATTTCCCAGTGTTTTGCGTCACTACACTTAATGATTTATTAACATGTACTCCACCACCACGATTTATACATATACAATCTGCACAGGTACTGTAGCTTGCACTTAGTTTATTTATTAACAGTTTCAGTAAGCATTAACAACTGAGAACTGTAAAAGACTGAACATTCCACTTATTAGGCAGTTTCTGGACCCTCAGCCTAGCTGTGCCGTGGTTTACATGGGAATGTTGCAAAAGAACAAACACAGCTTCACAAGCACATGATCTTTAAACGGATAGCTATGCAGATAGTGTTTAATCACCAATCCATAAATATTAATAAAAATTTGCAGTTTTTGCAGTCTATTTTATATTTGAGCTTGTTTTGTTTGGGAGCATTAACTATTATAGTTGCCTATCTAAGAACTTTATGTACATATTGCACATATTTATAATTTAAAGCCTTCTTTATGATCTTGAAAAGGATAAGCAGCAATGCAGCACTTTAGCAGAGAACTTCAAAAGGAAATCATTGGATTTTTTCTTTTTAAATATACATAAGGATACATTTATAAAACTTTTCTACAGTTTTCTTCCTCAACTGAGGATTTTAGCAGCTTGCGAAGCAATTTGTTAAAAACAAACAAACAAACTAAAAACATACTAAAACTGAATTTAATATAAACAGCCCTTAGTCATAAAACGTTTTAACTTCACTAATTAAATTAAACAACACTAGCCGCCAAGTTTTTAAAGACAATTCTTGACAAAGAAGCAAAGAGAGTCCTCAGGCAACACTATTTAACAATGTATTTTGTAATAAATTAAAATAAAGTATATATTGTAAAAGTCAGAGTAATTCTACCATGAATCAGCAGTGCACGACCTTCACTAAGAATCACATTTCAGGGACTTCAAATATTACTCATTATATGTTGTGTAGAAATAGTATCACACACTTTGAGATCTACATATTTTTAGAAAAAAGTTAAAAAAAAAAAAAATTAAAAAAAAGAGAAATATTCCATCCAAATTTATCACAAAAAAAGACAAAAAAGCAAAAGCAACAAAAATGAAATGTTAAAAAAGCATAATTTAATTGGAGTTGCACTCTTCTGTATTGTAGTCTTGGAATGTATAGGGATTCCCAGCTTGTTTCTCATCTTATTCCTGACCAGCTGTGAAGATATGAAGTCCAGCCGGATGATCTGGAGGCCACAACTGCTTCTTCTTCACCTTAAATAAAAGATTTTCTTTACAGCAATGACAATATTTCCATTTAAAGCGTTTTATGCTTGGAAGAATCTCACATCACTTTACAAAGCAATGCTTGATGTTGGATTATGTTTTTCAAATCTGATTATTTTTTTATTTGGGTGCTAGTTGTCATAGTTAACTTGTGAGCTGTGACTTAAACCAAGAGAACTCAATTCACTTATTGTAGTGGCAGGATGATGTCCACAACCATTGTCTTGGTTGTGGACATTCTTCCACTGCACCATTTGGACATCTCATCTAAGAGTGTTACATTGTTAATATATCAGTGGTTCAAATTCTACCAGCAGACAAACAGACTAGTATCTGCAGAGTCATGTATAGTGTATCCAATGATTCTGTACACAGTCTAAAGAGGGTTGCTCGAGGCTTGGTGGTCCAGTGGTTAAAGAAAGGGGCTTGTTACCAGGAGCTTCCAGTTTCAATCCCAGCCACTGACTCACTGTGTGTGACCCTGTGCAAGTCACTTAACCCCTTGTGTTCCGTCCTTTGGATGAGACGTAAAACCGAGGTCCTATTGTAAATGACTCTGCAGCAAGAGTTGCGATGTATAGTCGCTTTGGATAAAAGCATCTGGTAAATGACTAAATAATAATAATAATAATAATAATAATAGGGAGACAATTACCCTGGTGTGTTGGCTTAATTATACAATTAAGTCTTGCTTAAAACAAAAAAACAATGATCGTCCACAAGATGGGGCTATAATGCTTGCCTTGTCAAAGCAAAAGGTGAAAACCTGTATCAACAATTTTACTAGCTTGAACAAATGTTGGGAACTGCATTATTATCAGCAAGTTACTGTATATGTAACCTTCCTAAAGACATGGTGGCAAAGGAATCAACATTTCTCAAGTCAACCTATACACATGTAAATTGGCCAAAAGTTTTCAGATTGGACTAGAAGGTTTTAAATCCATAAGAGATTAGCAGTTGCTGTTATTAGATCCCCCTTAATGCCATTCTGCAAATGAAAACCCCACAGAAGATCAACTGCTTACCTTGTGCTACTGCGGACAGTTTACTCCTCTCCTCCGGGCTGAGCTGTAACATGGTGTGGATTACCGGCAGGAGGGCCTGTCTCTCGCTGCCTGACTTCAGGAATATAAACTGCAGCAGGACGTTCTTCAGGTACTCCAGATTAGCTACGGACTTCTCTCGCTCCTGGTTCCTCTCCAGTCTTCTCACCTCACTCTTCAGAAGCTACAGTACATTACAACACTTTGTAACAGGGTTCACAGAATCATGCCACATAAGCTGACTAATAAACTCAGTAGAAGGCAACTAAGCAAGCAAGTCAATAACATACCAATATGAACACCACATTACAGGTATCAGTGCCATGACCTACAGCAGGGGTTCCCAAACTTTTTTTTTTGTTTACCTGAGGCCCACCATTAGCACGTATGAAAAATGTCATTAAAAACATGTTTCAACCTGTAACACATTAAATAAACTTTATCTGAATTGTTCTTTTTTCATTTGAATCTTATTTTTTTCTTCATTAGTATTTTATTGTTGCTTTTCATCATTACATATATGAAAAATACATAGAGTGCCGTTGCACCACTCAGGACTGCGTCAAGGTGGGCCTCTGCACACAGTTTGGGAACCCCTGACTTACAGTACATCCTGAACAAGTGGAAAAGAATCCCAATTAATGCAATGAGGCGATTTATGCTGAAAAATGTATTGGTAGAATATGGACAACAAAGGTATATTGTATTGCAGCAAACCCATGCATTTATTGTAAACACTGCATTGTGTTCTATAATCATTTAACCACTTCAACACCATGACGTACGAACGTACGTCAATTGAAAACCCACTTACAGTACCATGCCGTACTTGTGTACATCAAGTTTCCCATTCTATTCTATGATCGGTTTCTCAGTCTAGCGTTTCAGGTTTCATTCTCTAAAGCAGTGCTAGTACTGTGGAATGTGCTATGAAAGTTGGGGGAGGGTCAGGTGACATTTTTATCCAATTGCGTGTCGTAGCGATTCCAGTCTAGCTGTGGGCGTTTAGAAGGCTGAGATATATTGCAGGAAGCCATTCAGCTTTTACAAGTGTATATATATATATATATATATATATATATATATATATATATATATATATATATATATATATATATATATATATACGTACTGTGCAAAAGTTTTAGGCAGGTGTGAAAAAATGCTGTAAAGTAAGAATGCTTTCAAAATAGACATGTTAATAGATTATATTTATCAATTAACTAAATGCAAAGTGAGTGAACAGAAGAAAAATCTAAATCAAATCCATATTTGGTGTGACCACCTTTGCCTTCAAAACAGCATCAAGCATCAATTCTTCTAGGTACACTTGCACACAGTTTTTGAAGGAACTTCGGCAGGTAGGTTGGCCCAAACATCTTGGAGAACTAACCACAGTTCTGTGGATTTAGGCAGCCTCAGTTGCTTCTCTCTCTTCATGTAATCCCAGACAGACTTCGATGATGTTGAGATCAGGGCTCTGTGGGGGCCATACCATCACTTCCAGGACTCCTTGTTCTTCTTTACGCTGAAGATAGTTCTTAATGACTTTCGCTGTATGTTTGGGGTCGTTGTCATGCTGCAGAATAAATTTGGGGCCAATCAGATGCCTCCCTGATGGTATTGCATGATGGATAACTATCTGCCTGTACTTCTCAGCATTGAGGAGACCATTAATTCTGACCAAATCCCCAACTCCATTTGCAGAAATGCAGCCCCAAACTTGCAAGGAACCTCCACCATGCTTCACTGTTGCCTGCAGACACTCATTCGTATGCTCTCCAGCCCTTCGTGAACAAACTGCATTCTGCTACAGCCAAATATTTCAAATTTTGACTCATCAGTCCAGAGCACCTGCTGCCATTTTTCTGCACCCCAGTTCCTGTGTTTTCGTGCATAGTTGAGTCGCTTGGCCTTGTTTCCACGTCGGAGGTATGGCTTTTGGCCGCAAGTCTTCCATGAAGGCCACTTCTGACAAGACTTCTCCAGACAGTAGATGGGTGTACCAGGGTCCCACTGTTTTCTGCCAGTTCTGAGCTGATGGCACTGCTGGACATCTTCCGATTGCGAAGGGAAGTAAGCATGATGTGTCTTTCATCTGCTGCAGTAAGTTTCCTTGGCCGACCACTGCGTCTACGGTCCTCAACGTTGCCCGTTTCTTTGTGCTTCTTCAAAAGAGCTTGGACAGCACATCTGGAAACCCCTGTCTGCCTTGAAATTTCTGCCTGGGAGAGACCTTGCTGATGCAGTATAACTACCTTGTGTCTTGTTGCTGTGCTCAGTCTTGCCATGGTGTATGACTTTTGACAGTAAACTGTCTTCAGCAACCTCACCTTGTTAGCTGAGTTTGGCTGTTCCTCACCCAGTTTTATTCCTCCTACACAGCTGTTTCTGTTTCAGTTAATGATTTGTTTCAACCTACATATTGAATTGATGATCATTAGCACCTGTTTGGTATAATTGTTTAATCATACACCTGACTATATGCCTATAAAATCCCTGACTTTGTGCAAGTGTACCTAGAAGAATTGATGCTGTTTTGAAGGCAAAGGGTGGTCACACCAAATATGGATTTGATTTAGATTTTTCTTCTGTTCACTCACTTTGCATTTAGTTAATTGATAAATATAATCTACTAACATGTCTATTTTTAAAAGCATTCTTACTTTACAGCATTTTTCACACCTGCCTAAAACTTTTGCACAGTACTGTATATATATATATATATATATATATATATATATATATATATATATATATATATATATATATATATAAAATGAGCAACGGGAGTGAAGTTGGTTCGGAGGATTTCGATACTAGCGACAGTGATGCTAACTTATAACGCAGCGATGATGATGAAGAGGATGTGGAGCCAAGAACAGTACAAACTGTACAAACATGTAGCTACTTTACAGAGCATGCAGCTACTTTACAGGTAAGCCAGCTGCAAACGGGAAGCTGTTTGGTTTGAAATGGCAGTGCTGTGATGAAATACTATCAAAACACAGCACTGGGTACAGGCAATGCGGCAGGCAGATCCATCACAATGCCTGCACAAAGTAGCTGTGTACACGCATTTTTGACTATCACTCCAACACAAGCGAAGCAGAGACCGTAAAAAAGGTACAGGGTCTGCTACGAAATAAAAACAAAAGAAAAGACAAAAGAAAAATTAGCAGTGGTTGCGAAGGCAATCCTGGGTTCTGTTGTATTGAACATTTCAATAAATGGCACAGAGCAAGTCGATGCTGGCACACCTTTTGATGTTGTTTGATTTTTATTTGATAATTATCGTTATTAGCAGCATTTTTGTTGTCACTGTTAAAATAAATAAATAAATAAATAAATAAATAAATAAATAAATAAATAAAACAAACGTTTTTATCTCTATATTGAATATGTGTATGTAGTACACAGAAGCATAAAGGGTTAATGAAAAACACAGTTTAAGTAATTTATTTGTGTTTTATTCATCATATGGTAACATTTTATAGCAATTGCAGGTTGAAAACATTATTATTATTTTCAAAATCTGGTACCTGGGAAGAGGTTTCATTTTTACATCTGGAGTTGAAGTGGTTAAGTATAAGAAGGTCATTAACAATCAGAAATCAGAAAAAGTGACAATTTTTATGATATACTTCCAGTAGACAAATATACCCTATAAGTAAAAAAAACAAACACCTTTGAAATTAAATTTAAACATGGTGTATCTTCTAATGGATAATATGTGCCTTTGCAGTTGCATACAGCCACTGAAGTTACGGTTTTGTTCGCTTACCATGATCTGTTCCATTAGGATCGCGTTGGTGGCTTCTGTGTCATGGAGCAGCCCATTAATGTGTTCAATACTCTTGGTTGCTGTGTTTAATTTCTGTGCCAATTCCTCTTTGGTTGGCTCAGCTTGCCACACTAGAGGCTCTGAAAAATAAAATGTCAAATTAAAAATGTGGTGGTGTATTTTTCCCCTCTTTTTTTATCCGTATGTTTTTACGAATGTTGTGTACTCCAAAGAAAAACATGTCCAAAGAGGTTCAGTTTTCACTCAACCTAACTTGTTTATTACTGGAAGAGTTTATTATATACAGTATTTTTTTTTTAAACATTTACTGCAGGTTGTTTACACATTACAAAGAAGAAATGTACTTACCCATCTTTGGTTCAGGAGAGTTCAGTAGTTCCAGTGAAGGGATGTGGGTGCCAGAGGAGGACACTGACTCAGTCTCAGTTGTTTCCATTCCCTCTCCCTCCTCTCTAGCCATTGATTGCAAGTCAAACAGCAGAAGATCTGCGTTCTTCCGCTCCTGCAATATCTTCCTCGTTTGCTGAACTGGAACAGGACCTGGATTAAAATCACAAGCAAAGACAACACACAAAGAATCAGCATAATACACATTTAACACAGAGATTTAAAAAAAAAACAATCTGATGTACAGTATATGACAGATAGATTTGAGATGTGTTTTTTTTTTTTATCTATAAACAATACATAATACTTGGCTCATCAGCAAATGTTAGTTAAATTCTGGGACAATCAAATGCAGTCACTTATATTAGTTAATGTAATAAATACAATTATAACATTCTCTAATCTAATTAAAAGTACAACAGAAAATGTTAGTTTTTACATAAATACTTTTTACTTTTAACCTTTCCATCTATTTAAGGATATATATTTGTATTTCTCATGAATACAAATATCACAGGAGTATGACATGACAACAAAGATAAAGCAGTTATTTTCTATTACTTTTCATGATGAACGCAAGTAATCATTCAAAGTGGTTGTGGGTTCTGTTGCTCCAATACTGAGTCTTCTTACTTTTTGTCTATATCTGTCCTTACCTGGCTTTGAGCTGCCTTAATCATTGAACAGACTTAATCATGTCATTCAAGTAAAGTGAAAAAAGAGGTTTGATCAATCCCAGACAGTTTGGATTGTCAAGGAAAACTCAAAGTAAGCTCAAAACCAGGTAAGGTCAATATTGAAGTTATGTAACCCAGACCTACTAAGAGAGACTGCAAGTATCATAAAACAACCAAGGACAATATAAACACACACACACACACATTACATTAAATTAAATTAAATTTAAAGCTACTTTAAGAGGTTGAAGGTTGCAGGTTGAAATTCTAGAATTTAACCACATGAAGGCACTGTAGTGTAATATACCACTGTGGTAGGGCTGAGGCCCACCACATGCAAATAGTGTATTTTTGGCATTTTGGTTGTTTTTTTACTTTGTTTTTGAAAAATATAAAAAAGAAAAACTAAAAAATGCCAGACCCTTTGCAAAGATGTGTTGCCAGCTGCGTGTGTTTATAGGGAATGGAAGCTGGGGATTGGCCAGCTGTAGATCCCTGAAGAGCCAGTGGGCGTGTCTCAACAGAGCGTCTTGCTATAAAAGGGAGCTGCTGACATACCTTCAAGGCTGAAGAGCCAGAGAATAATGAACTGCAAAACGGCATTTTTTAATCTACCTTCAAGTAATCAAGACAACTACCCAACCACCGTACAGGGAATAGGGGTCTTGATTTTTGTACTTTGAATAGGAGAACAGTTTGGGGGATTTTCAAATCCCAACATAGTACACGGAAGAAGGTTCCTACAGCAGGACTCCCCTTTTAGTGGGAGCAGTGCCGAGCGGACTGTGTTTTGTTTTACCGATTCATTTTTTATTTTTGGACACTGTGTGTATTTGTGCCCATGTACTATACCATTGTTGGTACAGACACGTGGTTTCAAGTGTCAGCCAAGTATATTTGTCAGGTCTCCGTGTTTTAGAACTACACAGTTAAGATCTTTGCCCAACAAACTAACAAAGGGAGTTCCAGCACCTTTTTTTAGGTTTAAATGACACTTACTTGTTGTGCTTGCCTCCTTCTGGAGCTGGAAGAGCTGGGCCTCCACCTTGCTGACCTGTTGCTGCAGCGTCTCCACAGTCTTTCTGTGATCCTCCTGCAGGTGGCGCACTTGCTCCCGGAAGCTGTTCCGAAGAGCCTCGTTCTGGTCGGTCAGCTGACTCAGGGTCTGGGCGTGCTCCGACTTCAGCACCATATTCTCAGACTGTATTGAGCGGAGCCTAAATCATAAGAGGAGGGTCTTAATATGCTTTTAATTGTTGAACAGCTAAAAACTATTTCTACAACGTACACTGAAAATCAATGCCAATTTGGCATGCCTTACAGACAAAGATACTGTGTAATTCATTTTTTACTGGACTTCAGTGTTAAAAGTTGCCAATCCCAACTGACTATCAGCAAAAAAGGTCTAGAGAGGTTGTGCTTGACCATAACTATGTGACCTCCATGTTTCATCAGATCTGCAAAGGATTCCGAAGTTAACAATTGTCCTGCTATTGAAGCCATTTCAGGTTTTCTTGTGAGCTTCAATTAAAATTGACCCCACAAAATAAATTACAATTTTAATAGAACTACCTTCAAACTCAAGCTTAGGATGCTGTAGGTGTGGCAACAGCTTGGGTCCACCTACTCATATTTAGTTAGTCAAAAGAGAACTTATAATTCCATCCTCATATCAGCATCACTAATATTTCCTTGGTGTCCCTGTTTTTATTAGTTCTGTAGCAGGGCAGACACTACCAGTATTTGTGCAGAACTGCTGCCGCTGAATTTAAAGTCATACTTGTCCCCGAGTTCTGCCTCCTTGGCCACAGTTTCCTGCAGCATCTTATTGTGTCGCTCGAGGAGAGTGTCGTGCTCAGACTGCAAGGCCTGCAGCTCGTTCACGTTCGCCTGTAGGCTGTGCTGGGTCTCCTGGAGCTTGGCTTTCAGCTGGTCCATCATCCTTTCCATACATTCTCTAGAGGGCAGAGAAAACAAACATTCCCTTGAGACACAGCACACGCTATACAGTATATGTAAAAACATCATGTTTAAACTGACAATAAATACAACACAACTATTTACATTAGTAACAATATTAATAAACAAACCAAATACATATTTCAGAAGGTAATGGGACAATCAGAAAGGTTGTTTAAGCACCCTTTTGAAAATCCATGGAATTATGTTTTGTAAATACTGTATATCTAAAAATGAATGTACTGTATGAAAGATAACAGTTTCTGTCCCTCGCTATGGCAACAGCAATGCATAAATTGTAGTCTTACCTCTCCTGTGTAGCTGCATCTTTTTCATTCTGAGATGCAGACTTGTTCTTCTGTTGCTTTAAAACATTGTGTACACGTACTTTATAGCTTTCGAACTCTGAAGCAGTTGAAACCTGTTCTGCCTGCAATAATAAAACAAAAACAGTTATGTGTGCATATAATCCTGCCTAACTCAGCGTTACAAATGTTCTCAACCTAGCTCCTAGATATTAGTTCACATCTCAGACATCACCACAAATTACAAAAATCATAATGGGGTCTATTTAATAATCAGATTTTTTTTACAGACCTCTTTTCATTGTATTTTTATTGTATGTTAATGTTACAAAGTGTGTCAATAGATGAATATGTTATTTTTTCTCAACAAAACTAATTACTTTTCAATAAAGAAAAGTAATCTGTTTTATATCCAAGAGGCACAGATGTTTGCTACATAACCGTAATTTCATACGAGTCCAACCTAACAATATAATTCATTATTATAAACGTCTTTAAATTAGGTCTGGATTTTTTTCACTGTAAAAAATTTCTTATTTTCAAGATATTTTCTGATTAAACATAATATTTGTTAAAGCAGAAAAAATAGCGTTGTCACATTCAAAATCGATCTTTTTCTCTAGAGTTATTACACAACAAATGTTCTTAAATATTTCAATGCTTACCTGAAAAACAGTACATGCTAAATTGCAGAATATTTTGTTTATGTCCACCTTTTAAAAGACATTCTATTTGCACTATTAGTTGATTATAAAACAAAATAAAAACATAAATACAAGTAAAAATAATAATAGACACATGAAATGCCCCCTTCTTGTACTGGACAGGGCGATCTTTAGCAGAAATATTTCTGATCTTTGATGCAGCTGGTGTCTTTTTCGTTGAAGACATTTCTTTCAGAAATTGGGATTTTCACTGGGAACTATATATTACACAGCAATGAGTAAATTTCACAGAAACTGCTAAATCCAGGATAACTGTGAAGAAAATTCAGCCTTAACTATAATAGACCAAAAGTAGGAAACACATCAAATGCTATTGTTTCTGTTGGGGCAAGCTACACAATTTATCACCGCCCATTAGGCCTTGGAAGAAAATCAGTCAGAATGTCACTTTATAATTAAGTTTTGTTTAAATCATTTAGCTGTTGTCAGTTAGCCCACTACAAAATGGAAAATCAATATCTGCTATTTATAAGCCCTAATATCCAGCTATGTTCCTTTGTAACAAAAAAAAAAAAGATGAAACCAATTTTGAATACAAAATGGAATTCTATCTACCGGTATATGAATGTGAAAATAAGAACAGGGGGTGTTCTGCAGCAGTGTACCTTAGCAGCGGTGCATTCCTCTTGCAGTTTTGCAATTTTCTGTTGAAATGCACTTTTTGCACGCTGGAGCTGATGGCTCATTGATCTCAGCTGTTCCTGCAGCTTGTGTCTCTCTGCTGTGAGATCGGCACACTGGATCTGAAACCCACAAGTCACCATGACATTAAAGCAGTCTGGAGATCTTTAAAAGGACTTCACTATCAACTGAATTCTGGATTCAAGAGGTAGGGATCAAAGTGTTTTCATCTGTTCATACCCAGCTTAAGTGAAAGTAAATGAAGCATAAAATGGATTTGAAAAAGTAAAATCAAATTTCATAACAATTAATGCTTCATTTGTAGCCAATTTAAAACAACCAAAAGCTGACCAAGCATTTGATAAAGTAAACAGTGTTTGATTAATTAAATCAAGTATCTTAAATACACCAGGCTTCTCTTTAAGATTGTACCTTGTAGTCTTCCAGTTGCTGCTGGCTTGCCTCCAGTTCTCCTTTCAATGATGACTGAATAGCGAGCTGGTTTGCTTCCTATGAAAAGAATAAGGATAGTTGCTTCTGGAATGAGATTCATTTTGAATGTCACTACTGATTTAAAATAACACACTCTGTATGAACTGGTTTCGCACAACTTGGTGCAGCGATTACTCACGCTCTTTTTTGTATCAGCTAGCTCCTTCTTTGTTTTAACCAGCAGCTGTTTTATCTTTGTGTTTTTATCCTCGGTCTGATCCAGACATGACTTCATGGATGCTAAATAATATGTCAACAAAAAAGAAGCACAGAAGCATTTTAAGATGGTGTTGCTTCAATTCATAAAATAATTTTAGGGGGTACCACACCACACCATACCACATTTTCTTACTATTAACTACAATTTTCTCTCCAATATCTCCAAGCTGTTCTTATAAAACATGTGCAACCAAATAAGCCATATCTAAAACTCAAAATGATATCCATATATTTTTCTATAACATTAATTTGTGATGCTGGTGTTGCTTTTCTAATTTTAAGTGAAATTACAACTACAGTGGTTCAAAAAAGTATTCAACCACCCCTGCTGATTTGTGATGCTTGGGGTTTGGAAAATTTGTTGCCCAATTTACCCCACTCAGAAACTTCTTTACCAATTGTCCTCTCTTTCAATATAGAAAAATGTAAATGAGCCACCCGTCTCACAGATTAGTAGAACCCCAAAAAGTTGTACATTTTTTAAGAATGATGAGCGACTTGGGGTTTGAGTCGTTTATGACCTATTCATTTCCTTCAGATGCCTTGTTTACTTAACATCTTGGCATCCTTGAATAAACAATCTTCCTCTTTTAAAAAGCAAGACATCCCAAACATGCAGCGTCACCCAAAAGGCTATCCATTTCTTACCAGCGCAGAAGGAGTGGGATTTTTGTTCAATATTTTACTCAAAAAATAGCTTACTGCAATGGGGACTGCCAAGACAGGTCCCCATTAAGCAGTTGGTCTAAGAGAGTTAAAACAGCCAACAAACATCCAACCCTCACACAATACAAACCAGCAGGGGCAAGTGAATACTTTTGAGTCACTGAACATGACATATTAATATATTTTCAGCAACTGTAGGTCAGTAAAAGAATGGCAATTAAAACCTCATACAGACTTAAATTGTGTCTTACTTGGCTTGATTACATAATATCTTATGGATTACACATATATTGGATATGGATTATTATATATTTATATTTACTGACTGTGCAAGCATTACATTGGAACGAAAGTCTAGTAAATGTGTCCCATTATACTGAAGCAGTCAAAGACCAATTGCACTGACGACTGAGGGAGTAGATGACTGATCCCTGTCTGCTACATCCTGCCATAAGCATTCTGTGGAATCACTGGCCTGGGCAACACTTTGAATTCTAGGGAGTCTGAAACATGTAACTTACATATCTCCTCCTGCAGTGTTTCCTGTCTCTGTTTTTGTATTTTAATCTCCCCCTCATACTCCTCAATCCTGCTTTCTTTGTCAGAGATGTTCTGGTTTAATTCCTTCACCAGTCGTTCATAATCAGCCATCTCCATATCCATCAATGAGCTTTGCTGAGCATCCTGTAAATAAACTCTCGTTAAGCTCTAATGATAGTGATGGGAAGTAGTCCTGAGTATTTGTTATGCATGCTTTTGATGATTTAATTTGCTTAAAAAGTGCTTTAAAGTATAAACCAAATTAAAAATGGCTTGACCAAACACGCAAATACAAAAAAAAAAAAAAGACTATCTTCTGTTAAACATATTTCCTGGATGATTCACTTAAGGCAGCTTACATCTTGTATACAAGTGGTTCAATCATTACAATTTAATAACTCTGTTCTTTTGTAATACGTATGTATCTACCAGGGTCTGTGAATTGGTTATGATATGAGAGGTGGTTTACCCTGAGGTACCACATTACATTAAGCCCTTGGCTGGTAATGACTGAAAGTCGTGTTTTTCATTGGATGGATATGCATGATTTCAGTTATTTGTAGTCCAGTTTCTAGTGTCACAAATCTACAAGGACTTGTGTTTCAACACCACTGTAGATAAATAAGTGATCTGGTAAAAAGGTATCAAAACATAAAGGCTAAGGGCTATAGAAAAAAAGCTCAGGGGGTACATTTTAATATACACTTATACAACTTTCATATAGTTATTTCTTGCTAGTTCTGTAATATTAGGCTTTTGCTTTTCCAACAAAATAATGGAGCAAACCAAGCACTGGGGGGTAAACGCTTTGTGAATGTGGCCCAATGTGTTTATTATCCATCTGCCTATTTGTAGTTTGGATACCTTTCTCAATAGTTCCAGTTCTTGTACAGCTTGCTGGAGTTGCTGATTCTGCTTCTGAAGGTGCCTTTGAAGATCTTCTATTTCTTTTAAAGACATACTGTGGTCCTATGAATAGATTTTTTTTTACAGAAAAACAAAACAAAATGGTAACCTGTCTCCCTGCTAGTTAAACAAACATTGGTTCTGATTTGTAAGAATTATAATACAGTAAAAAGCTTTAGAACCCACACCTGCATTGTTACATAATTAAACATTCTGGAATTCCGTGGTATTTATGGAATTGTTTCTTGTGAGGCAATCTTCAAAAACTAAATAAAAATAAATAAAGTATTATAAAATAAACGTAAAATAGGTAAAACCAGAATATGTTTTGTGGGAAAATATCTGAAGTAGCTGTGCATTTCCATTGTTGTTTATGAATAACTGCTACCTTTATCTTGTGCTCCTTCAGAAGTTTTTCTCCTTCTAGTTCCTTTTCCACTGCTGATTTGCCCTTCTGCAGTTCTACAATCTGAGCCTCCAGCTGCTTAACATTCATCTGCAGGGTTTCAAGGCATGTCAACTGATCTTCCTTTTCAGAAATCAACTGGTCTTTCTGTGAATCAAACAAAAAACAAGTATGAGATCCGGGACAGACAAAAAGAAAACAACCAATTCTATAAAACATGGCTCAATAACATGACAAAAAATAATCATACAAAACTGACAGTGGGTGGTGGTTGTAGAAGGATTCTACTGTATTGAGTTTTAGCTACCCCCCAAATAAAAAATATGAATGGCTTTAAAACAGCTGCTTTAAATTATTTTTGTGAAACCCCTGCTGCGCACAATGTTGCTAAGCCTTTAACAGAGAAGGTCACAGGGTTGAATTCTTCGATCTCCTTCAATTAAATGAAGTGAGCTAATTTGAGAGTGTACTCAGAGGGGGAGGCTCACTGTCTTTAGCAGTGACTAAGACATGTGTGTGATTAATGTGATGAGTGGAGGAGGAAAAATAGACAATTGCCAGAAAATTGTGCACAGTCATTACCAGTAAGGGTCACGATGTACTGAAATAAAAATATAGTGAATAGAGAGTAATAGTAAAAGGACAGACAGAACTGTAGACACTGTAGTATTTTCTCTAATTATACACTAGACAGGGTGTAATCAAGTACAGCACCTTCCCTAAACTGTTGTGAAGGAACCAAGCAAAATTAATTGTTAATAATAATTAGTAATTAACAAATCCTTGAAAAGGTCACAGCTATGGCTTGCAAGGGCTGACTATTTACAAACAAATCATGCTGTTGAGGGAGTTTGTATACAGTATGTACCTGGTGTAAAATCTAGGGATTTAAACTAAACACATGAATCATTTGCTAATATGTGAAAATGCATGTTATCTAAAGTATTTGCACTTATGCCTTTTCTTTGATTACTTCTTGCTACTTTTAGTTATAACAAATGCATTTTTATTTTGAAATCTTCAAGTAAAATAATACAGTAAGAATGAGAAGTGAATTGTCGCTGGTCCATTTGCTGCGAGTTCCATCTGTGCCTGTGGTTCTCTTGGGGGATATTCCTGTCGGCAAGACTTAAGTAAAAGGAACTTATTAAATCTCAGAGGTGGCCTATAATGAAGAAATACAGCAGATGGCAAGAGACCATTTTGACACTCTCTCTCATTACCCTGGCAGACTACATATTATGAAGAAGGGACTGTCTGATTGAGAAGAGCCATTTTCTATGTGAAGAATGCAAATCAATGTTGTTACTCGTTCACGACAGGGAAGAAGCTGTTTCTTTTTCAAAGAGAAGAGGCACACCATACCTGTAGGACTGCAGCCTGCAGATGCTTTGTAAGCTCTCCAATCTGACGATCACAATTATCTCCTCGTTCCTTTTCCAAGTCGAGTTGTTCAGTCTGCTTGTCATATTCGGCTAAGAGATTCTAGAAATTAAAAATAAACAAATAAAAATAGATTGTGTCAGACGGCTAGACTTTCACTTGTGACGCACTGAACAAACTGCCCTGTTTTAACAATCCAAAGTGGTTCCTTGGGGATACAGGATGCACATATTCACAAGTTGCATCTCAGACATAAAGAAAGTATTCTGAAAGTGACAGAGCCATCTCACTCGATAGCAGTAACATCATTCTCATCATACACATGCAGTACAATTGAGATAGAAATGAGAATCCTCTCCATGCATGAATTACCACTGAAAATTGTGTAAAAAGTGAAATAATCTTCTCAAAAACACTTTGTACGGCTCTCTTTATCATAATCCTCACTCAGTATCACACACTGCATGGAACCAGTACCTTGTAGCTTTCGGCTGCTTGAATTACATCCTTTACAGAGTCAGATAGACGCTCCCTCTCAGTTTTCACCAGTTCTAGTTCTTCCTTCAAGGCCTGAACCTTTTTTCAAAAAGAGTTTTAAACAAGGTGTTTCACTGACATATAAATAAGACATATAGAAGAAATGATATCTGCCATAAAAAGGTAAATAAGTATTCAGTGGCACATTAGATTATAAGGCATACATAATCATGTAATAATATGGTATTAACTTGTTCCAACTCCCAATGGTGGAGCAAGGTTTCAGTGATTCCAGGTAAATGCTTCATTTTTTTTTAATGACATGTTTTAAAATCCTGTTTCAAAGGTAAGAAAGTGTTAAAAGGAATATATAACATCCTGGAACACTCTGCCACCTCTTTTCTAGTCGTATCCAGCTCCTTTTTTGCCTTCACCGCCACAGCTTTGATCTTGTTCATCTTCTCGTGTTTTTCTTTGTGTTCCTTTTCCAGATTACCTGGATCAATTAAAAACACATTTAAGAATATAAATGTGTCCATTTTTTTTTTTGGTTTACAAAACTAGTAAAAAAATCAATGTAGTCACAATCAAGTGTAACCCTGTTGAAATGTATCATAGTATCCAAATATTTTGTTTTAATGTGTAATATTTGAACAAATATTATTGTGGATCCCTCCTGTTTTTAATACCTCTCATCCAGTGAAAAACATTAACTTTTTGGGCTACTTGTTGTGTAAGATCTTTTTTGTCCTTTCACAAAAGTGCACATTCCACTTTTTGCTGAAAGATAAATAGTTCCCATTATTAGAAATCTTTAAACTTAAAATAAACTATATATAAATGTAGCCTTTAGTGCAAGTACATGTCATCCCAAGACTATCAGGTATCAAATGTGCCAGTAACAATGATGCTTTGTGCACAGAAATGTCAAAATCCCTTGCTCATCTAAATACTTGAGTCAAAAATCTGTCATCCGAGTACAGCGGTTTTACTAAGCAACCAATAGTTTAGTGTGAAACATTACCTATTTTGTCAGTTAGTTCTCTTATAACCTCTTCAGCTGGAGAAGAATCCTGTTTAGACTCCTACATTGAAAACATAAATAAAATTGGTAAATGGCTGGAATACAAAAAGTCACTCATAACAAAATAACAAAATATGTTCTTACTATTTACAGTTGGTGATGTACACTTGTGACCAATGACGGCTCCAGCTGCAATAACAATTGCTTTAAAATTTAGCACCCTAATCTAAAACAATATATGCCACACTTTGATAAATGCTGTGCCATGTACAGAGATGTGTGCCTACAGCTATTGTCAACATGTAGAAAGCTCAGACATGTGCCATAGGACTGCTCAATTAGTAACCAGTCAAATGTTGTTGCTGCATTGTATCAATTTTATACTGATTTGGCGGCCTGTTGTGATCAAATCATTCCAAGCGGACATTGTCCATCTACTATGGTGATTATATGGTGTTTATTTTCTTGTGGGAGGTGCCAATGTTTAAGTCAGCACCCGTTTCTCTTACTGAAATTAAACGGTGCTCTTCAGAGGAACCAACGCTTTCAAATGAACTTCCTATTAGAACAAGTAGCATAACTTTAATTCTGGATGGACAGAGTTTTCAAATACAGAGCTAGGGCTGAAAAGTTGCAACTGCTGCTGGGTCAGAATTACTCTAATGTCGGTGTCACACCATTTGACCTACTGCACAGGTATCAGGGTGCTGAATTTTAACTATAACAATGAAACTGTAATATATGCAAATTGTGAATGAAAAAAAAGTGAATAACCAAAAGATATTCATCACAACAGAAAATGAATCAGTGAGCATGTCAATAATTTAATAAAAGGCAAGCACATCGATTTTAAAGCATTGGTTAGAGCTCCACTAACAGTACAGTACAGTATACTGAGCCCTGATCAATTTCTTTAAAGATCTGCATGGATATTCAATTATTTGGATATGTGGATATTTACAATATTAAATATACAAACCTGTAAAGAAGCAATCTCTCCCTGCAGATTGGACAACTCAGATTCTTTTTCTGCCAGCAAGAGTAGGAGTTTTTCTCTTTCATCATCTCCCACCACTTGCTGAACAGTTTGATCTATCTTATCATTCTTTTCTTTTTCAATTTCCTTTAGCTTTTCAGACACAGCCTCAATTTGGGCCAGAAGAGCTTCATTTTCAACCCTCATCTTCTCATTCCTGTTTTTCATCTCAAACAGGTCCCTCTGTAATCCCTCTTTGTCCGAGAGAACCTCTTCAAGGTTTTCCTTCAGCAGGGTCCTCTCTTTTGATAAGTCGTCATTAAATGACCGAAGCTCAACTTCCTGAAGTCTGCCTTCCTCGCTTAGACTTTCAATATCATCTTGCAGCTGGGCAATTCGTTCATCACTTTGCAGCAACGCACTGCGTTTTCCTTCCATAACCTTATCCCACAGCTTCTGGACCAGGACAGAAATGTCTTCTACTTCTTGGTCGTTATTTGCAAACACTTCAATGCCTGCTTCTTGTTGCAGATAGTTGAAAACGTGAACCCTTACCTCAGCTAACTGTTGTTGCTTTTCTTCAAGGTCTTTCCTGAGCCTCTCTTTCTCTTCTGATACAGCCTGGAAAGACTTCTCCAGATTTCCAGTTTCATCTCTTTCTTTCTTAAGATTAGTCAGATCTTCCTCTAGTGCTTTCAGATCAGAACACTTCTGTTCCTTCTCCAAACACAACTCTGCTACTTTATTCTCCAGGATTTCTAGCTGGTGGCAGATGCTCTCCTTTTCTGCAGCATTAGCTCCCATTTGGATTTCTGCTTCATCCAGTCTCTGCTGTAACTGTGTGTTGTCCTTGACAAGGTATTCCAATCTATGCTGAAAGTCAGTTAACTGTTGCTGCTTCTCTTCAAGGTCTTTTCTCAGCCTCCCTTTCTCTTGCGACACAGCCTGTAAAGACTTCTCCAGATCCCTAGTTTCACATTTAAACTTGTAAAGATTATTACTATCAGACCTGGCTAGATTAAGCTCTTCCTGCAAATGGTCCCTTTCATTCTTAAGGTTAGTCAGATCTTCCTCTAGTGCCTTCAGAGCAGAACACTTCTGTTCCTTTTCCAAACAAGTCACTGTTAGTTTACTCTCCAGGATTTTTAACTGGTGGGCAATATCCTCTTTATCTGCAAAAGTGGTTCCCAGTTGCATTTCTGCTTCATCAAGTCTCTGTTGTAACTGTGCTTTGTCCTTGGTAAGGTCTTCCAATCGATGCTGCAATTCAGTTAACTGTTGCAGCTTCTCTTCAAAATCGTTTCTTAGTCTCTCTTTTTCTTTTGACACAGCCTGCGAAGATTTCTCCAGATCCCCAATTTCATCTTTAAACTTGGACAGACTGTCTCTAGCCGACCTGACGAGATGAAGCTCTTCTTGCAAATGGTCTCTTTCTTTCTTTAGGTTCATCAGTTCTTCCTCTTGTGCCTTTATCTGAGTTTTGTCCTTGGTAAGGTTCTGCTGTAATTCAACACATTGTGCTTGCTCTGTAGAACATGCGTCTCTAAGCTTTTCCACCTCTACTTCAGAATGCTTTAATGCTGCCAGCACATCATCCTTCTCTAAGTTCAAAGCTGCCAACTTTTCCTCCAGCTCACGTAAAGCAGTGTCTTTATGATGCAGGATAGACAATAGTTCCTGTTTTTTGTTCTCCCAGTCACTTTCAGAGGTGTCTTGTTGGGACCTTGCCTCTGACTCCAGGAGTTTATCCTTCTCATTGAAGGCAACTCTTAGTTTTTGTTGTAGCTCATGGATTTCAGCAGCATTGCTTTCCTTCATTGCATTGTATTGTTTCACAAAATGTCCTGTCGTATCGCCTAACTCAGACTGCACATTCCTTAATATCTCCATTGTTTTCTCATAACTGTCAACTGCCTCATCCTTCTCTATAGAGAGCTTCTCACACTCCTCCTTTAGAGTCTGGATTTCCAAAAGCGCCTTTCCTTTTTCCTTCTCAGCAGTGGAAAGCAAAGTTTGTTCTAGTGCCACAATCTTCTTCTGATGTCGTTGCTTCAGAACTTGTAATTCCTGCTCATGCTGGTTTAGTGCCATCTCCCAGTGATCGTTAGTGGTTTGGAGATCGGATTTACATTTTGTGGCAATGCTATAGTTGTCTTCTTTGCACAGTTGTAGTTCATTAATATTAAACTCCAGTTCTTCTTTTTCATGAAGGAACTTATCCTTGGCTTGTTGGAGTTCCAACTCCAACCCTGTGTTCACGTTACTCAGGTATGTCAACTCATCCTGTAGGATACTATGCTGGGATTGCAAATCCTTTAACATGCGTTTCAGGTTGATGACCTCATCTTCACCTTGCTCCCCAGAAGCCAAAGGCTCGGAATGTTTTTTAACCCACTCTATGCCAGTTTCCTCCTCTTCTTCCACATCCTGAAGGCTGTTTTCTTTCTGATCTAGCTGCTCTGCCAGGTCTTCGTTCACTTGAAGCAGTCTACACCTCTCTTGCTCATGCTCCAAAGCTGCCGATTCAAGCTGATCCACAAGCTCTTTTACTTCTTCCTGGTGGGCTATCCTTATTTTCAAGAGCTCTCCATGAAGGCTTTCGATTTCCTTCTGGCACTCTGCTACTGCGGCCTCTTGGTTTTCTTTCAACATTGTTGTCTCTCGTCTCCTTTCTTCTTCAGAAGAGATTAACTGCTGCTGCAGGCTAGACAGCTGATCCTCATAGTTCTGCCGGACTAGTTTGAACTGTTCTTCTAACTCTTTTACTTCATTTTGATGGCCAAGCTGCTGCCTGAATTGAGCAGTAAGCATTTGTTCTTTTTTGCTGAACTCCTGCAAAAGTTTTTGAAAATCTGCAGCCTCTTCTTTGTGTTTTGAATGAACAGTTTCTAATT
Organism: Acipenser oxyrinchus oxyrinchus; assembly: GCA_030684275.1. NCBI lineage: Eukaryota > Metazoa > Chordata > Actinopteri > Acipenseriformes > Acipenseridae > Acipenser > Acipenser oxyrinchus. Next base: position 17,816,646 of record CM060255.1, read on the forward strand.
CATGTTTTACATCTTCAATTTTCTTTAGGTGCTCAACATTAGACAGGTCAAACTGCTTCTGAAGTTCTGTTACTTTATCCAATGCATCCTAAAAAATGAAAATACAGAAGTCACCCAGTGCTTTTGTGCTTAACACATACAGTATACACCACAAACATACAGAAATTGACAGAACTCATGACTTTTTTTTGCTACAAAATACATTCTGTGACAGGATCCAACGCAAACATTTTTTTCTTCATTATTTAGGATTGTTAGCCAAAACCACAACATAAAAAGGTGCACAAAAATGTATATAAAAAAAGATACAAAAAATAATCAAAATGTACAGTATTACCTTTGCCTCTTGCTTTGCCTTTTCATTTTCTTTTCGAAGTAATACTAATCTCTGTTGAGTCTCAGCCTTTTCTAGAAGTACTGCATCCATCCTTTCCGTTAGTTCCTGTTTACAAAAAGGATACAAACATTTAATACAGGCCTTCACTTTCCTGATGCTCCATTATACCTGTGCCTGACTTAACACAGCAAAAAACTTAAGCAGGCTGAAGACAGAATAGCAGGTATGGTATGGGCTTTCTCAAAGAAAGGTGCTGAGCAACTTTCTTTACCTGGCCGGATTCTCCTAAAGCATTCTATTTTGAAATGTAGTTACTTAATAACCCCCTTGCCACCCACACAATAAAGGCCTTAAAACCTGTTGCAGATCTCTTAAGATGAAAACAGAATATCTGAAGCTAAGCTTGAAATTATTCAGATGGTTTCTGACAGAACTGTATACTAAAGATCTCTGATCAGCTGCGCCATTAAAGTGGGATAGTAGTTTTGCCATTTGGTCTTTTTTGAACCGGCGTTCAGCAATTTATGTAGGCCAACAACATTACAAAAGACTATACTGGTATAAAAGACATTACATATCAAAATAAACAACAGAAGTGCAAAGTATATATTTTTTTATTGTAATGTTTATAACTGTAAAAAATATATAAAAAAAATACCTGAATTATAGCCTCATCTGCTCCACCACTTGACTTATTTTTAAGTTTTTCAACTTCTTGTTCCAAATCTTAAAGACAAAACAGGTTACCAATTCTTAAAGCACAAATGCTCAGAGAGGGAGGGAAAACACAGTCTGTTAACAACATATAGCCGTAATTAGAGTTCTCAGTATCATGAAAACATCCACACTATGTACATGTAAAAACAGAAGAGTGAGAAATGTACGCATATTGACATATTTTGATACCCAGTGTGGTAAATCATCACTGCAATTGGATAAGCAATTATCTAGACTTCCATACAGTCTATTGGGAAAAACACTGTTAACATTTATATTTGCATAACCATAAACACTGGAGAAACTACAACACGCTAGTAAACTAAGTTGTTTTATACTATGGTAAAATGGTGAACTGGGTCAAAAGCTAAGGGTATCTGTCTTTTATTTCCTTTTTTACTGCAATTCCTTTAATATCACTGTACTAAATTATGCATGTTGTAAGAATGGGGCGATCACATGTCGACCCTGGGTTAACACACTTGCACATTGTGCTGAGCCTCCACGCCAGTCATTACCTGCTAACCATTACCTGCACATCTTGCTTTCACCTTCTGCAAAACAACCATCTGCTTTTTTGTGAACTTGATGAGGTCCTCCTTAGACAAAGTATCCAGCTGTATCAAAAGAATTTCCATATTTTAGTGGTAGTCCTACTTGGTTAAATCAACAAAAAGGAAAAAAAAAATCTAAGATATATATTTTTTACAACAGACATTATTTTACATGTAGATTATTTTAAGATGGTGGTTGATGAAAAAAACAAAAACATTTCCTTATAATATGGTACAGTTCACATATCACTTTACCACAAGTATGTGAACAAACTAGTGCAAATGCTCAAAAACAAAAAGAAATTCAAGACATTTGTGGTGATACATATAGGCATGAAAGTGACAACTTATCAACCTTACACCATGATCTCCTTATTTTACCATATTTCATCACATTTAAAACACTGAAGTGTGACATGCATACACCCAAGTAGAACTACATCCTTGTTGCTGGGGATATGCATCCTGAGTGGGGGGGGTGGGGGGTAATAAAGTGACCTTACCCTGATTATTCAAGCTTTTCAATCTATGATATCACTGTTAAATCAGATATATTGTATGCAATAGACCTTACCACTGGCACGTTACCAATAAAATAAAGTAGCTTCTTGGATAGGCTGTAAATCACTTGCTATGTGAAAAGCTACAGGACATTAATAGCTTTTTTGCAGCAGGGACCCACTTACTTTGCTGATTATTAGTCGTGTTATTCTATCCAGTGTCATAAGAACATGTATTCTGTAAAACCTCCAGATCATTTGGCTTCTGCCAATACAAGCTGACCTGCACTGGTGTTCTCTGGTCTTGAGAAAAAAAAAATGGGAGACTAGGTTTCTGTATTATACTGTTAATATGGTAATAAAAGGAAGGCTTTTCTTGAATGTGGCTGAAATGTAATGTGATAATACCAGAGTCTAAACACAACATGTGTCCTCATTTGCATGTCTAGCATGAAAAGGAAGAGCTAGCTGAGCACTGATCTTTCTCACTGTTGCAACAATTGTCCATCATTTGTAATCATCCCACATACAGTAGTGTCTAGTGCAACGATATGTTAAAGAACAGTAAATAAAAAGTGGCCTTTGAAAGCAAACTTTGCAAATCAAGATTTAACTTTCAATTTTAGATTATTGAAATGCCTAAAAAGAGTTGGATTCAACAATGTCCATTTTTGCAAAAAATGTTGCTTTCTTCTGTCAGGGAATGTGTATTTTGGAAGGTTCACTCTTAACAGAACATTTTCAAAAATTATATTAAATGAAACTTTTCAAACACTGAACAACACCTAAAAACAAGCACAACATAAATATTCAAAACAACATTAACTGTTCAGATCCAACAACACAGCTGTGAATATGGTGTTCATGCATGCCAATTATGGTAAAAGTTCACACATTATCCCCACTGCCCACCACTGACTGTAGCCTATGGTGCTTCATTCCAGGCACAGCCTATGCAGGCCAGGTTGGTATAAACTTCACATTTACCTTTGATTTTCCTGTCCCTGGAGTTGCTGGGGAGGCCGCAGAGTCTGGATTATTATCCTGTTCAACACAAAATAGAATAAGCTTTATTGTGATTTTGTAAGTTTTAGAAGGTAGAGTATTAGTGGTTGTTATAATTAAGTTTTCATACAAGCAACAGTAAGCTTGTATGGTTTATTTATAGCTAAACTGAACTAGAAATACATAATACGCATTCCTGTGCCAGTAATATAGAGGAATGGTGTCTGATCTTTGGTTTGTAAACATGAAGTAAAATTATAGATTATATGACACAGCAATGTACCAAATGTGATGAGGTTATTTAAAAGTGTGTGGTCTATATGCTTGACACGTCCAGAAGTTAAAACATTGTGGCAGTGAAAGGATTAATTCGTAGTACCATTTATAAAATACCTGGACTGAGAGAATCATAGAGTTCGGCAATGTACCAAACATAAAAACAATACTGCAGATTGCTAAAAGGTCACATGACTAGCATACTGCAGGTCTGAGGTCAAATTCAAGATACATTCGGCATGTTTATACAACATTGAACAAATTAAATTGGGTAGGGGCCTACCTCTGAGACTTAAGGGTTGTACAAACACTACAGAAGGGTCTTGTGTACTTGTTATCTGTTTGCACTTGTACTCCCTGGATCATTTCACTTCAGCAGTGTCTTCTGGGTCAAATCATGCTACTGGCTGAAAGTATGCCAATTAACAGGAGAAGCAGTTGATTGGTTATTGACAGAAAAGATGCCAGTGAAGGGATGGGGACAATTTCACACTCCAAGTGAAATGATCCAGTAAGTACAAGACAGTCAAAAGCCTGGCATCCAAAGAGAGTTTTCTTTAACATAATAGTGTAGTACCAGATGCTATGTTCATCTTTGATATGACATGTGTTTCTTTCAAAACTGCACGTCAGACCTATGTGCATGTTGGAGGCATTTTATGGAACTCTTTTGTTAGCTACAATGACGTTAATGTTGGTAATAATTAAAGGCGTTTCCATTTTAATCATTATTGAAACTGCAGATCAGTGACATTCAAATAGCTTAGGCTATCCACTTCACACCTGACCCGGACAGTATTGGGCTTATATATGACTGGATGAGATTCTATTTGCACTGACAGAGGGAGCGAGAGAAAGATTGTCAAAAGTGCAAAAAAACCAAACAATAAATCCTAAAATGAATGCAGAGGACAACAGTACCAGATTTAAAGCAGACCCATGTTATGCAAAACATATTGCAAGACTGAAGTCATTTTTTGATTTCTAGCATCAAAAAAGTAATGTATCCAGCTTTTTAGAAAACAAAGCTTGACTTTGTTGAAGTATACTGTATAGGCTACAGTATATTTTATCTCTGGGACCTGTGGTTTACACAGAGGCATACACATAGCCTTGTTTCTTCTGCAGCCTGCATGTTGTCCATGAAGCCATGCCTTGCCTCTGGATTTCCTTGAATGACTGGTTTGTTAAATTTGCCAAAGGCTGCTTACTGCTGCAGTACTCCCAAGGGCAACTTTATTTAATCAGCCAGTCACTCTCACTGTGTTCCTAAATTACAGGAGAACTCAAAAATAAAGAGCCATTATATACTGGAAATCTAACTTATTTTTTAATCTAATGGTGGTTTTATTATCCATGATTTGTTTTGATAAGAATTTCACAGTAAAAACAGTCAGACCTGGGGTGTTATGGTTTACTGAACACTGTCCTGTGATCTCAGTCTCAGTGTGAAGAACAAGACACAATTGCCAACGGGGCACATCTCAATTACTTAAAGTAGAACTCCAGCTAAGGAAGAGACAGGATGTTCGATAAGTTTCAGTCCTGTTATACCTGAGATTGATCTGCACACGTGTGTGCGTGTTTGTGTTTGGGGTGTGCAACGTGTGGCGTATTTTAAATAAATCACACACTATATGGGTTTTCTGGCTAATAAAGTTTCAAAGGAAAGCTGCAACGGGATAAAGTAGTTCAATAGTTGTGGGGGAGAAAAATGCTATTGCATTTCCTGAATAATAATATAACTTATAGTAGCGCCAATTTATTGTATTAGTAGAGACCAAAGGGAAAAAAAAAGTACCTGACTGGACACCCATCTGACAAATACAATAATAGGAAATAACCAATCACTAGAAATACAACATTATCAATATTATCTTGAGCTATATATACATATCAATATATACCGTATACACTATTGCCCGCTTGCCTCAGTGGTAGTTTCAAGATCATTTGCAATAACAATAATTCTACTCACCTCCATAGCTGCACAGATTTATACTTCACAGTGCTGGTCTGTTAAATATAACAACGTTGAGATATTTTAAAAGTAGACCTCTGCTATGTTAAACCCTCATTCTCCAGCTAAACAACAGCACCAGACAGAGATCTCTATTTCTCGTGTTGCTTCCGTCTTTGTATGTCGTGTTGATAAAGACGTCACATTTTTGGTTCAGGGGTTAGGCGGCTTCAGGAAGCTGTGGTATCCATGGAGAGAGACGCTAAAAGACAGAAGCGGTAAAACAGATGAGCCGAAATTCAGGCTGTATTCCTATTCGTCTTTTTGTATTTCAAACAGGCCAAACTGAATGTGTTCCTTTTTCATATGAGAACTATCCACATATATATATATATATATATATATATATATATATATATATATATATATATATATATATATATATATATATATATATATATATATATATATATATATATATATAGCGGAGAGACTATACAACAAAGGAATTATATCAAAAGAATTAAAAAAAATACATGCAGCCACATAATGCAAGAACAGGCCTAGCAAGAGGAAATCCTAAAATGCACAAAGAAAATCACTCTATGCGAATGATAGTCAGTACAATTGATAATCCAACACACATAATAGCTGAAATAGCAGAAAAACAACTTAGGTCGCACGTTGAGAAATTACCAAGCTATGTTAAGGATACAACACAATTTTTAAAAAGACTTGAATCACTAAAACACAGCCTTCCAGAGAATACAATTTTATTTTGCATGGATGTAAAATCCTTGTACCCAAGGGTCCCTCGTAAAGAAACTTTAGAAGCTTGCCAAAAAGCATTAGATAATAGACTAGGTGGACCTTCGAAGGACAAGAAAAGAAATTTAATTTTTAGATACCATAGTAAAACTTGAAGAAGGTTCAATTGAGACTGACCTCTTCTGTAAACCTACTGACATGCACCAGTATTTACACATGTCGTCTGCACATCCGACACACACTAAAAGGGCAATCCCAAAAGGTCTAGGAATAAGAATACGAAGAATATGCTCAAAAGAAAGTGACTATGTAAAACAAAGAAATGTATTAATAACAAATCTTAAAACAAGAAGATACAAAGAAAGAATTATAGAGATGGAGTTAAGGAAAGTGGATAAACTAAAAAGAGATGATCTACTAGATTATAAAAATAGAGATAAAAAGGTCAAAAGAGTCCCATTAGTAATGACTTACTCTAAACTTTTGCCCAATATTTGTAAGATAGTTTGGAAACACTTGCGGATTCTACATAATTCAGAACAATTAAAAAAAAGTATTTATTAAGTCTCCACTTGTAGCATTCAAAAAATAAGCTAATTTAGGTGATATTTTAGTTCACAGTAAACATAAAAGAATAATTGCACCAGTAGATGTAAAGTGTGTAAATACATGGACAAAAGTAAAAATATATTTAAACATAAGAACACCACATATCCACTAAAAACTAATACCTACTGTAAAAATAGCAATGTTGTTTATGGAATAGCTTGTGAAAAATGTGATGAAATCAAATATGTTGGAGAGACTGGAACTACTTTATATAAAAGAATTCAGAACTACCTTTCACTAATTAGAAATAAAAAAAATGAATGAACCAATAGTGCAGCACTTCACCAGTCAAGGACATGACATAAATGATGTAAAGTTTGTAGTATTAGAACAGCTAAAGTTAGACAATGTGACATATTGAAGAATAAAAGAAAGTAAATGGATAAATAGACTGAACACGATTATGCCAGCTGGAAAAGAATGAACTAATTAACTTCAATAAATATATAACATTTAAATAAATAAACTAAATTCATTCAAAAGTTATGCATGCTGATGCGCTGGGGGGGGCCAAATCAAGACTGATCCTCAGAGCCAGCATTGCATGATATAATAAAAATATAAGTTTATGTAAAGTAATGTTAATTAGAATTAATACAGATTCAAAGATAGAAGTAAAAATTATGTCACAATATATAAAACACCATTACATCATGTATGAATAAATAATGGATTTGAATGTAAACAACAACAAGTAGTTGTCATGCCGTCAAAAACCTATAAATACCTCCAATTTTTGATTCAAACACAGGCTCCCTTGAGAAAGATATGTACAACATATCGAAAAGTTGGGCAGCTGGCTCTTTGAGCTATATATACATATATATAAGAAAAAAGAAAAAAAGAAAAGGATATTTCAGGTACTTAAAAAGGTAGAATAATTGATTACAAATCAATTATCAGGACAATTATTTCGGACCACAAGTCCTTCATTGGCTGAATACAAAAAACAGTGCTTTAAGAAGTTGATAAAAAACAAACAAGTCTTGAAATATTATTTTCTTTTTTTCTTTATTCTTATTGATCATTTTGGTACACAGCAGTTTTCCTTTTTCACAAACTTCTATATATACTAATACAATATATACTCATACTCTGACTGATGTTGTGTTTGACCTGTCTAATTTATGAGTGCCACATTAACATAAGTTACAGGAAATTAGCCAGATGATGTCAGCGGGAGATATGTGGTTTCTGATTGAGACTTTGAGATGTTTGATGTTATACTTAAATATAGCTTTCCCAAAGTCCAGCACTGTATTTCATTACTTACTGTATATAATTAACACTCACTGTATAAACTCACCAGATACAGTTTTACATTTGGTGGTGTAATGCAAAACGGTCCTATTCAAATATCATGTTAGACCTTTGCACAATAAGGAGACAAATTTGATCTGAATTTTTCTGTAATCAAAAGGTCATAGACAAAGACAACAATGAATCTGAAATTCATTATTTATGCAATGCCTATTTTGGGAATGTGTAGGCTTTTTACTTCAGAGTTCACCTTTAATTTAAGAGTGCTTTGGGCAAAACCTTTTACAATATTCCAACACATTCTGCTTATGAAAACCAGATTTGAATATCAAGGAATAATTTGAAGCACACTGGACTTTATATTTTATCATTAGAAAAGAGTCAGCTGTCAGTCAGGAAATGTTTGTGTCTTTAGAGAACAGAATTGCACATTTATTCCATGCCTATTGTCATTAAAATGTTGAAATTCAAATGTATACAATTTGTGTATAATTTATTCATTTGGTAGCACATTTCTTATGTCTATGTGAGTTTTCAAGACTGTTATTTTTACATTGGTTCAGATAAAAAAAAAAGGCTTTTTTTTACTTTACCCGCTGCTATGAAAAAAAAAAAAAGAAAACTAACCAAGACTTTTAAAACGTGTTTTCATATGAGATATACTGAATTTTCAAATACAATGTATAATATGAATCATTTACTGTAAAAGAAAGCTTGCATCTGATTTTCTAAGTTTTTACTCCAGTTTTTACACAGGTTTAGATTCTCAAAGCTTGAACAATTTTGCCAGAAAGGAAGAAAATACCCTTATAAGTTACCTGAAATTAACAATGTTTCATTCAGTGGCTTATAAGTAGTCTTACAGTAAGTTGTTTCTTTTTTTGTTTTAGAATTGTATTTGGTGTTTTTTCCTACCTGAAAATAATTGATGCCACTGATGATTTGGACATGTTGATTTGGCAAGCTGGGCAATAGTATTCTTTTTTAAAGACAGGATTAAACATGTTGTTTTGGCGCTCTCCTGAGAACCATAGGCTAGAAAATGTGCTGTAAAACCCCACTGTGTATAATATAATATAACTTATACTAAGTATAATATAATATAACTTATACTAAGGTCAATTCATGACTGCCTCTCATTGCTGTGCCGTAGAAACAATGAAAATGGCACTTAAGCATAAAAGCTTCTCATCTTCACGCACATCAATAAAGAGGGGCAGCTAAGAGGCATCTTGATTGTAATGTATTTGTTGACCTTTCTGATGGTCACAGGCACTAATTAAATTGTAGAACTCAAAGATGTAACTGTGAGTAATAAACTAAAGGGATGGGAGAGTTTGCATTAAATAATGAGAGAAGACGTTCGATGTCAAGATCTGTTAACTCTGGAAGTCTGAAGATATGTTTTCTCCCAAATGCACATTTTTTTTACAGTTGTTGAGCTACAACTTACTGTACTGTATTAAATAGGAAAAGTGCATGTCTGTTGCTTGTCACACAAGTCTCCCACGGTTTATGATCTAGTGGGTCACATAACTTGGCACAGGACTACATACATCTGCAAACAACGTTCTCAGTTTTTTTGTCCAGTCAGTGTACTGTAAATAAAAAGGTTTATGATAAATAAGTGGTTATGTTTTCTTGCAATAAAATCTGTAACTAGCACATGGAACTGCTATCTTGCATTAAAAATAAATCAGAAAAAATGTGTTTGTGGTAAAGTCATCTTTGTCAGAAACAAATGTACGTTTTCATAATTGAATTTATTACAGAAATAGTTTTTTTCCTATAGGATTCCTATAGGATCACCATTTGTTTACATGATCTTCACTCAATATACTATAAATATCTGCCACTGATAAATGGATACCATATCTCTGATAAAGAACCAGACCAATCTTATATTTTGTCAGTCTGTGTTACTAATGCAAGTCATTTGTAAATTGTAATACAACAATTTTTTTTTTTCTCAGTTTATCTCCCAATTTGGAATGTCCAATTGTATTTAGGCTCAGCTCACCGCTACCACCCCCACGCTGACTCGGGAGCGGCGAAGACGAACACACACTGTCCACCAAAGCATGTGCCATCAGCCGAACACTTCTTTTCACACTGCAGACTCACTGTGCAGCCACCCAGAGCTACAGCATCGGAGGACAACGCAGCTCTGGGCAGCTTACAGGCAAGCCCGCAGGCGCCCGGCCAGTCTACAGGTGTCACTGGTGAGTTTAACTGTTGAATCTAATAAATATTGATTTACCGCCTTACCCTGGTTGTCAGAATTGCTGGTAAATTGCTTGATAGTCAGTACTTGAACAGCTTACTGTGCAAATTCTTACAGCCTACCTACATCACTGAAAGTGTCCCACTGTGAAAGGTGGCTTACAGCATATGGCTTACAGCACAGGGGGTATATCTGTGGCTCCTTTTTATAGCAGGATGCTCCACTGGGACACGACAACCAGTTGGTCAAGAACCGCAGTCATCCAATCCTCGGCTGCAATTCCCTGTAAACAAAACTCAGTTGATAGCACGTCACAAGCGGAGCGCCTTGCTCTTTCCTGCAAATGCATGCATGTGTCCAAGAAGCCAGTGATGGTATCTATTAAACAATCAAGGATTTCTTTCTAGTGTCCTTGACATACTCACAAGACTGGGCACTTCAACTCACACCTGAGGAATAATTATTGGTCACAATTATTACTACACACACAACTGCTTCCTTTTTTACAGTGGGAGGTGTAGGCAGCTCTTCAGCAGCTTGCCAATTTGTTCACCCATTTGTTTATAACCTTCAGGCCACCATATAAAAATATGCTGACCGCAGCACGGACTTGCCACTGCCAGTATGTAGAACTACCCACCACTAACCTTGTCACAACCGCATATATAGTATATAATTTATATACCCTGAACCCGAGGCTGGCCACCTCTGCTTTTGGTGTGATAAAATCATGCAACTATATATATAAAAAAAAGCCTTGAAGACTAAAGAATCAATTAATAAAGAAATACATTTAGTAGCAATTCAATTCTGCTACAGAACAAGTAATCTCAGCAGAACACCAATTTCTAGTTTGATGCTATGCTTGCAGGCAAACATTTTACTCTCTTCAAGCAAGCTGGTATTTGCAATAATACAGTACAGTGCCTCTATTTCTGATTGAGTTATTAATATTTCCTGTTTTTCAGACAGGCACAGGTATCCCATAACAAGGTATTGTAACTGTTTGCATGAATAGTCAGGTGGCAGAACTTAATTAGATTCTCCAGCTTCTCTAATATATTCCACAGATTTTATAAGAACACAGGCATGAAAACACTGCAGCATCAAGGTTTATTGTGGCAGCAGTGACTTCGAATAAAAGGTCATAGTTTTTTTTTTTTTTTTTTAAAGATTGATGCATTCATTTTATGGCCATTATAGAATGAGCACAAATTGGTTCTGGCTGTTGCATATGACTCACAACAAAAGATGTAGCTGATGTATTGCTAGCTTAAAATAGGTTTGCATTAGAAATGACAAATAATAATAAATAATAAATTAAAAAAAAACAGTCCAAGCCTTAGGTACTTCCTGCTAGAAAACTGTCTAGTTAATGAGATAGCCTTTTCATCAGATAAATAGTTCTTAGTAATGTGTTATTCTTCATATCTTAAAGAAATGACAACAATTTATTTAAAAAATGGTTATTGGTTATATATTTACATACTTTTATATGCAATTTAAATAAAGAGTGTTCTTTTATATATAAAAAAACAGGGTTAAGATTATTCCACACTATTAATCTAGAAAGGAAAATTAATTTGTAGTCCACAATAAATGAAACCCTGTGCCTTTTACAGCTCTCACTGACGCAGTGCCATGCCTTGTTTCACTGTAAAACCAGTTAGCACGGCAAATGTGATTAAAATGAAGTACTTTAAATTTCTTTCAATTTGTCTAACACAATATTTTGATTCCACAGATGTTTAAAGGGAATAGAACTGTTGTAAATCATATATATATATATATATATATATATATATATATATATATATATATATATATATATATATATATATAGTTTTTTTCATTAATGAACACACAATAATACCAGTTGTACACAAAAGGATCTGATATACTGTACTTCCCTCAGCTTTCCCTAGATCTCACTATTTATTTTGCAGGAAGTGACTGGAACTTAGTGAGTTGGGGAAGCTAAAGTTCCTTTACAGTGACTTGCATATATAAGAACTTTTTAACAAAAAATACACGTACAGACCATCTGTGCTGCAAAACAAGCAAGGTGTGTTATGTGTATGTATATACACACACACATATATATATATATATATATATATATATATATATATATATATATATATATATATATATATATATATATACAGTACTGTGCAAAAGTTTTAGGCAGGTGTGAAAAAATGCTGTAAAGTAAGAATCCTTTCAAAAATAGACATGTTAATAGTTTATATTTATCAATTAACTAAATGCAAAGTGAGTGAACAGAAGAAAAATCTAAATCAAATCCATATTTGGTGTGACCACCCTTTGCCATCAAAACAGCATCAATTCTTCTAGGTACACTTGCACAAAGTCAGGGATTTTGTAGGCATATAGTCAGGTGTATGATTAAACAATTATACCAAACAGGTGCTAATGATCATCAATTCAATATGTAGGTTGAAACACAATCATTAACTGAAACAGAAACAGCTGCGTAGGAGGAATAAAACTGGGTGAGGAACAGCCAAACTCATCTAACAAGGTGAGGTTGCTGAAGACAGTTTACTGTCAAAAGTCATACACCATGGCAAGACTGAGCACAGCAACAAGACACAAGGTAGTTATACTGCATCAGCAAGGTCTCTCCCAGGCAGAAATTTCAAGGCAGACAGGGGTTTCCAGATGTGCTATCCAAGCTCTTTTGAAGAAGCACAAAGAAACGGGCAACGTTGAGGACCGTAGACGCAGTGGTCGGCCAAGGAAACTTACTGCAGCCGATGAAAGACACATCATGCTTACTTCCCTTCGCAATCGGAAGACGTCCAGCAGTGCCATCAGCTCAGAACTGGCAGAAAACAGTGGGACCCTGGTACACCCATCTACTGTCCGGAGAAGTCTGGTCAGAAGTGGCCTTCATGGATGACTTGCAGCCAAAAAGCCATACCTCCGATGTGGAAACAAGGCCAAGCGACTCAACTATGCACGAAAACACAGGAACTGGGGTGCAGAAAAATGGCAGCAGGTGCTCTGGACTGATGAGTCAAAATTTGAAATATTTGGCTGAAGCAGATGGCAGTTTGTTCGCCGAAGGGCTGGACAGCGTACACGAATGAGTGTCTGCAGGCAACAATGAAGCATGGTGGAGGTTCCTTGCAAGTTTGGGGCTGCATTTCTGCAAATGGAGTTGGGGATTTGGTCAGAATTAATGGTCTCCTCAATGCTGAGAAGTACAGGCAGATACTTATCCATCATGCAATACCATCAGGGAGGCATCTGATTGGCCCCAAATTTATTCTGCAGCATGACAAAGACCCCAAACATACAGCGAAAGTCATTAAGAACTATCTTCAGCGTAAAGAAGAACAAGGAGTCCTGGAAGTGATGGTATGGCCCCACAGAGCCCTGATCTCAACATCATCGAGTCTGTCTGGGATTACATGAAGAGAGAGAAGCAACTGAGGCTGCCTAAATCCACAGAAGAACTGTGGTTAGTTCTCCAAGATATTTGGGCCAACCTACCTGCCGAGTTCCTTCAAAAACTGTGTGCAAGTGTACCTAGAAGAATTGATGCTTGATGCTGTTTTGAAGGCAAAGGGTGGTCACACCAAATATGGATTTGATTTAGATTTTTCTTCTGTTCACTCACTTTGCATTTAGTTAATTGATAAATATAATCTATTAACATGTCTATTTTTGAAAGCATTCTTACTTTACAGCATTTTTTCACACCTGCCTAAAACTTTTGCACAGTACTGTATATATAGTTTTATATATGTATATATACATATATAAAACTGCAATGTACAAAATTGAAGGCATACGAAAGAAAAGTTTTTAAAAAAATGTACACAAAAGGTTTAATAGATTAAAAAATCTTTTATTTTCAGGACTTTCGAGCAAAAGCCCTTCTTCAGCTGTTTTAAAAGAAAAGTAAACAGTGCAGTAAACTGTTATTTTTCAAGATTGGTAATTATACAAAAAATATGTGGATGGTGTCATAATTATTAGACTAGAATGTTCATTCCCACAGGTTCCAAAGTTCCCAGTTTGAAGATAAACTTGCGTTCCTTTTGTTTCCGAGCAACATTTTTTTCATAGCACTGATTGAATACACAGACTGTGATGTCTTCAGCAGTGTGATCATTACCGTTAAAGTGACGGGCTACTGGAAATGCAGTGTTGTTAATGTGAATGCTTCTTAAGTGTTCTAGAAACCGGTCTGCTAAACGCCTTTTAGTTTCCCCAATATACAATTTGTTGCATTTCTTACAGATAATGCAGTAGATTATTCCTTTAGAGGTACATGTAAAATGTTCATGAATGTTGAATGAAGATGTAATGCCTCTAATCTCAGTTTCAGAATGAATGTATTTACAGGTATTACATCGTGGTCTATTACAAGGATAGGTGCTTTTCAAAGGTTCCCCAGAAGGATGAATAGCACTGTGTACCACATATTCTCTTATATTCTTGTCTCTTCTATATGACATCAAGGGGAGAGTCTTAAAATTCAGCGCTGTAGATGGGTCTTGTTGTAAAAGTTTCTTTGCACAATTGTCTGTATCTTTCTGTTGGTAGGGTGGTAAGTGAAGACCAGAGGGATTCTCTCATCTCTGTGTTGTATACTGTTATTATATGAAGCATTTTTTCTGTTTATATTTGAAATGTGGGATTTAGCTTTGTTGTTGATCTTGTCTGGAAAGCCACAATTTCCAGAAAACACACACATTTCTTCACTTTTGGCGAAGAAATCTTGATTGTCGCTGCAAATACATCCGAACCTTAACAGTTGTGAATAAGGATCGAGTCACGGCAAGCCTTAGGGTGTGAGGAGTCATACTGCAGAAATGAATGAGAATCATTTGGTTTGTAGTAGACAGTGGTGTTAATGGTGGAATTCAAAACAATGATGGAAATGTCTAAGAAAGATATACTATTGCCCGTTTCTGATATGTTCCATGTGAAATCCAGGGCTGGGTGGAAATTTTTACTGACTGAATGAACTTTTTTAATTCCTCACTGGAGTTGGTATATGTATGCAATAAAGGCCCGACAGGCCGTCTGATGTTGAATATACAGACGCCTCAGGGCATTGTGAGGCACGAGATGAAATCAAGTGCCCCAACCCCTGAAAAGTCTGTATATTCAATGTATACGGATGCCCTGAAGGGCCTTATTGCATTTATAATCCAGGTCAAACACTGGATTTGAGGAAAAAAAAGCTACACACTGTTAAGCTGAGTAAATTAATTTTATTGGAACATGCAAAAGAAAGTACATCTGTGTTTTTGATATTTTGGACATTGAAAAGATACACCAGGTGGCGGAGTTGAGATGGCAGTTATACTTTTTCTGTAGTGTTTACAAACCGCTAAAAATACATTATTTTAAGTGACAAAGTATAAAGACAGCGATTTTTTTTATTTTATTTTATTTTTTGTTGCTATCTTCCAGTTCATTTAATTGTTCTTCATCCAAATCGGCATGTCTACTTGCTATTTTGGGATTTTTTGCAGGTAATTGGTCATTCAGTTTCATAGTTACAGCTGTACATCTGTAACTGTAAAAGCAAGATGGCTACCACCTGATACTTTAAATTCTGTGAGGCAGCGCAGTGATTTAGAATATGTGACAAAGCTCCAACTGTCCATATCCATCCAATATACGGACAGCTGGAACCTTGCTCGACCAATCACATTGCTTGTTTCATATTCCATTGCCAGCCCTGGATTATATATATATATATATATATATATATATATATATATATATATATATATATATATATATATATATATAATAGCTGCCTAATATCAGTTAATAGATTATGGATTTTCTAAAGGATTACTAGTAATAAACCAAACACGTTTACATAAGGCTAACAGCCTTATTTGTAATCAAATAAGCACACAAAGTGAATAGAAAAGTAACATACATTATGTTGTTTACCAAAACAATTGGTTATAGTTTCATAATTTGGGGGACCATAGAAAGAAAATTGTCCATTAGCATCTTTAGTTTGGGGCCTGTTTATATTTTTATAAAATGTGTTAACGTGGTACTCAGTTCTCCCACTCTCCTATGCTGCTTATGCAGCTATGACATGTTTTTGAGAGGGCTTTTGGGTACTTGTAGGTAATACTATTTTTTGTATTATTATTATTTCTCCCCAAATGTCTTTTTGATACTTTCAGATAATTGTTCAGTGTTGAAAAACCTAACCCTACAAGGTACTGGCACCTCCCATCTTTGTTGCTGTGTGGATCAGTTTAGGTACACTTTGAGTGAATGACCTTCACATAGAAATTGGACAGATTTCAGCATTCAGGGAAAAAATGATATTCTGTAGTTGGTTAGAGAAAGGCAAACTGAAGATGTGATGTAATCAAAATTAGGTTGCTTGCTGAGGTCTGCCAAAACAAAGGATAACACATTTAACAGACTGTAACAGGGCGAGGTGCCCTGTACATTGTTTTGTTTATTTATTTTTAGAACGGGGTTTTCCCCCACCGCCCCCGTGTTATTTTGTATATTATTATTATTATTATTATTATTTATGACGGCGAAGCGCCGCATATTTTGTTTATGTATTTAGGACGGCGTACTGCCGTGGTATTGTTTTGTTTATTTTTTAAAACGTGTTCTGGCAGAGGCGAGATTGGTGCTCGTCCTCTGCCAGGAATAATTTAAAAACTCGTGCAGAAGGTGGCCATCTCCCAAATTAATTAGGTGATTTAATTTGTTGCTAATCGGCAGCTCTCGGCGCTCGAGGTGTGAGTTCAGAAGAGGAACGAGTGAGCCCAGGCAAGAGCGAAAACGAAAGAGAATTACAATACAGGAACAGTGACAGCGACTGCCCAGCCTGACCTGTATGGTTTATTTATTAGTTGTGTTCGTGATTTGTTTTGTTTACCTGTTTTATTTTGCTCTGTGAGCAGTTTCTTTTTGTTTAAACTTTTGATTTATTTTTGTTATTTAAAAATAAAACGGCGCGAGCGCCTTTAACTGCAGTACTTCCCTGGTGTCAGTTTCCCTTCCTGCTTCTGTCTGACGTCACCGCCCAGCCACCCTGTCACACAGACTCTAAAGTGAAGATAAAACAATCTTTTTTTTTTTTTTTTTTTGCATCTGCACATTTTTTTTTCTTCCTTATCAGCTGACATTCTTAACTAGATCTTTCTTCTTGCAAACACTTAGGAAGCTAAGGATATTTAAGATAAGGAAATACTTTTATTTTTATTGTAGTCAAAACAGTTGTTAGCTAAATATATATTTAATGTCGTGATGCAGTAGGACATGACACAGAAGTCTTATCTTACTGATGTGAGTCTTGGTTATTGTTATTAGACAGTATGTTACCAATGTTATTACATTTATAAGGCTGCTTTGAATTGATTTTGTTTGTGTGTGCTTTTTTTAGTTCAGTTGTTTCAGTACCATACTATTGTTATTAGACAGTATGTTACCAATGTTATTACATTTATAAGGCTGCTTTGAATTGATTTTGTTTGTGTGTGCTTTTTTTAGTTCAGTTGTTTCAGTACCATACCATTTCAGTAACTAAAAGAAAATCATTTGCTGTAACTGTTTTTTAAGTATATCCAGCTAACAGTAGAATTATAAATACATGTTTACAGTTGAATCCCTAATTAAAATGGTCTTAATTGAGAGCTTCTCCTACAGTAAGATTGGATAACGGTATATATGATCTTTGAAGATAAGTCCTTTAAAAAAGAAAAATAAATGAATCACTAGTATTGAACATGTGAAGCACATGTAAATAGTGTGTTTTTGTTTAGTTTTAGTAAAGTTTAAATATTTTTAATTAAAGATTGCAGGGAGGGGGTTAGTTCCATACCTGTTGAATCCGTGTATGGAATGTGGCTAGGTCCTGATTGAATAATTGATCATCAATCAAGCCCCAGTCACATGGTATAAAAAGGGAACCAGAGACTTTGTTTAGTTGGGTGAGTGAGTTCAAGGAGGTAAAAGTTCAGTGAAGGCAAAGTGTTTATTTAGGCGATTTATTTTTGTTTAAACCTTGAATATTACTTTTGTTCCTGTGTTTTGTTTGCTTCAGTGTTTATTCTGTTCCCGTTATGTGTCAATAAAAGTGCGCAACAGTGCTCATACTGCAGCTTCCTGCCTCTGGGTCTCCTTGCCCATAAACAGCCTTGGCCGTGACGCTGTCCTGCAGCATAGAGAGTGACAAAATATAGGGATTACATTACTGTATATGATAATATATAAATAGCATGTTTAATTCAAATGTAGCAATGACATTTGCAAGACTGATAGGAGCAGTTTTATATGTTGACTTGGTGACATTTATATTAGGTATTAAGACTGCTACATTTATATTAGGTAAGCCTCAGTAGTGCTTACTTAAAAATTGTAATTAGCAAGTCAATTTTGATGATATGCCATATGTTATATTAATAACATGGTTAAAAGTAAATTGGAAGTTTATACTAATTAATTGTAAGCAGGTGAAACACTATTTACTTTGGCAATATCAGCATATTATTTTTTTATATTTACTGATAACTTTACTGGAAACAAATACAAAAAAACAACAATGATATTCAACAACCTTCTTCAGTATTCATCATGCACTCAGTTATACTGTAGTCCTTGAATATTGAACTTGTCTGCTTTGACATCAACGGCAGGTTGTGCTGACAGATCTTCCTAAACTGGCTGGTTTTATTTTGACACAGAGCAGTTTTACAGTCCTGCATCGCTGCTCCACTGAGCACAGATGCTGTGATGTATGCACAAGTTCATCTTAAAGGTATCCAGATGCCATAACTTGCATGTCTGGGTCACATAAGACCATCCATCAGTAAAAAAATAAATAAAAAGTTTTTAAGGGTTCAATTCAGATTGTGTTGTGTATTAGTAATCATTTTTAAAAACCCATCAATCAATTGCTCTTCTGATATCACACAGCTGACATGAAGTGTGGCTTTAAAATATAAGAAATAGCAATGGCATGCCAATCAATCTAGTTTGGGTCTTCTTACTGCCAGCTCTACTCCTGCCTTCAATAAACACATTTTTGCTGCTGTCATGTTAAAGCCAGATGTATAATCAAGAAATAGGTTTGCATCTTCTAGTAAGATGCTTCCTTGTAATTTAAATTGTTTCTTTTCAGAATAAACAGCCCCAGGCAAGAACATTTCTGGTGAAGTGAAGTGATGTAAGGCTTAGCTGTGGACAGTACTGTAAAATAAATGCTTTAATCTGATAATGAACATCCAACAATGTGCAATGTCAAAATGTACATTCCTAATTTCAGTGTTCCACATGTTTACTGTTTCTGCTAACTTATTAGCTGTACATTTTGATTGAGTGGAAGATATAGTTGATACATCCATACAAAGAGATGTTCCATTATCCCATCATGTTCTTCAGCAGTAAAAGAAAGGTTCTTTTCAATCTTGTGTTCATTATTTCATTAGGGCTTAAAAAAATGCCTGTCTGTGGTGAAGATAGTCAGGGAACTGGCCTGATTTGGCCTTTGGTGCAGAAAAAAACCTGATTGCTGTCTGCTATATTAATTATGGATGATTCTTGACATTTTCCCTGAATTTCTGACAGTAATCAGGATTTTGAAGTCATCCAGGAAAATAATTGCCCTCTTGCTGTGTGATTGTTAAAATTGCTATGGGTTTAAAGTCTTGTTATCATCTTCCTCAACTCGAATACATAATTGGAGTTTGCTTCTGATTGTTGTTTTTTTCTGTATTTTCAGTTATTGGTCCCATTATTTGTCCTGCAATGTCTTTAAACTAAGAAACAACTCAAAAGTGTGCATACCTGTTTACCATGCCTTATTTTTCCACAATCTAGATTTTCGAAATCTGTGTTCCAAGCATTGAACACAGAGAGTGGGTAGCCCAGTGTCACTGGCCAAAATGCTTCACATTCCAGGGACAAATTGAAGAATCATCATCATCTTACTGAGACAGAAATACACTTCTCTGTAATCCTGTTGCAAATCTTGTGTTAAGAAAGACTTAACACACAACTCAGTATGAAGAAAAAAAAAGGGAATGGGCAGAGCTACATCAGTGCTTCCCCATGATTGTCAACAATACTTTCTCAGGGAATTTCACAACAATCTCAAAACAGGGTAATCTGTTTATACTGTACATCGTTTTAAAAATATTAATAAAAATACATTATAAATTCAAGGTATACACACCTCCAGATTGTTGCTGATAAAACTACTGAAATCTCACCAGCAAGCTAAACTCTCCACGTGCACTAGCTCAATCCATAAAGCCTTGTGGTTCTTAAGACCATAGTATCGAATTCCACTTTTGAAAAGTATTTCAACATACAGTTAATTCTCTTATATTAATTAGTAGTTATAGCCTTTTTTTAATGTAATTGGTTTGGAGTTAAGAATCATACATCTTTTACCAGACATATTTTCTTTTAATTTGAAATTCAGTGAATCTATTGATACTGATGGTCGCATTGATGAGTGAAGAGGGATAACTTCATAAAGCACATTAGTAGTATGTATTTCAACAAATAAACCAATGGAATTAGTAGTAACGGTAGCAAATTTGCACAACTTTTGTAGAACACTGCAATGTTTCAGTAAAATCATTCTAATGCAATTCATAGTATGATTCTTATGCTGTGTGGCATCTAGAATATTAGCATAGCCCCTCCTTAATTACCATACAACGACACCCACTGATGCAGCAATGTGTTATTTGTTGTAAACCCATCTCAAAATTAAGAAGGACAGTGTCAAGTGAATTTGCTACTGTCATACTGTGCTACCTTTGTTGCAAACACAGCCTTTGTTTTTCTCCTTGTTATTTATAATCCAGTCCTTATTCAACTAACTTGTTTTTCAGAAATTAAAATTCATGCAATAAATTTCAAGAATGGGGAGCAATATGTATTCTGATTCAGTTAAAGTGGAATCCTGAATGTATACTTCACATTCTCACTGTAGTACATTAACTTAACTTTTGTTAATATGTTCATTTTTAATACATTGTTTCTTCTATTACTTTGAAAACTGATTCAAGCAAAATGGGGTTCAATTGTCCAAGAAAAATCTGCGCTACCTGACCAGTTTTGGAAGAACACCATAAATCAATATTCATGAAAATTAAACTGACTGCTCATCAGGAATAGCACTACTAACACCATTATCCCTGGACTTTTCATTGAGCATTCCTGTGTGACATTAAAAACGTGTGAGTGGTTGAATATAGCATCATTTACATGAGACAGTATGACCTGCATTTTTTCAGTTTCATTCATAAGTAGTGTATTGTTAAAAACAATATGCTTGACTATGATTGAATTAACTTAAATGTTCAACTTTAACCTTTAGATGGAAGACAAGTTACCCATTATGTAAGTTTTAACAAAGGGCCATAAACTACTTAGGGAACCTGAATTTGATTGGGCTGAGTGGTCCTATTCTTAAGAAGAAAAAAAATGAAAATACTGAATATCCTTTGGAACCACTGACATTTCCAATGGTGACCTTCTAGAAACAACAGGCTTCCAGTTTCAAGGTAAACAAAAGATTGACAGTATTTGTGATGTTTTTTTTTTTTTTTACATCAATTGAGCCCATAAATCATGAATCAGTCATGACTTAATATAACACTCAGGGAGATGAACCTCTGTGACCACTATTTTGATACAATAGCAGCTGTACTTAATCAAGTCTCAGATCAGACAGATGGTATGATGGTATGAATATATCTCTTGGTAGACTTGACAAGATCACTTGCTTCTGGTCTGCAGCATCAGATTAATTGAATGTTTTAATAACTTCCCATTAAATTGTAATGAAACCAATTTTGCTTTCTTGTAAAACCTGCCAGCCGGGTCTTCCTCTATGGCAAAAATCATTAGGCTCAAAGCATTTTTTTTTTTTTTTTTTTTTTAAAAGCAACAAATCAGAATTTTAGTCAGATAATAACAATCTCTGTACTAATGATGTTTAGGTGGCCTATGTCCTATTGTAAGTGACTCTGCATAAAATGCACAGTTCACAGCCTACCTCTGTAAAGCGCATTGTGATGGTGGTCCACTATGAAAGGCGATATATAAAAATAAATAAATATATTATTATTATTATTATTATTATTATTATTATTATTATTATTATTATTATTATTATTATTTCATTAACTCTTAATTTATATTCAATAAATCATAAATAATACAAATATTGCTATAAGTAATTACAATAATGTAACTTAAGGATATGTATGTAGATAATGGGTATTTAAGAGTACTTCAGGTCAAATATTATACATATGCACCAAAAATATATAAAGTTAAAATGCATGTTCACAGTAAGTTAAAGTTGATTAAATTGATAGCTGCAGGGTGCATTAAGTGTACAAGGGTATAGCAGTATGAATGGATGAAGACTCCAGGTATACTAGGTATGTCCATAGATATGTATATTTATCCAAACTGTACTATGTCTTGATACATGATTACAAGATTTTGAATCCTAATGAAAGGAAATGGCATAGTGTACTACTTGGTATGCATTTTTGCAACTGTCGTTGTGACAGGAGGACTGCCCAGCTGCCATCCCTTAAAACACGCAGACATTAAAAAACAAAGAACAAAAAATAGCTTCTTCCTGCTGGTTTGAGAGGACAGACCCCTCTGATGCTGTCAGTCTCTTAATCCACCAGCTCAATTATTGATGGGTCTTTTTGTTTCGGTGCTGGTTTTTCTGTGACGTGAAACAACATTGAAAACAGATTGTGATCCTGGTTTGATGTCTGTCTTTGGTCTTGTCTTTCAACCTCCTTTCCTCAGTAACTGTAACCCTACAAAGATGACTCCCTGCTTTACTGTAATACGATTCTAGAATAAAGACCAGCAATTGTATCAGCCTTAAATAACCACAGGTGACACTAAAATATCTCAACATTGATGCTGTCATTTTTCAGCAAATTGTCATGGTGGAAGTGTATCTAAAATGGTGACATCTCTTCATACCATGTACCGTTTTAACAATTTGCACTTGTTCTGTTTTCCATGCCTAAAAACTTGTTTTAATAAAAAAAAGGTCAGTTTGGTATTTTAGATTTTATGAACTTTCTCCAAACTTTACTTATTGGGCTAAAAAGTAGGTTTTGCATGAGAACAATGTTATCAAACCACAGATATATTGCAAATAAATGCCTGTCCCAGTAGCTATTCTGTGCATTCCAAGTCCAAGTAAGTGTGCTGTTACAGTGTTCAATTCTGTTCTGCGTCCAGTTCCTGAATAACGACATCTGAAGACCACAAGGGATGCTAAAAAACTGTCAGTTGGAGGTAAAAATAGGGATGCTGTGCTGTCAGCAGGGAAACATTTCTTCATTAGAAAGGCTGACAGAACCTGCAGCCCTCTGCATTTATCATACAGGCTTGAATAGGGAAAACTCTGGAGTGATTCAGCTTTCCTACATGATTTATTCACTCTGGCTTTTTTTTCCTCTGGATTCAATTGGCTGTCGAGTTGGAGCTTAGATAATAAGTAACGTGTCTTCTTTTAACTGGATGTTCCGCATTCCTAGAGAGTGTACATTTTAATAAAGCAAGGGAAAGTTCATTAAACAGTTACTCTGAACTTAAATGCCTTTTGCCCAGAGATGAAAGCGGTTTTCTACCCATACTCAATAAACCAGACAGCCAGGAGAAACAATTTGAAAGACACATAATTTTAGCACACTTGTAAACAGATGCCCAAAACAAATCTATAATACGAATGCAATCTAATGCCAAACATAACCAGAACCAGTGCTACACTATAAAACTAAAAGAAAAAAATATATATATGGTGCTTACTGGGAAGAGTTTATGATGATGAAAACGTTGAGTGCTCGTGTCTTTGTAACAGTTCATTAGTGAAATGTCTGCCTCTGCTGCTGTTAACATACGGAAGTAGGCATAATATTTAGTTTATTATGTAATATTGTCAAGACTAATATTATGATATGGAGACATCCATAACTGTGTACGGTAACAAAAATTGTACTTACCCTTCAGTTAAAACAAGAGCAATATCACAGGGTAGTCTGTACAAATCTGTAAACAAATACTTCATACCCCTTTAATACCTATTTTTTAAACAATATTGTTTCCATATGTGAAGTTTACATTCAATGAAAAAAACAAAAACATGAAATTTAAATTGGTAGAATCCTCTAACCAGACTTACTGTTAACCTCATACATACAGTAGATAAGCACGCTATTCAAAATCTACTGCACTTTCAAGATCACTTCTGTTTCCAGACTTGGAAATGTATTTCTTAGCAGACGCCCTTATCCAAGGCGACTTACAGAGACTAGGGTGTGTGAACTATGCATCAGCTGCAGAGTCACTTACAATTACGTCTCACCCGAAAGACGGAGCACAAGGAGGTCAAGTGACTTGCTCAGGGTCACACAATGAGTCAGTGGCTGAGGTGGGATTTGAACCGGGGACCCCCTGGTTACAAGCCCTTTTCTTTAACCACTAGACCACATAGCCTATTTCTTATTGTGGCAAACTATTCTTTGTCATTTTTTAAGGATGGCTTTAGTTTGTGCATAATATCCAGCTGCAGCCTTACCTTTTATACACGCCCAGAACTTGTATTCACAGTACAAGATTTCTTGTTAATGCTTCAGTGCTTCAGTGCTTCAGTTTAGCAACTAGCCATAAAGCATGGCCTTTAGACACAAGTGTTTGTACTTTAATCATACAAAGGTGCAGAGGGTCACAGCTGTTTAATATGGTTCATTTACTACAGTAAGGCCTATAAACCCTGCTGTGTTAATACTGATAAAAAATCTGTCTTGCATGCTTGTCAACATAATACATTTGTTCTATAGAGTATCCTCTTCTGTCACCAAAGCAATCCAGTCAGGTTAAAATGTAACAAATGCATGTGAGTTCAATGTCAGTAACATACATCCACTGCCACGACTGTAAATTCAAAATGAGTCAAATATCAACACTAGGTACAGAATAGTATAGAATACAAATGATCAATCACATTTTCCAGAAATATGCAAATATATAAATGTTACGTAAAGATGTATGGAAAGAAAACACCCCATATCTATATGGACAGCAGTGTGGAGTAGTGGTTAGGGCTCTGGACTCCTGACCGGAGGGTCGTGGGTTCAATCCCAGGTGGGGGACACTGCTGCTGTACCCTTGAGCCAGGTACTTTACCTGGATTGCTCCAGTAAAAACCCAACTGTATAAATGGGTAATATGTAAAAATAATGTGTAAAAAATAATGCAATTGTATGTAGAAATAATGTGATATCTTATAACAATTGTAAGTCACCCTGGATAAGGGCGTCTGCTAAGAAATAAATAATAATATATATATACTGTATATATATACAGACTCTGATATTCTCAATAACCAAATGCTTAATAGTGTTAATACCAAGTTTCATGACAACTGAATAAATGGTTTTCCATATAAGTGCATAGGGGATGATAATAGGGCTTGGTTGAGCAGTCCAAAATGTCCTGAAATACATTTAACACTTTGTGTTGCTAAATCGTGTTGCATGGTTAACACGAGGTTTCAACAGTCAAGATCCGGTTTTTCTGACGTAATCTCCAGCAGAAAGGCCGTAGAAAACACTGTCCCCCCCCCTCCTCCCCAGCACACTCACTGTACATTTATGAACTACTTCAACACTAGAACCACCGCGGTTATACTCATCCCTACAACCGGCGGTACATTTTAAACACCATCAATATTAAAATGAAAGCCAAACTATCGGATACAACTCAAAAATTGTATTCAAGCGCATCATATCAAACATCTGCACAGCCGAAACACTGTATTTAAATGACCAATTCAACATAAAGGGGTTTATTTTCTAACTTAGCACTACTTAAAAAAAACTATAACAAAATAAACATTTCAACATGCCAACCAAGCCAACAATAAACCAACATTGGGCCAACCTAGTTTGCTGACTGGGTCTAGTGTTAATGAAATGTAACTTTTAGATGTTCCACAAACACACACACACAAAAATAAATTATAAGTAGTAAAACTTGTAGAAATTATAGTTTATATAATTGTGTGTGTGTGTGTGTGTGTGTGTGTGTGTGTGTGTGTGTGTGTGTGTGTGTTGGAAAGGTAACCAGACAAACAAGTAGCTAATGCGTGGCGTAATTCAGAATGTGCTCGTCAACATTTGAATTCATTTCTCTTGTTAAATGTGTTTATCTTCATGGCAACGCATGCAAACTCTTCTCACGATATTAAAGACGTTCTTTCCTAATTAGTATTCAGGCAGGGACATTTAAATATCCCCTCCCCAAAAGCACTATGGCTGCAGTAATTTGCATTGTCATGGCCCAATTGTCCTAAATCATAACTACATGGAAACGCAATTCCTGAGAAGTACGGCCAAAACATCGTGAGGAAAACTGTCATGACTTGTCCATGTAAACACCATCGTTGTCAATCAAGATTAGTTGAAGCAAAAAACGTTTGTCTCACAAACTCAACATGTGAACTAGTCAACAAGACATCTAGCGGTTCTGCTCTCAAGGTTTATGATGTCACATACCCCTCGATTAAATATGTTCTCTTAATGCACTGCAGCCCATTCATTTTATCTATCTATCTGTCTATCTATCTGTCTATCTATCTATCTATCTATCTATCTATATACAGCATATATATATATATATATATATATATATGAGAGAGAGAGAGAGAGAGAGAGAGAGAGAGAGAGAGAGAGAGAGAGAGAGAGAGAGAATAGATGGGCTTCAGTGAGTTACAGGAAAATAATTCCATCTAGGGTTTCTGTGATGTCATAAATTACGAGACCGAAGGTAGAGTAATTTATAAACTGTCACAGAAACCCGAGATGGAATTGTTTTCCTGTAACTTACTGAAGAGGCACATCTATTATTTTTTTTAATATTACATGAATGCCCTTGTGATGTTAATATTAAAGAAGACGAAGTTCAGCAGTACAGTTGGGTTTTTTTAAAACGTAGTGTTTCAGTGCTGTATAGATGTTCTATGTCATTAGCCGTTAGTGCTTCAGCTATATTTGGATGATTGCCTTTATCTTGTTTTAATTTCCCGTTCCTCTCCAGCTTTACATCATTTAGTTCAGGATGCAAATATAGCCTTCATCCATATATATATATATATATATATATATATATATATATATATATATATATATATATATATATATATATAACTGTTTCTGTTTGGAAAATCTCTGTCAAACTGTTTCAGGGGGAAGATTATCAGTGCACATCCCAAGTGGACATTTTATAGTGGCCTCATTAAAAAAGACCATCATGGTATATTAGGCAAGACTTTGTTAAACACGCCAAACATACAGAAGTCATAAACAGTAATACAAAATGATTAAGAGCACATATCAGGGAATGATTGATAAATAAATAAAAAATAAATATTATGCAAATAATACTATTATTTTATAATTAGGACTTCTGTTTTTTCTGCGTTTATTCATTTTATTTTTCGGTGCTTATTTTTAGCTATTTTTGAGTTTTATATAAATTGTTGTTTTTTTGGGGGGCTTTCGCTTTTTATATACTGTATGAAATTAATGTTTTCGGTTACTTTGCAAAATGCTTGGATGTTTTTTTCTGTCAAAATATGTATAGTAGTAACCCAACAGTACTTGCACACTTAAATTGTCCCTTCTTTCCTTTGCTGTCTTCCACAGTGAAATCCTTATGGTCACGAGTACATTCTTCTGGGGTTTTTGTGTGTAGGCATTTTTTTACATTTCACCACAATTTGTAATTCTGTTAAATCCTCTGTATTTTAACTGTAATACAACTTTAAATCCTGCAAACAAGCCTTCATTCCTGATTGTAATCTCATTTTAAATCTCGTAAGCGGAGTCTCCAATAGAAATATAGGAATGTGCTGTCACTCAGTAGTTGGGGGTGGGTTTAAAGTATTCAGAACGAATTAATGATAGATACAAGTCAGGAAGGTAGGGTTTTATTTTTTAATGGGAAAGGGGTGATCAACATGAATTGATTAACCATTTCCACCATTTTTCCGGTGGTTTCCAGTGTTTATTGGCTATACACCAATTTCTTGTATCGGGTGTTTTATCGGTTTTTATCAGTTAAAACAAAAAATCAGAAGACCTATTTATAATTAACTTTTTTTACTTTAATGAAGGCAAAACATGTGTTTGTGGTGAAACACCCATTTACCCACCCATAAAACAGCCTGCTCTTTAATTATTCAGCCACACTGGTAAATTATCCTAGTTCACAGCTGTTGCATGATCTGATTTCCAAATTATCCAAATAACATTTTATGTAATTTTGATAATATGTTAATTTAGCACTACCGTTACTGCATGGTTTGATTATCATAATATGTGATCAATTGGTTTGCTCACAATGCATACAGTAGATATTACTCATCTCATTGATCATTTGACTTGTTTTGGTAGGATAGATAGATTAGCAAGACTTGACTAAGATTTAAATTACATGGGTACTGCCATCTAATTTTGAGATGAAGTTATTTTGCAGCATAAGTAATGTTGTATTTTTAGCACTGACAGCACAGATGCATGTAAAATATTACTGCTTATAGGCTCTGACACACTATGCAGTATCAACTAATCTGGTGTAGTCTTAGGTTGATTTTGCTGTGACAATTTTCTCATCTAGCTCTTCAGCTCTGTCCCATTACTCAGTGTGGCTGATGAGTTCACAGGAGAAGGATGCCAGTCTTCACCTTCGTTTTAGGATTTAATCTTCGTAGCCTCACCTTCAATCATGGCTAATGGGTCTTCTGGCACAAATTCAGCTTGCAGCTCAGAAAATACTGTTCTGTTTTCTGGATCGTTTTAGCACAATAGAGGGGACAAAATGGAACAGGACACTATGCCTCCTCTAACAGATCATTAATTCATTTTCCTCCTTTTTGTCTAATGTATATATGTATTATTTTAATCCTAATGAGGACTGGTATAATTTGTTAGTGTATTTTTTTATGTAAAGGTGTAGCTTTATTATAAATACACACTACTATGATGAGGTGTACATAAAATTGGTTCTTAGAAAGGTTTAAAAAAAAATAAAGCCAACTGAAGCCATTGGTGCATGTACTTTATAAATCCTCGTTTTTGTATCTGATAGAAATGTGTTTGAAGTTTCTAAGGGGCTTTGATTGTAAAAGGAGCTGACAGGTTCATGCAGTTGGGCCAATGGCTTTAATTGATGTGATGTAAACCTGATATCATCTTTATCAACAGAAGGCTCTTATTTGGAAGTGAATGGTTTATTTAAATTTCAATATGGTTAACTGAAATTGTGAGATGTGGCTGAAGATTTCAATAACCCGCACAGGAGATTTAGCATACATATTCAGCAAATCATGTTTTTACAATTTTATAATTTTTTTGGAACACATGCTTAATAGTTACTTGAATATGTACAAGCATAACAGGAGTCTTAGCATAATAAGACTATCAATTGTCTGTTGAGTAAAAGATATCCACCTGGTATAAATTAAAGGAAGCCCAAGTAGGACTTTGTAATAGAAAAGGTCGGTACTTTAAAAACATTTTAAAAAATTGAAAGATGTCTTTCACTGTCATTCTCTTTCTTTCTTACTGAACTGTTTAATTTCTTAGTCTTAAGTGAGTTCAATAGTTACCTTTTAGAACGAAAGCCAATCAAACAGGAGCCTAAATTGAAAACTTACCAGTATTATTATTATTATTATTTAATACTGTATCTTGCAGAAGTAATTTAGAACGTCAGTCTTGTAACCTCTGACACAAGCAGTGAGGCACAGTCATAAATAATACTAGAGTGCATATGCCAGCTGTATTTAACGGCTAGTCGGTATTCGTTACACAATTTATAGAACACAAGAAATGTTTTATTAGAACCAGTAAATACGGCAACACAGACCGTTTAAGATGCAACCACGAGTAGTTCATGATATATCTTTAGGTAAATCCTGTCACAAATAATCGTTACATACTGTATGGACAAAGAATAGCATGTCCTGTTAAATAGCAGATTTATAGTTTGTGAAATAAGGCTTTTACTGATTGGTTTTACTATAGGACCTAACTACTCGGTGCCACTCACCCACATTCTTTTTCTAATTCAACTACCTTATATGAAATAGGGTGGAGCTAAGAACTATAAAATAAGAGTTTGATAGATAAATAATTGGACAGGGCTTTGAATAAATTAGGCAGTTTAGCAAGTTTACACCATTGCGTGCATTAAAAAAATTATACTACCATGGTAAAAGGTACCTTGATTGCATTTCTATATTGTAGCAAAGTACAGCTTTAAGAAGTAACACCAGGTAATTGTCATTAGGGATTATATCATTCTTTTGCAAGCAATTAAGCACCATTGCTCACTTGGGCACTTCCTGGATGAGCACTCAACGCAAATGACTCCATCAGCATGATTACTTGTTGGCAGGGATTCAAGATACATTTATAAAACACCCTGATGTAGTACGGTAAAGACAGCCAGGATTCCTTCTTTCTAATTCAGTAAAATGCTGTAACATAACATACCCACAAAAAGCTACCATTTTAGGTGCAAATGTTGGCAGTTGCTCACACCTATTAAAACCTATTTCACATACAAAGGAGCAACTCGTGGCAACTCATGAAAAAACTAGTATCACTTAGTATGGACTGTGTTTGAATCCTGAAACAGGACATGTCCCAATCACCTTCACAGCTTGTAATTATACTGATCCAGGGTAGATCTCTTGTTTAAATTAAGAATCATAGAACCATAATTTGTGTTAGCTAATTGGGTTGATGTGATGCAGTTTGAGGATCAGTATTATAGATGAACAATGGGAGGGAGTATTAGTGCTGAAAACAGTTTTGGAAAAATGTGTCTTTTTTTTTTTTTTGTATTACGGAAGAAGTAGGGCTTCCTTCCAGAGTCTAGTACCAAAAAAAAAAAATTCTTTTATCTGCCCTTATAAAAGTTCATCATGCTTTTCTCATGGCTATACAATGCATTTACCGTAGTTTACCATGTTTATCAATATGCTTTACCATACCTCATTATTCTTTACAATGCTCATCTATTTTTATCATGCTTTCTTACATGCTATGCTCATACTATGATACATTTTTATAAGGGTGGAGTTTGTGTAAGGTGAAAAGTCATTCAGTTCACATACTGTGTTGCCGTGACAATAATGAACTGACATTCACTCAAGTATATATGTGAAGTAGCTGTACGCACAAACACTGTGTAATCAATCATGTGGTATCAACAGTTCATTGCTGTCCATCATGGCTATAAGCTGTCAGTCTTCCTTTGAGAGTGACAGTGTGGGGTCAACAGGAGCAATGCCTGAGCCAGCAGGAAAGTATCTGCCACTGTCACTGCTACAGACAGTCCCCAGATCAACATCTATCAAGCTCTCTGTTCCCTGACCAGTGCAGGGCCTTGGCAATGACGTGCATACTGAGTTTCAACAGGCTGATACTGCCTTCATCTCCTCTTCACCGTGGTCTTAAAGGAGTGGGAACTAAGGCTTCAATTCATGCATAGGCTTAAGCAGCACCCCTATAGGCATTTTATTGGGTTTAATGTGTTCCCCACAACTTGTCCTGTGCCAGAACAATATTGAGCACTCTATGCTCGCAGCATAAACTACAGCATGCTTTGTTAGCCCTGATCTATAAAGAAATTGATCACTAGATTTATTTTTACAACTGTACATGTTCTTGGTAAATGCACATAAAACGTAACAGAATGAAACAACTTTACCATAAATCAGACCACAACCAAACTAATTTGTATTAACAGAGTTAAATTAAGAAATACATAAAAAAAGAATCTTGCTGATTTATTATGTGTTAAGCTACAGAATACACATTATAAAATCACCCAGACTCTCATTTAATATTTATAGAATTGTATTGTTATGCTATATATGATGGATGAATTTCAGAAGCTGTAAGACCAAATCATGTTTCACAAATATGCCTATACATGAAATGTTTAATAAACACAGTGTGTAACATCTGGCATTTCCATTAAGTATACATTTGCCCTGGTGGAGTAAAAATGTACTTAAACAGCAGTGTTACCATCATTATTTTCAAATGAAACCTTGTTTTAATACAAAATCCAGCAAGATTGTATTGTTTGTGTTTTTGCTGCAATAAGATCTATGCTTCACACTGCGTAATTTGATTTTGATGTCCATTTGCTAGCAAAAAAATTGACTGATGCCTTCATCAGTATTGCCTTCCTAAGAATTATCAGCTCACAGATCACTCATATCAGGAATTTATTAAGGAATTTGCAGAACAATTATAATTACATGATTAACAAATAGTTGTATCACTTGAAATATAATGCTATCCCACATGCAAACCAACAGAGCACTTCAAGCATTCTACGGAGCTAGTGTTAAAGACATGTTACCGTAGTAACGTCTGTGCCCCTATTTTCTTACTGCTGCCCTAGAACACAAAATGGGTGTGTGTTGAACCCAAATCTCTGGATGTTAAATGGTTGCACAGATTAGTGCAGGGGGTAGTTTTTCCAAGGAATTTTGAAATATCATATACAGTTTGCACATATTTCACTGGGTCTACAGTATATTTGTCGCGCAAGGGATGAGTGTTCAGACTTTTGGCTTATTTTTTTGTTTCTGTATCGTAACAAAATTAGACAACCTACTGAAATAATGCACAGGCACCTTTCTTTCACATAAAACAACAAAACAAAAACTAATTCTGTAACTCCCAGTTGTCTGAAGGTTAACAACCTGAACCAACACACTCATATCATAATGTGATCATTTGACAGCAGTATCAATCATTCACATGCTATTTCATTAGGTGGAGGGCACTCTTTAGTTCACTGGAGCAGTTATTCAGATGTCTAAGTTTAAAGGGATCTGGATACACATTGATAATGGCAAGAACGAGCGCCCTGGGAAACATGAAAGCACCACCATGCCTGTAGTTTATGGAAACTGCATTTATAGATTAACAAATGTTGATACACTTTTTTGGCCATATGGCTGCTAAGAGAGAAGCATTATAGCAATCATCTACCTATATGGCATTGGTAAGACTTAGATTAGATTTCATTGTGCAATTTAGTCAGCTGCAATGCCTTTTTAATGTCCTTTTTCCTTGTTTAATTAAACTTTTCATTTAGGGTTATCTATGCATTTTGCATGAAATATTCATCTTATCCTGTACAGTATTCATTTCCTGCAGATAACACAGGAAATATACAACACACAGAAATTACCTTTTTCAACCATCGGGTATCTTACCCAGTCAGTGTAAGCGCAGTCTTTAATGTTATACAAGAAGTAGACTGAGAATGAGGAGACTTCTGTGCCAAAAGAGCTGAGTGCCATTTGTAGGGCAGACAGACACATTATATTATTCAACTTAATCAACTACTGGAAAGTTTATGAGTTGTACATTACTTTAAATTAAAAAATAAACAGGCAGTCATCTAATTTTTAGCATTAATACAAGTCTGGTCCTATCTGCAAATAAATTGTTTCTTGTTTGTGTAATAACATTGATTGATGTTATAACATTGACTAGATTTAGTTACATACTGTAATGTAATTGTATGTGTTGTTTAGTGAGTAATGTCAAGGTTGGAAAAGCAGTTAGTATTTGGAGCCATGAGTACCAGATGCCAAAAGGGGTGAAGGATTCCAGATGCTACTTCACATAGATATTCATGGAGAAAGTTACAAGCTAGACATATAAACCAGCCACTTGGATGCAGTCTTGAGTAATTTTGATAAGGAAAATCTGCTGAGCCATCCAGTAATCTGTTCAAGTCAGTAATTTAATGATCCATGAATAATATATTTAGGCCCAGTTATTGGGTTAAGGAGATCTGTATTGATCTGATGTTTTGTCATTTAGGCCTTTCAGAAAAAGTAAATGCTCTGAGTTAAAGAAGGAACCCACACACTGCCTTAGTATATTCTGTTACTTAATATGTCATATGCTGCAATTGAGACTCTCGGAAAAATACAAGAAAATACAAAGAAAACAAAATGCAGCATTTATAAAACTGCTAAACAATAAGACAACACTTCAACTGTTGACTAGAAAAAGAAATCTGCCCCATGTGATAAAGATAAACAAAATACTTATTTTGAATGCTTCAATTGAACGGCTTTCCAAAAATGCAATTTACTGAATAAACGTCTTAATTACAATTGAAGAAAGACAGGATGGCAACTCCAACATTATAATCCCTAGTTATTATTTATTGATTTTGTTTGTGTGTTTTGCAAGACAATATTTTCTCTTTTGTAATCATAAAATAAAATATGTTGGCATACTAATTTTGTACGAGAAAATAACTGTTTTTTTAATATGAGCAGAAAGAAAAATAAGATTATTTAATCCTGTATTTTTAGCATTTAAAAAATAAATATTATTTTAAGGTTGAACACATTATTTGTTTATTTAGCAGACACCTTTATCCAAGGCGACTTACAGAGACTAGGGTATATGAACTATGCATCAGTTGCAAAGTCACTTACAATTACATCTCACCCGAAAGACAGAGCACAAGGAAGTTATGTGACTTGCTCAGGGTCACACAATGAGTCAGTGGCTGAGGTAAGATTTGAACCAGGGACCTCTTGGTTACAAGCCCTTTTCTTTAACCACTGGACCACACAGCATTACATAAGTTTCTCTTCATGTTTCCTCACTTGCACCAAGGATACAAATAAATGTTCAGTGACGTGGAACACAGGCACACTAAAGTGTTTCATGAATGAGCTTGGGACCTGTTGGCACTCAACCAATAGCATATACTGATTGGATTAGTCCCTTCCCCACAAAAAGAGTTATTTATAAAACATGGATCGATGTCCTTCATATCCAACCTTCTTTCACTTAAAATAATTAAAAAGCCAGCCTGTTGAAGTACCTCCCCTTCTTTAGTCACCGCTGGCTGGGCACTTAAAGTGATTCCATTTTTACTGCTCCTCAAAAGCCATAACATCTGGGCTGCTTTAATTACACATGAGACGCAGTGAAATGTTTTTTTTTTTACTGCAGAATAGAAAAATGGCCTTGTTACTGTATTAATCAACCCTGCTTTCTTCATTTTAGTTCTTATTCACCTTTTTCTCCACTGAAATCATTACATGATGACAGTGATTTGTTAGGACATGTTAGGACATGTTTTATGGCTTCCATTGCTACCATTTTATGTGTCACCATCAAGAATACAAATGTAAAGGCCCACTTCTTCTAATTAAGCTTGGAATAGTGTCTTCAATGTAAAGCTTATTCCTAATGCTTTAAACATGTTTTTAGAGCACTCTTAAAGTACTGTGTCCAGGTTTGGTCACCACAGCACCAATGGGACATTGTGGCCCTGGAGAAAGTCCAAAGAAAAACAAACAGACTAATCCCATTAAAGGGCTGAGCTGAAAGAAGTGAATCTATTAGCCTGGCAGAAAGACGAACTAGGGGGGACATGATTGAAGTCTTTAAAATCTTAAAAGGAGTTGGCATAGTTAACCCAAACCAATGCTTTAAACGGCGCACAGAAACCAGGACTAGAGGACACAGGTGTAAAACAAGATAGGACAGAAGGAAGCAGACACTTCTTCACAGAGAGAGTGGTGAGTGTATGGAATAGGCTTACTAGTCACAAAATTCTGAGAAACTGAACAAGTTTAGTTCTTTAATGTGAAAATGTATCACCATTATGTAAATGCATATCGTTTTCCTAGTCTCTCGGAGCTCAATCAATTAAATAAAAACGTTATTTAATTGATATAATTTGACTTGCACATTTGTATAATTTACTGAATATTTCCCTTTGTGCAAATGGCCAGAAAACTTGTAAGATAACATATTTGAAACATATGCCTCTTTATCTAGAGGTTCCTGTAAATCCTACGAAGGAGCTGAAATCATATAGTGACCACATTCAAATTCTGTTTAAAGGAAAAGCTGTCCTCACCACTGGTCATCAATGCTTTTGCACATATGAAAGATATGAGAGGTTTGCCTCAACTTTTCTTAAACAGGAAGGTAGAACTTGGTGAACTTCCTTATACCACTACAGTGGGAGGAACTGAAAGACCTTCAGCACCAAAAACTCAAATCTTACTGTTTGAGCAACTCTGACCCCTGAATCATCTAGAGCATCACAATTTAATATCCAGTTCAGGAATTTATCTTTGTTTTTGCAGGAAGCATCATGTCACAATGACTATTGGTTCATTAGCATGAGACTATAGAATTTGCATTGGGGTGCTGGCACCAACACCAATCTCACTTGATACTGTGAACTGTACACTTTCTTTTCTTTCCATCAATACTATTCATCCCTAGACAAATGCAGCTCTAAAACACTGCACAAAGCTTGATTCTTATTCCCTTGGAAAATCCTTTGTTTGCAGAGCTGCCAGAGGGAAAGAAAAAAATCACAATTGTAAGAACACTGCATTAGCTTTCTAGATTTGTGCTTGTTTTTGTGTTTGAGGCTTTTGCAGCTCATCATAGAATCATACAGAAACAGTGATTGTTATACAGTAAAAATGTAACATACTGTATGGTTACAGCATGTCTGCATGTTAGTGAATATAAGTACTAGGCGAATTGAACCAGCTGAGGTTGGTTTTCACAGTGTGAGTGTTGATATAACCCATATAACCCATACACAGACATTGGCTTCTTCTTACTGCAGGTTACAGTATTTTCCTTGATGCACAAGAGCCTAGAGGCTCCAGAGCAGTCACACGGCTCACAGTTGTCTTGTTCCAGAAGGGCTGCTCTTTTAACTCTTTCTTCAGCTGCCGCAAGACAGGCTTCCACTTAATTAGATTGTTGTACTTCAAAAAAAGAATACTTCACTAAATAACACTATTTCTTTTTTTTTAAGAACCTATAAATGAATCCTGAAAACACTGTTCTTCAAAATAAAAGGAGCTTTGTACAGTAACTGGTCATTATTGTAAATTATCTATATTCCTAATACACAGGGTGCTGCTGTTTCACTAAACTGTAATAAAATGGTAAGAGCATAATAATGTAACAAGCACATAAAAAAACATACAGTAGTAAACCATTGCACTGTAGAGGCATAGAATAAGCATGATAAAATCATAGTAATTGGAAAATGTACGTTAAGTTATTAAAGAGTTGTAGTAAAATAATCTGTAAGAACCGAGTGCCTGTTGATTTCTCTCCTTCGTTCCAGTCCATTTGCATGTTTTGTCCCTGTCTGGATGCAAGGGACAAGCTCAATGACTGGATTTATAGAAGATTAAATTAGTTTATCCTTATGTAGTCTATAAATCGAATTTGCTGCCATGGCTTCCTGTATTGATACAAATGGGCTACATCAGAGCTGGTCTTCAGAAAAGGCCTGCATGTGCAAATATTTTTCATCCCTCCCCCTCTTCCATTTCTCAATTAGATGAGCTGCAATTGCATTACAGAGGGCTCTGCTCCAAGATCTGGATCTCATAAATATGTGTAAGCCCTGCTGTCGGCTGAAATTCAAAGTGAGAGCATTTGGACTCTGCTTCTTTATTCTTTGACATGGTTTCATCAAAATGTACAGTGTGGGATGTTTGTTTTCTATTTGTATTGATGTATTTATTTATTTATGTGCCAATTCTTATTTATGATACAATAGACATGTGTCCTGGCTTGATGTTTCTATTTTTATATTTTTTCTCCTGCAGCCAAGCAACTATTGTCAGAGTTTCCATTAAGCCTTTGAATGGCTTGTAGCTGGCCATTGGATGATAAAAAAGTAAAGGTTTATGGTTATGTCATTTCCATAAAAAGTCATGTTATGGAGTTGTACTCATCTGAGCTCAGCCTGACTTTTCAGAGTAGTTTGCCTGCCTCCAGGAAAACCATAAATAAAAGGGATGATGCCTGGCCAGTGCTAATGCATTTCTTTTACATATAGTCATTAACTACATGTTATGAAGTACCTTGCTCTTAATGCCATTGGAAATGTATTGCTCTGAAACCTTTCAGGCCTAAAGTTTTGCTGCTGATTTTTAAAACATTTTTATGAGGAGGAAAAAAAAGTTGCGAGGTCCAGATGTTTGTTTTTTTGTTTTGTTTTTTTGCACATTGCAGAACACTGGGATTGAATGTACAATTCTGAGGTCACTAAATCTGCTGTTCTTTACAAGTATTCATTTCAGGCATGTCAATCATCTCGTGGACAAAAAGGAGACACACCTGTATAAGAATGTAGATGTAAAAGTCAAGATCATTGTGGGACCTTACCTTTTTATATCTTGCATTTTTCATAAACACATTTAATAAAAAAAAATGATTTTAGCAAAAACATTTTTTTGATCTGATTTAACCATTGATTTTATATGCCATTTCGATTTTTTGGCTTTGCAATAATAATTCTTGAAAATCTAACCATGTTCTTGTTATGAAAGGTATTTCAACTATACAGAAAGATAACATTACAGTAACATAGTGTTTTCCTAACCCAGTTAGCAAGTATAGGATTTGACAGTAATAGGAACAATACCCATTCCTCAAACCCAGTGCAGTGTCATATCTGTTCTTATTAGTAAGACCATTTTAGGACTAGTTAACAGGCAACCAATTATTTTGTGAGTCATCTCCTCTGATTGAATTGAAATCAATATTGAGAGTAGAGGAGTGGTTATTTTGAAACTCCACAGCAGCATGCCCTGAAATTGTAGCTAACAAAATAATTCTGTGAATCTTAGCCATTTTGCACTTTCATTCCATGGCTTCCAAACAGTTTTCTTTAACCTAGTGTAGTACCAATGGCAATAAACAGATATGCATGGCGAAGAAATGTTATGAAACTATTTTGTTAGCTACAATTACTATAATGCTGTGCTTCTGTTTAATCACGTTTCTAATTGGACTGATTATAGTAATACAGATGCCATAGTATTTATATATAAACAGTTTGCAGGAAAAAAACCAGAGATATCTAATTACAGGATATACTTGAACAATATATGATGATTGTACAGGAAAATAATGCAATCCAATACCAAATTAGATCATTTCTATGCAATTACTGTGATCTACTTTCTTATTAAGACATTATTAATAAAAACAATAGTGTCACTGCAATGGGTCTTTTGCTGAGAACAGGCACTCAGGTTATATTATATATTTGTATTTTTATTCAAATAGTCTACATTTAGGTGCATTTCAATAGCAGCCACAAATGTTCAGTCCTAACATGTAGACTGACACAGTTCAAGGAACTTTAGCCTTATAACTAAACATGTCATTGAATTTCAAGGCCTTTGAACATCTAAAAGGTGATTAAAACCATTGTGCGTTATTAAAAATCAGTGTCATGATTATCGAATGGGAGGCTTATGTTGTTTGTTACATGGCTACCTTAAATGCAACCTGACTGTGTCAAAACAATTTCCGGTAAACAGCTTCTTAGCCTATCCTGAATCCTGTAATCTTTTCAATTATACAGTAACAGGGACTTTTCATGATTAAATAAAAAGTAATGAGACATTTTCTTCCTGCAATAGCAAAAATGCTCTTCTACAAAGCCTTTTCAAAAACACTAAGAAATGCATTTATTGGAAGAACAGATAGTCCATTTAATATATTTGGTTGCATGGTCACTTCGTTTTTAATCATAATACAGTCGGAAACGTGTGTTTACGTATGTTTTAAGTGTAAGTCTCCAGTTTGGGCCACACCGACTTCAGGTCCTAAGAGGCTGAAGTATGAATATGTTCTCATTGCCCTGTCTTTACTCTGAGATCATGGAGCAGAGGGCAGACATGTTATTCACCAAATAACCTCCCTCTGCTCAGCTTGCTTGAGATTGGAGTAAACTAGGGCCGAGCAAAAAGCCACATCTGTATTTGGATTCAGAACAAAAATAACCTTTTCAGATAGCATTGAATGCATTCATGAAATCATTATCAGCAACGGGTGATCCGTGTATTGGGCAGAGTGACTGTTCTGGGGGTCAATGACACATTGAATCACAAGCAGCAGAAGTAGAATGACCAGGAGCAGATATAATATACATGTTTTACTGTAATAATGTTATATAGTCATAACACACCTTTTACAGTATTTACTTGAATATATAACTGAAGCTTTCTACCATTTGTCGATGTCATTAAAAATGATATTGCTATATACTGTTATTCCTTTGTTTGCAATTTAAGACACCAGTATTCATAATGCCACAGCAATTGTATTTCAAACATTAGGTAAAAACTGAAAGAAAAATATTTGGTAAAAAATAACAAAACTGTAAATACAGATTTTGACAAGGTGTCTTAATCAGTGATAGCCTAGTTCATTAATTTAACAAGGTTCTTTAAGCTCATAATGAAAGCCCGCCGTGATGAAGTTGTGTTGCTCTTTATTGTTGAAAATCATCAGTGTACAACATGTAGTATAAAATGAAAGCTCTCACTGATCGGAATTAAAAACTGAAAGTAAAGAAGCGTTTTAATCCACGAGCATTTAGACAAGTGTCTTTTTCTATTTGTCTGAAACAACTTGTTGAAGCACTCTGTAGAAGGAGGGACGTTGTTGCATTTTTGTGAAACAGATGCACAATGTTGAGTATCACCCAATAAAAAATAGTCTCACCAGTATATTGAGCATGTGATTGGTTTAAAATGATTAAGCATCTTTATTGCAACTAGGAAAAGCACAAGTATCAGGTACAGGTCATTCCAAATATAATCAATTTTTACATTTTCTCATCAATATAAATAACACTTAACATACATCTAATTGTTTCCAGTTTACACGGTAGTGTATTACGATCAATCATGCTGAAGGTTTTTTTTTCTAAAATCACTGAAGGATAAGGATATTCTCGGGGGTGCTGAATAATGTCAGCAAGCGACATGAAGACTGCAGTGAGCAGAGAATTTGAACTTACTGTATACAGCACATACATAGTTCTTCAGTATTAGTAATGTGATTTGGGGGAAATGCAGAGAGTAGATTCATGGGAGGTTCATTATAATTTACTCTAATGTAGCAGTAGTACATTCTACCAGAGACACTGTGAAAGAAATGTCCAGGAAATCTACAAAAAACATAATAGGGGGCTTATGTGCAAAAATGAAAAAGTGTTTTTTTTAAGGCTCGTTTATTAACCAGGCCAAACTGAAACTAAAATGGAATACAATACACTGTTGATTCAGACACTGCTGTCTTGTAGGCTCTTTTCCTGACAGCAAGAATTAAAACTGACAACTTCCACTAGGGAGTTGTCACAGCAGTGGCAGCTTCAAGTAGACGAAGACTGCTTCTCATGAGACACCCTCATTCTATGTTGTCAGCTAAACTGGCCAGTTTGATAGAGATAGAGAGCAGTGTGATTCATTGGAGTTATAAAAGGAATTTAGACAACTTAAATGTATCACTGTCACCATGAGCCATCACATCAACTTTTACAGAAACAATATTGCTTGGCTTGTGTGTGTGTGTGTGTGTGTGTTTTTTTAATGACACTCTCCTAAAACATTGCCATGACATGTAGATAGGCTTGTAGGAGTTTATACACTGTGGCAAAAACAAAGAGAGTGCTGGTTGATTGTAAGAAATACAGATTGGTAGATTGCTGCAATACATTTTAACTTACAGTATTGAAAATACAACTTACAGTAAGTAACAACAGTCACCAATAGATTTTATTTTTATTAAACATTTTTACACATACGAGAAAAACCTTATTAAGTTGGCACACCCACCTTGTTTTTCAAGAGAGACCCATGAAACAAAGTAGACAAATATACATTTAACATGATCGATTCTCAAACACATTTTCTTCAGTCAGTGACTGCATATACTCTAAGCAAGAATGTAATTGTGTTTAAATGTTTAAATGTACCCAGTGAAGCTGCATTTAAATTGTCAAGCAGGAACTGATTCCAGAATTCAGGAGATCAGGAGATCTTTGTTCCCATTAAAGGTATATTCAGTTTACATGCAGTGTTCCTTAAAATATAATGCTCATTAACTTCACTTACTAACATGTTCACTGTAAGTATCTTGGACCATCATCATGTCTACATTTGCAAAGCAGAGAGGCAGAGTGAGACTTTCTATCTGAAATGGGAATACTTCCATTTTAGAATACAGCAGATGAGTTGATGAGTTGAACACAGACAATCAAAGATGATTACAACAGGTGCTTGTGCGAAACCCTTCAAGCCACTAAATTCATTCATGATATTGATGTAATCAAAGATCATTAAGTTGACATTTTCTTTGAAATAATGTAATTTATGTACACGTTCAACATTA
This sequence comes from Acipenser oxyrinchus oxyrinchus, assembly GCA_030684275.1. NCBI lineage: Eukaryota > Metazoa > Chordata > Actinopteri > Acipenseriformes > Acipenseridae > Acipenser > Acipenser oxyrinchus. Next base: position 17,859,207 of record CM060255.1, read on the forward strand.
GCAGATCAATATTCTTTACAGTTCAGAACAGTAGGGGGTAGATGCTGACATGATTGGAAAAAAAAACAACAACTTTCTGCCCATTCTGGGTGAATGTCAAATTCACGTTAATGGTTTAATCACATAAAAAGGATGGATACTGTAACTTTACTGTAAAGCAGTGTGACAGAGAGCAAAGGAATCTGAGTCAACAATCTCCCCCCCGATCTGTGAGGGCGCTGTGTAACAGGAACAGTGTGCCCCGGACTGGATGGTTTGACAGTTCATTCCAGGGTCAGTTTGAAGTCGGCTATCCAGGAACGGGGCGGAGTTATAATACCAGAATTCATCGCCCTAATACGGTAGGCGATGTGTCAGTCATGGAGTGGAGGAGACATGATCCGAAGGGGGCGGGACTGAAGGTGTATCAGGGGATGTGGCCAAGCAATCTGTTCCTCTGTTATGGTTACGATACGCTCTGGAGGAGTAAAGCGAAACCGTGAGTGTTTAGTGTTGTCTTGTCTGTCTGATTAACTGTTGTTATTTGTCATTGTAGATGGCTAAAATCTGGGAGCTGTCGCTATTAAGCCAGCATCAAACCAGGACTTCACTGAACAATTGTATTCACTGTTTACGTATTTACAACACCACTTGCACCCAGAGCACTCACTGTTGGACTGGTGAAAGTGTAGGTGTCTGAAAGTGTGTGTATTATTATTTCAGGACTGAACACCGTGGTTTTACTGACTTTACACATCGTTGTGTATAGTCATTATTATTATTTAATGCAATTAATAAAGCTTCGTTGCACCATTGAACTGTTTTTGGACTGTTGTTTCTAATCACTGCATCACCTGTGAACTACAGACCACTTGGCCACAAACAGCTAATGAAAATTGCAGACATTTTTACATCTATTGTAATTTAATGTATTCACAACCTTTTAAATTGTAAACTAGAAGAACAGTAATTGACGTACTTGGTTTTAAGGGAAGCTGTATAGTATGGTTGTATATTTACAGAAACAGAAAACACAAGGGTAAAAATGCATAATTAACCAGTGGACAGGATTGACCAGAACCATAAGTGCTTATAGAAAGTAGGCAGCACTGAAAAACACAAGTGTAAAAAAAAAAAAGGAAAAACTGTTTTCACTCTTACACTTCTTTTTGTTCCCATCCACATCCGGTTCCGTTTCTGAATCATTATGCTGCATTGCACAAGCGGCCCTAAAAGGCTCTCATGTGAGAATATGTGAGCAGGAATGGACCTGAACTGGTGTGGTTCAGCAACTAACAGGTGAAATAGCTTATTACAGCAGCCTAGCAAAGAGTAAGTCCTGTTACCCTCACATGAATTGGCACAGACTGATACTGATGCTAAGACTGGTACCCTGCATGGTCCTGTCCATTGGAATGATGCAAATGATATTGTTGTATTCCTAGTGAGTCACTGTGCTAGAATTGCTAGATTTATTACACCGCAATGTAACCGAACATTTGAAGTGTGCTCCAAGGACTGCAACCCCTGTGCAGCTTATGCATTAACTAAATCAATTTAAAAGATGGCTAGTCTTCTTGCCTGCTATGTAATATCATTTATTTTCAAGGTCTTTAGAGTTCATTGCAGTTCCTTGTAATTCTATTATCGTTTCCGTGACCAGACTCCGGGCTGTCAGTTTGCTAAAGAAGAAATGACAATCTGTCAGCTTTAAAAATATTGTTGGATAATAGATTTGTATTCACAAGATACATTTGTTCTTATATTAGTAAAAAATAAAAAAGAAAACTCTTAGTTACTTGTCTTGCATTTTTTCCCTCTTTTTTCTCTGTATTGTTCTTGTGAATAAATGTTAAGGGCCCTTCTATATTTAGCATCGCTGAAGCTTTCTTATTCTGTTTTCACACACCTTTATCCTTTGATTCACAAAGTTGTATTTCTTGACTAGTTAATGCATAATCACTTGTTGCTTCACAAAAGGAAACTACACACCTAAACATTGAATATGGACAGTGCATTAACCCCTTAGGGTCCAAGCTATTTTTTTAATTTTTTTTTTACTGTTGTTAGAGTTAATAAACAAACTATGCAAGAGAAATTACCCCTAGGGTAGGAGTAGTAAATTCAGGAGTTAGGTGAACTCGCTCCCCAGTTTTCCTCTGGTATGAAGACAAGTCTAGACTATATTACAGACCAGTGTGAAAACAGTCGTAGAAAATGTTAGGTTACTTATCGTAACCCTGGTTCCCTAAAAGAGAAGACGACCACCAAAACATTATGTATAGGATATGCCTGCCTATTGGTAGGTATTCACTGAGCTTTCTATACCAGAGCTGCCGATAGGCCCCTTCCTGGGTGACATCCTCCGTCCCGCCTACCGAGGGGTTAAAACCGTCATTCCATGGAAGCCACTTCTCTTTTTGCATCAAACCTGTGAGGGCGACCTCACAGTTGGTGGTCGTCTTCTCTTTCAGGGAACCAGGGTTACGGTAAGTAACCTAACATTCCCTTTCAATTCAAAGACGACCACCAAAACATTATGTATGGGAAATGTATACCAGAGCCGTCGCGAGGGAGAAGAAACGGCAGCATATGAGGGACGAGTCAGAACCGCCTAACCCAAGGTTAGCGGTGCAAGCGTGCAACCTCAAGGACCCTCGTGCCTTATGACGGCAAGGAAGGATCTATCACGTTAAGGCGATCGAATCTGGAGAACTTATGCGGCGTAGCCCAGCTAGCCGCATTACATATATCAGACATCGAGGCACCTCTAAAGAGGGCCCAAGATGTAGCCAACCCTCTAGTGGAATATGCAGCTACCCTCCCAGGTGGGGGCAAGCCAACACCATCAAACGCAGTAGAGACTGTTTCAGCAATCCAATGCGACAGTTGCTGCTTCGAGAGGGACTGTCCTACGGTCCATATCCCATGACAGACAAAGAGCTGGTCAGAATGGCCTTAGAGCTGTTGTCCTATCCACGTAGCATCTCAATGTCCGCACCGGGCAGAGGAAATTCAATCTTCTCTCCTCCGAAGAAAACGGGTGGATGGAATGACTCCAGTTCCACAGACTGATTCATGTGGAAGGCTATAATCATCTTGGGGAGGAAAGCAGGGTTTGTACGCAGTGACACCCTGCTGCCATCGTCCCAAATACACATACAGGAACTGTGCACTGACAGCGCCTGTAGCTCACTGACCTGCTTTGCAGAGGTGACAGTCAAGAGGAAGGCTGTCTTCATAGACAGATACTTCAACTCTATGGAGTATATGGGCTCAAACAGAGCCTTCGTGAGAGCCTCCAGTACAATATCAACTCTCCATTCGGGGAGAACACAAAAATAGCCACTAAATACACCTTCAATGTAGAAGGTGACCTACCAGCATCAAGCAGTTCTTGCAGAAACTGTAAGATAACTGGCACGGGGCAAGAAACTGGGTCATGACTTCTAGTCAGACACCAATTCTGAAAATACTACCACTTGTAGGCGTACAACGACCTAGTGGAATCCGCCCCAGTGTTCTGCAACGTACCCACAACCGTGTCTGATAGCCCTAGGTCTGACCAGCGGTCCAGTTCAGGGGCCAGACCCATGACTGGAACCTGCCCGGTTCCAGGTGCCTGAGAGTGCCTCTTGCCTGACTGAGGAGATCCAGGCGAAGTGGGATCGGCCGGGACCGGTGTGGTTCGGGGACCTGCAAGAACGTTGCAGCACGTCCCATCAGTGCTGACGTCAAGCTCGATAGCGGTGGTGCACTAGCTTCCGAGGCCACCTTGGAGCTAGGTTCCGCCTCTGCCAAGAGCTCGGGCTCTCCTCCTACCTCCATCTCAGTGGGGAAGGAGGTCTCACCCCAGGAGGCTGCTAGAGAAAGAGTGTCCTCCTATGCCAGCTGGGACGACTCTTCCCGTTCACCCTCTCCTGGGGCCGGAGCCACAGGTACCTGCTGTCTGAACAGGAGCTCCAGGACCTGGGCCATCTGAGCCTTGAGGTGCATTATATCCCTGGCTTGTCTAGAGCGTCTATAAGGGGTCGCCACCAGAGCCTGCCCACAGGGGATGCCTTGCGAGGGGCTCTGGGACAGCCGTTTAAACCCCTGTGCGCCGAGTACATGAGCACCATGCGCACCAGGCACTGGTTGCACCATGTACCGTGTGCACCGCATGTACCAAGGTACCGCGTGCACCGAGTACCATGCACCGAGTGCACCTAGCACCACGTGCACCGGTTGTACCAAGCACCGCGTGCACCAGGTGTACCGAGCGCCGAGGGCACTATGCGCACTGAGGCACTAGCGCTGTGTGTGTTCGGCGCCGTGCACACCGGCACACTACGTGTACCCAGTACCGTGCAGCACCGTATAAACGTGCACTAAGGCGCTGTGTGAATAAAGGCACCGAAGTACCGCGCACAGTGCGCACTGAGGCACTGAAGAACCATTATTTAACCATACAGATTACCTTCAGAGGACTTGGGGATCTTACAAACATATTGATATGTCCTTTAACTACCGGCATATTTTTACCCTCTCAGCTTCCTTGTAAACATCTACATATTAATTATGCTAAAATAGCAGCTTTTAGAATCAGTAATTTCCCAGTTGGTTTTCCCAATCAAATTTTATGACAATACAAGTGAATGTGCACAGGATAAGATGAGGGATGTCAAACTCAGCAATGTGAATGTTGAGGCATTTTCAAATGTTTACAAATCATATGTTACATAGGGTCTGTGCACTACAGTACATTAAGGCATTCTATCATGTCTTACATGTGGCAGTCATTTTTTAGAAAACTTGTAGTTCTGTTGAAATGATGTATCTCTGTGTAAAATGAAAAGGATGTTGTCTCAACTCTACTTGAGCCCTTTGAATAAATTAGGTTGTGTTTATATCTTACCTGCAACCAGCTCACTCTCAGGCTGGGCCCTTCATGAGGATATTTCCAGGACGACTGTGGATATTTAATATTTACCAATGATCTTTCCCTCTAACAAGGAACAGCAGTTAATGGAAGTCCCCGAGAGGCTGCTTGATGAGCAATCAATAAATCAGCTGTTTGAGTGGGAAGCTCGGGAGTCTGTTGCTAAGGTCAGTGCAGTTCAGCCACCATGATCCATGATGATTATCCGTAATGCATGTTACAAGTCACATGAAATAACCAGCTGAGCTTCAGCCACCTCCTTATACAGGTTTACTGTGGGTTACTATGATACAATCTTAGCAAAGTTAAGTAAAGCTAAGTGAAATCAAACACAAGCATTGGAAGAGGCAGGTACACTGCAATATGATAAGAGCCTATTTTGAATTGTAAAAAGTGAAGAAGAACCAAAATAAGGTGCTATTCCCAAACATTCCCTCAGGTGGAAACAAATCATCTCTGCAGATTTAATACTTTTTGTTGGAAAAAAAATCAAATATGACTTTTAACTGAAAATTAAACTTTGCTTGGCATCTCAATTTTATCACTTGTTGCACCAATGCAAAATGCATAACTTGAGTAAATTCTGACTACTCTCTACAGTATGTTCTTGCGGATACGTCAAGTGATGATGCAATGATTCTGGACTGCTTTAGATACGAATATACACGAGTGCATGTACAGGTTTAAAATATTTATATAAAATCAAAAGTTTTGGATTATAGCCAAATGCAATCCTAGTGTCTGTAGGAGGTTAGGAGTCTATGAAAAAGTTATCGTGCTAATAGTGCCTGTATTTTTTTTATTTCCCTACTGTTTGATGACCAGCTGTCCCATCACCAGAACCATTTTAGTCAAGAAGAAGGATTTCACAAGATCAAGGTTTTGTGATAAAAACCAGAGTGAGGAAAATCAATACTGCTAAATAGGTGGTAAGATGCCCTGCAGATCAACATCAATCATGTTCTCCATGTTGCCATTTCACTGTGGGTTTCCACTGAGAATAACTAAAAAGGCAGATATACAGTGTAGGGACATATCTCGCAATAAAACAGGGAAGCCTTCTGTTTTATAACAACAACATCAAATGATACTGTGTGAAGAAGATTTCAAATGGAAGCTTAGTAAACACGACAATGTCTTCAAGACATTGAGAAAGACTTGTAGTCAAAACGTTTGTCCTTGAATTGATTATGTTTTTGTATTTCTGAATTTAGCATTGTTGAGTGTTAAATAGTTATGAATGCAAGACCAAGTTATAATAAAATATATAATTCAACTAAAACAATATGCAAGTTTCAATATATTGACCGTAATATTTTAAAACAGCTCTACACTGGCAGCGATTAAAATTTGAGCTGCTGTAAGTTCTGTAGGCTTTTTATTATAATTCTCAAGAACAAGGAGCTCTCCTCAGTAACCCCAAAAAAGCAGCATCATTGCTGACGTGAATCATTTCTTGGCAATGGTGGGCCAGTCCTTAGGAATTGATATAGTTCGCAAAGTACCAATTAATGCGCTAAGGGAGCACTGGTTAAATTGGTTAAATATGATAAATAATAACTTCCCAATATTAGACACACTCTGTTTACAAGGTAAATATATTTTCAATGCTTAGAAATTCTGCGCCCAAGATATGAAGTTATTTATTACTTAGCTAAGTGTAACAAGTGTAACAGGGCAGAAGCTGGGCATTCGTGGTTGTAGAGCTTTTAACTTCATCTCATAGCACTGACGGGACAGAATCCGTAACAGCAGTGTATGACACAAGTGCCTGTTACAAGAGCTTCGTGTGGGAGATGGGCTCTTTTCTAGACAATGTCATTGTGACAGGATGGCTGGGTGGGCGACGTCACCAGACTAGGAAATACACAGACTCAGTAAATCAAATAAACAGAAACTAAAACACTTTCATGAAACAATACGGCACATTGGCCAAAACAAATAACAAACACAGTAAATAACACAAATATTGGCTGGAATGCAGCCAGCCGGATAGCAGTTGTTTTCTTGTGCTTCCTTGTGCTTCTCGATCTCTCTCACTCTTTCTCCAAAACCCTCTCACCCCCGCCATGAGCGGCTGCTGTGCTTTAATATTTGCTTTTATATATAAACACAAAACAATACATTTAAATCATAATAATCCATTTACCTGCAGGACTCTGCACTGCCACAGCTTATTAGAAGTTATTATTCTTAACACAGCTGAACCTAAATGATATGGCCCTCACCACTGTTATTTTAGTTGCTTAATGATGAGTAAAGGAGTGCTACCATCATGTGAAGATTAAGAATATTAGTGATGACAGAATACAGAGGTGAAGTACAGTAATAGTCTGGATCTTCTCTGGCATAAAGCCCCCTTTATTTGTCACCTAATAATAATAATAATAATAATAATAATGCTTTGTGTTTCGAAGGGCCCTTACTGCTTCAGCCCCTCTTACCCCCTGCTCCTGCTCCATGCTGTGGTGTGTTGAAGCTAATGGCCTTGTCTGCTAGTGCTCTCGCTAATGAACTCTTTGCCAGTGCCTGGAAGGTTGTGTAGTTTAGTTACGGGTTCCCTGTAAGGGACCTGCAGTGTCATGTAAGTTCTAACAATACCTATAAGAAGACCTTGCTGTGCTGTTTCTTTCCTGAATTACTTAAACTAACTTTCAGTACTTTTTCAATATTATGAACTGCTTTGGGCAACTTCGATCTATCCCAAAGCTTGGGGTTTTGTTAACATTTCTGGCTGAAATTCTAGGATTAGCATATTCTTTCAGGCAGTAGCAGTATTCTGATAAAAGTCAGTCGATGTACTTGTTTCAAATTTTTGTGAAATGCCCAATGAAATGATAATTGTATGCAGTAATTTTAATACTGAGACTTTTACAGTATAACTGGCATGTATTACCAGCTATCTGGTCTTTCTCCCAAATCTACTGACAAAGATTGATGGAAAGGGTTAGTGGAAAAAAGTGCAGACCCTCTATATTACGTGCCTTGTGGCAATGTACAAATCCACACAGGTTAAAACTCCTGTCACAACAGCATCAAATATAGAGGAAATGAATTTGCTTTGCCTGCTGGATACAGAGCTGTACATGGCATTAGGTTTACGTGATGACTGTATAAAGGAACAAAACTATATATTTCCCAATGCAATACAGATATGTTTATTGTTCTAAGAAATCCTAACATTCATAGCAAGTCATTGTTTAGGTTACCCTGACCTCAGGACTCCTAATAATGTGAACCACTTATGTACTGACAATGTGAGTAACTATTAGAAACATCAAATAGGCTCTTGTCTCCTCGTTCAAATTTTTGTAAAACGTCCATTTCAACATTTGAAGCTTTCCTTTGAACAAGATCCCTGGTTCAGTTAACTTCTGGGCATTAAAAATGTATGGCCTGTTTGTACGAAAAGGCCAAGCTCATTATCTCAAAGGTCATGCCCGCTTTCAATCCTTTATCTCCATTATTATTGTATAGTATGTAGAAGTGGTCAAAACATTCATAGCTTAAGGTGTTAAAGAGCTTACAATAAGTGAATGTACAAAAAGAATCAGCAATACCACTTTGAGACCTGTAGCACTGTATTCCACCAAAATAACAAATGCTCATCTACTACAAGAGATTGTACCATGCCACTGTTTCTTTGCAAATTATTATTCTTGAAGATCAGTAGTCTACTCTTTGCTAACTGTTTAGAGAGCCATGGTAAAATAAATTCATATTCGTAAGACATAATAAGAGCTATTTCAAATAATGGAAAATCAATAGTGCTATCAAGAATGACTTTCCATCACTAGTCTCTCAGGAAGTCATTACATTTCTGGATAAGTGATCACTTGCTAATGTTTACGAAGAGGAAAGGAACAACATGTTTTGGACACAAAGTACAGCCCCTGTATGAGGAAATATTGGAAATCATGAGCTGATCCATGTACGCTGTTAAATGATGAATATGATTGTCAAGGTGATTCACCTGTGTATACTGTTTCATGAAGTTAATCACTGGCATCATCCCCTGTCGGTTCAAAACGCGTGTCGTGCCTATGGATACAAATAATTTCAGAATGCCAAATGCCGCCCCGCCCAGTTTAACCAATGAGAAATGTAAATAACGAGAGAGGTGAAACCAACGATCAAACAGGGATTCACTTTCCTGAATTCACTTTCTCACGAAATAACCGATTGTAGAAATACTGTAATACCCATGGTTTTATTTTCAATGCCAGGTGGTGACATTATGTTATATATGATTTTTAATCCAACTCTTCCCTCAAAGCCACTCTACTTTCAAAATCTTCTCCCACGCGAAAGCAAGTGGTGTTGAACTGACCGGAGAGAATTGCCACAACTGTATTGAGAGCAGCACACAGGTGAACCCCTTGAAAAAGTCCCTTCAAAGTTAAATAAAACGATTAATGTTAATTATTCTTATCCATTTATCATACTTACTATGTGCTCTTAATGGACTTTACTCGTATAAGCAAATATTTTTACTATAAGTTAACTGCTCTTAGTCGAACTCACTCTTAAATGTAATTATTTACTGTATTCTGTACTTTACTCATTTGAATATGATCTTATTTTCTACTGATATTATTGTACTACTTTATAACTGCTCTTAACTGTAATGTGATTTTCTGTAATGTGACTTTCTGTACTGTGATATTTTGTAAGGTGATACTTGGTATTGTGATATTTTGTAATAACTGTAAGTCGCCCTGGATAAGGGCATCTGCTAATAATAATAATAATAATAATAATAATAATAATAATAATAATAATAATAATAATAATAATTCATGGGAAATAATGACATTTTAAATGAGAGTAGAGAATTCTATCTTTTTTCATTACAACCTGGTACATTCAGTGGCAATCAAGTGGTTAAATGTGTGCTTTTTTAATATCTGAAAAAATAAATAATTATTATTTATAGTATAAAGCTTTGCAAATGTAGTTGTTTTTTTCTCAGAGTGTATCTATTGCATTGTGTGATGCGAAGGCTTAAAGCTTCATGCTCTTTGCTGCCAAATATTTATTTAATTGGATCAAGTCCAGGACATTGAACAGGACATTGAAGGGCATTTTAGATAGCTTTCTTACAAGTGCACTTGCGTCAGCACTTAATGCATATCACTCATATTGAGCCATGGATTACTGAATGACAGACCTGGGGAGCATCTATAGGTACCGGCTGCTGTGCCAAACAGGAAGTGCCAACTATATAGCTTGGTTGGCTCCCCTCATGCCAAATGGACATAAAGGACACATTTTAAAAACAATACAGGGTTAAATTGGGAGGAATTTGATACAAAGAGTTCTTCTGGATCTGTTATTCAATCATTTGTTTGAGTACAAAAAAAAATATTTTAACCAATACAGGTTATTGCAGGATTTTCCAATTTTCATATGCATTATATTAACTACAATACAGTAATTAACATGAATTGCCTGTATTCTTATATGCCCAGTAATAACTGTTAATAAACATTATGTTATGGTTAGAGTTGAAGCCAGAGTTAGGTAACGCAATTAAATAAAAAATATATTTTATAGCAATCATAATTACTGTTCCCTGGAAAATGGTTGTTTTTACTTTCTAATATACTAGATATGCAGAATTTAAAATGGTCTCTGTCAGTACTTGTTAATCTTTTCTTTTTTTCTGGAGCAGACCGTTACAATATCTAACATTTCTCTTGTGTCAAAATGGATGTACTATTTTATGAGTGTTTTATGAACGCCGTCAACTAATAATGGTAAAAAAATAATATTTTCTTTTAGGCGCTGGAAACCTTACAAATAAAAAGCAATACCGCTGAATAATCCTGTTTTACTATAACTTGTTTGCCTTGGGCTGCAATTCTGCTACTGTAAATAAAGAGTCTGTTAAGTGCCCTGCTTCTTAAAAACCCCTAAGGGAGCCATTCTTTAGACTCTTTGCCATTCTGTGTTTAAAGTCCATCTCTGGAAATTTGTAGTAATGCAGACTGTCAGGTCTATGCATACTATCAATGCTTTTAATACACGTATCATTTCTGGTTACATCCTATTGGGCCCTTGTCTACTAATGCACTTAAGAAAAGCTTACAGGGGTACCATTGGATTGGATAAAAGCTTTACAGTCTGTCTCCTATTATGTTCAATATCACTCTTTTTATTTTATTTTTTTTTTCTACAGAAAATACAGCTGCTACTATGTGTTGTAAAATTTAGGTCAGCTTTCTGGGCACTTTTGGAGATTTTTATAAATTCTCTGACCTTATAATTTTGAACTGAGGGTTCCTCCCAACATTTTTACAGGCATCTAAGGAATAACAGAAGGTTAAAGACTCAATGTAGGATTTCACAATCCCATAAAAGGTTGCCTTTTACAGGAGTCACACTCTCCCATTGTCCCGCTACGTTTTTTTATCTGCTTACCTTCATGTGCCAGTTATTTGTAGCTTGTTTGTTTTAAAGTGTAATTTTATTATCTGTCTATGAGGATCTGTAACCCGTACTGCTTTTGTTTGGTTGTGACTGCTGCAGTTTGTGTTGTCTTGAGGTTTATAAAGGAGCCTTTAATCTCAATAGGTACTCTCCTGGTTACATGAACCAGAGATGTTTAATTGTATTTATTTCGGTCCAGGCTCTTGGATGGGATTTTGAAGGCTGTTTTTTAATGAGTTGCTTTCTTGAACGTGTGCTTACGTCATTACTAATGGCACATCATTTAGACAGAATAAGGTAATGGATTAAGTAGAGGGCTCTAGGGATGGCTATCACAACACCAGCTTGAATCCCATGTATATAGAAAATACATGAAGGATATTGTTCTACATCTGAAGCCTATGATATACTGAAAGGTTTGCTGCACAACTATACAAAGTGAAATATAAAGTTATTAATAATATAAATAGACAGATCCTTGTGCTTTTAAAGAGGTTATGCCTACATCTTTGTCATTTCTTACTATTTTAAAATACTTTTTTATTATTTTAAATCTTAGCTACAGCATTACTAAGGGTTGGATTCAGTCAAAAAAAAAGTGTCCACATTGTTTCATGGTGACATGACATCAAACTTTCCAGAGATGCAAATGAAAGCTTATCTATTAAAACACAATTTTAATATTTTTATTTTATTTTATTTTATTATGCAGTAGCTTGTTTGGGACGTGTCCACTCTCTGCACCATGGAATATGGAAATGACTCTGGTCCTGGTATGTTTAACTGAATCCACTCCTGTCTGCAGAAAATGCAGCTTGAAAATAAAGCAAATTATTTGTGATATTCATTGTGAGACACACCAGTCTCATCAAAGAATCATTTGATTTGCTATAACAAACATCCTCACATCATTGTCTTGTTGCTCACATGCCTCGGTTGTCAGCCTATTGCATAAAATATATATTTTCTTGTGTAAAGCAAACTGATCTGCTATTAACAGTAACAAACATCCTCACATTTTTTTGATGCTGACCAGCCTGGTTGTCAGACTATTGCTTAACATGTAAGTCAGCTTACTTACTACATATAGAAATCAAGACAGGTGTTTGCTTGGTATACTGCTGCCCTGATGAATGACCTTGAATTTAAGATTTTAGATCATGGTTTGGCATTCAAGAGATCAAAATTGATGAGGGCAGGCTTTAGTTCACCCTCCATTTCAGCTTCAAAATGATTGACCAGCGAAGTATTTCATCTCATAGTGGACATGTGGAGAGAGCATCAATCAGAAACGGACTCAGAGTGTAATAACTGTAGCAAGTGTTAGATTTATCAATCTAGTAAGCCTAGGTGTTGGTGTTTTTGTTACATGAAACGGAATTGGCACTCATAATTTATTCTTCTTAAAATGTCCATGCTACAAACAGAATTATAGACCTGGTGTTGAAATCAGAATTTCTTTGAGCTCTATTGGCATGTAACCCATGTTTTGTTTTAAAGTAACAATGATGATGGCACTGTTAAATACAGCTCTGAGGTAGGAATATTTAAGGTTAAGGAGTAAAAAGTTTTTTAAAAAAAGTTGAATAATCTTGAAGTTTGTTCAAAAAGGGCATTGTAGCATTTATTTTTAACATTTATGTTTTCACACTTTTTCTTTGCAAATTATTATTCTTGAAGATCGGTAATCGGCACTTTGCTAACCATTTAGAGAGCTGTTGTAAAATAAATTCATATTGAAAAGACAGAGTAAGACCTATTTCTGTTTCTAATATCGGAAAATCAATAGTGCTATCAAGAATGACTTTCCATCACTAGTCTCTCAGGAAGTCATTACATTTCTGGATAAGTGATCACTTGCTAATGTTTACGAAGAAGAAAGGAAAAACATATTTTGGACACAATGTACAGCCCCTGTATGAGGAAATATTGGAAATCTTGAGCTGATCCATGTACACTGTCAAATGATGAAAAGAAAATACAATCTCCTGATTTCTCAGTTATTATTTATTTATTTATTTATTTATTTATTTATTTGGCAGACGCCTTTAGCCTAGGGTTCAATATTATGTATTTGGCAGGTGTGGGAGTTACAATGGATAATTACTTATGAATACTAAAGTGTACATTTTAAATATTACTCTTTAGGCTATATAGCCTTCAAAATACAAACTCAGCTAAAATATATTTAACAAACAGACATGTAGAGATGTTTATAGGTAGCCTAGAACATAAGAACATAAGAAAGTTTACAAACGAGAGGAGGCCATTCGGCCCATCTTGCTTGTTTGGTTGTTAGTAGCTTATTGATCCCAGTATCTCATCAAGCAGCTTCCTGAAGGATCCCAGGGTATCAGCTTCAACAACAATACTGGGGAGTTGGTTCCAGAACCTCACAATTATGAGAACATAAGAAAGTTAATCCCACAATCTGAGCTACTTTCTTAGCTACTGTTTACATTATTCTCATTTTCACCTCTTTCAAACAGAAAAAATCATACACAAAACAGCCTGTTTTTAAATAATAGAATTTATTCAAATGACATCACTTTTTAAACACCAATTTTTATATGAACACCTCATAAATAAATATATTTCTGTAGATGGAACTTACATAACTGAGGGGCTGTACACTATTTACGAATTTCCACTGGCACATGTAAAAACAGTACGATTGCATTTGAAACATGTACTGTACGTGGATATGATATATAGTTTTGTTTTAATTTTTTTTCCGTAGATTTCTATATAATATGACACAGACAAAAATATACATTGTCATTTACAACATATAATCACAAATACTGTACTTGCCTGCCAAACTGCGGGCAGAACTATCATGTTCTTGCTACACCTATAACTATAGAGGAACATATCATCTTGAAATGTCCAAGTCAAATTGAACTTGTGTTTTTATCAACTCATGATTACATGATTGCCAAACAATATACAAACTGAAAATACTACATTATCCAAATGTGTTTGTTTGATGAAGTTTGTTTTCTCATTAGAAGACTTACATTCAAGTTGATTCATATACAAGTTTGGTGATGTGCCTGATACATCTAATTTTGACATTGCATAGTATCAGGCTAGGTCCCCAAAAGGCTATGATTAAGGCGCTTTTGTCTATGAAATATACATGATATTCAGGTTTGATATACACTGACTAGTGAATACAAAAATTAACTGTTAAAAAATTGTTGAAAACAGTAATATTTTGAATGATTTTTTTTTCCACAAAAGAAAACAATTATTTTTTCAACCAAGCAAATAATAAAAACTCCAAAGTCTCCATGGCTCTTCATAAACCTGAAAGCTATCCATGCTCTTGTTTTGAAAAATACTGATGAAGCTTTTGGCACCAATTACACGTTTGTACTGCTGGCTCAATGCAATCATAGGTAACGGTTCTATTTTAATGATCTAACAGCCGGGGATATGTATACTGCCACCCTTCATTTATTATACTGTAGTCAAAATGAATAGAATATACTGTTGTTATAAACAGCATGAAGTTGTAAAAAAAAAAAACATTCATGTTTACCTATTCCCTAATAATATAAAAATTATATTTTGATTTAAAGATATGGAAATATATGCTGTTTTGATTAGCTACTGTAGCTCTAATGAAGACCAGGATATTTAATCCAAAAATCTGAGCTACTTTCTTAGATAGTTAGGAAAGAGAGGTCCAATTCATTACAACGTTTGCATCACCCGCTTAGCATTGTAACCCCTCTGCTCTGAATGCTGAACATATGCATGCTGTGCTCCTGCCCCGGGACTCGGCTTGTGATCCAACCAGCGCAGCTCCAAGGGATGCTTCACTTCTCAGGACATCAGGAAACGCAAGGAATCGTCCTAATGGGTTTCGGGATGCATTTGTTTTTAGCACAAATTCAAGTTTATAGTATAGATAATAATATTTTGATTCATCGCTACATAGAAAGTGTCAACGTTGACACCTTTAGGAAAAGATTTCTCGTTGGTAGAAATATGTATTCTGCATTAAAGGTTTATGAAATATAGGCAAGAAACAAATATAACATTTGTATTTTACTTATGTATTGTATAAGTTATAGTAATGACATTTGTGCAAGCTGTCCACTAGATTGTGATAAACAGCACAGGTGTCCATTACACTGTGGCCATTATTATTAACTATTCTCAACTCAATAGCCCTGAAATATCAAAAAAATATTAATATAACTCCACAACTGTACAATATGCAAAGTGAAATTCCAACCATAGTAATAGAAAAACAAAGAGCCGGACAATGACAAAAAAAAGAAGAATGGACTGGAATGAAACGGTTATTCCACTGCTCTGCTTGTATCCATAGAGGAGAGACTGGTTTGGTACTTACAGTCAGTGGACATAAGGGAGTGATTCAATTGAAACATACAGCAGCCATGATCTTTCCGCTGTTTAGACATTTTAAATGAAGGTCTTAAACAGTTTTGACTGTTAACTTTTTAACTGTTAACATTTTGACCAACAGTATATCTAGAAGTTTGATTAAATAGCGCCATAAAACAAGGAAACAGTGCAATAAAACGGCACAGTAGTTTGTTATCAGTCTACTCCTCAGTAGGATTTGTGGTCTAAATTGCTGTTTAATGTGTGGTTCCTGCAAACCTAAGTAGAATATTTGTATACATACAATGGCAGTTATTATAGAACAGGGGCATTAATGTTAAACACACTGAACAATCCTTAGTGAATTATGTTCAGGTTGGTTCATGTTGTTACTGTACATTAGGTACAGGAGTCCTTTTTGTTAGTCGTTAATCTATTGCTTGTGAATGTGTTGGTAGAAATTAACACATTATTATTGCTCCATTGTTCCAGATTCCCTGCAGCAAATATTAAAGAAAAGAAAAAAAACTGCACATACCTATTTAAATGGAAGTCAATGTATCCAAACTTGATGGTGGCTATTATTACCTTCCAGTCTAATATTGCACTAGAGTTCATCCTACAGCGCTTTTTAATAGATGGCTGTGGTTCAAATTATTAATTAATTAAGTTGGTATGCTTTCAATGCCTATTCATTTATATAGCAGCAATTAAAACTGAATATCCAGATCCAAACACAACCCATTATATGTTTCACCTAAACTGGTTTATTTGTCCATTAAGGCTACAGAGCCCTGACGAAGCATCAGTCATGTTCATTGTTTGATGAATTTGGGCTAGTATCCTCATCACTTAAAGCTTCCTTGTTTACGAATCCAGCAGCAACCGTAATGCTATGTCTTGGTTTGACAGGTGCTAATTCAGACAGTACGATATTGTCACTGTTTACCAACGTGGTTTTATCCATGTTTTCTTTGCTGTGCTTTGTCAAAACAGCATCGAAGAAGTCATATTTAGGAGCCAGTGAACCACTTTCAAAAAGATACTTAAATAGGTAGGAGAATGCCACGTTTGCCAAAAATGAGGACAACATCGATATAGTTTTGAATGGGAATTTCTGAACAATGATGTGTTCTACTGCTCCTGTTAGAGGATGTTCTTTGATCTGTTCGGTCCAGCCGGGGTAGTAAATGAAGGGGGGGAGTTTAAGATATGGTTCTCCTCCACTGATCCTCAAAAGTAAACCAAAGATATATCCCGCCACTGACCCATATGTGTTTGTTCCCTTAACGAAGAGCACGCTCAACAGCTGAGGGAAGATGATGACGTAGACAAGATCTGAGCTCAAATACCACAGGCCGTACACTGTTCCAGTTAACAGGGCCATGGCCGTTGCCACGGCTCCAAACACAAAAATGGTAATCCTCATTACCCACACGATCTCTCTATCAGATGCCTACGAAAAGCACGTAAACAAAAAGACACATTATAAAACATAATGCAAAATGATTGATTTAAATAATACTGGGTAGTTTTTTAAGCAGCATTCTTAACACAGAAAATCAATAAGGTAAGACGGTTGAGATAAGATTTGGTTTTGAGGTCACACCCACTTTAATATGGCCATGTGGACTTCCAATTATAGCAGCCCAACCCCCTTTTGGCACAACCCATTAATTGTTGTATTAAAATATGTATCAAAATGTGATCAAATGTATGAAATTGCCTCGGTAAAAGCCTGCAAATTTACCATAATAAAATCATATTTTTTATATATCACAATATACAGAAAGTCTGAATTTCAAACATGTGCCATCAAAACAAGCATGTTGAATTTGATTTGTATTTGGAAATGACACTAATTACTGTTGATAGTATTCAGTATTCTCCCAATGCTATTATGTTGAAAGTGGGAGATTTTGGCATAAATCAGCCTGCCTTGATCAACATGGGAGTGCATTTTTTCCAATTTACCGTTTGTCTAAATGCAAGCTGGTAGATGTTACGGGCAAACATGGAGCTTGCAGATAGGATTGAGGAATCGGCAGATGACATCACTGCAGCTGACACAGCCCCAAGACCAAAAAAGGAAATATACGAGGGGCAAAGATGCTGGAGAACTATTGGCAGAATCATGTCCGACTCCTCCTTCATCTTCGGCTGCACAGGCCCATACGAAGTCTGATTCCAGTCTGTTACCAAAAGATGAAATAACCCACGGTTTATGCCTTTGGATCTCTATGCGTTTTCTTACCTTATTTAATTATTAATGAGGTTCAACATGTAAAATTAAATGGAGTAATGCTACTGTACTAGAGACAAAAACAACACAAGCAGTAAAACATGATTAGCAATAACACTTGACATTGTGAGCGACCGTTTGTGTAATACCACACACCTTGGGTGTGTGAGACATGATGGAAAATGCCATTTTATAATCCCTCTTTCTGCCTGTATACACTTCTCCCACCAGCGCACAAGCAAAAAAGAGTTTGGACAGCCCTTTCACATCCTCACTGTCCTGAGCCTTTGGCATCCAAGATGCTTAAGTTTAAGTTGCTATAAAAAATCTTGCCAGCCTTACTGAGAAAAAAAATAGTATTGTTGGTGCATGACAAGTTGTCAATGTTCGCTCTCCAGATCAGTAAGTCCTACCACACACCCTCCATGGAATGCATCCCCTGTAAGAACCTTGTAGTAGTAGTAGTAGTAATAATAATACTAATAAATGTTTACCTGTAGAGGCACCTATTGCGCCAATAAGAACAGATGGCACAGCCATCACTAAACAGCCGAACGCAGCCAGGAAGGACAGTACTTGAGCATAGGTAGCTGAAGAGGCAGAAAGAACCCGCTGAAAATACACCTGCCAGGGAATCCCCCCCAACATCTAAAAAGAAAAAGCCATTTTAAATGTATACATGGTTTGAGAACATACGTATGCAACTTTATAATCATGCTTAAAAGAGAGCCACATAGCAGTCCATAAGAATAACGTTTAACAATGCATACTGGAAATCAATCCACCGGGACTTTTAATGCTTTTTTATGATCATTTTTAGTAAAAATGTCAAAACCACATGAAAAAAAAAACATGTATTCAAATAATCTGACTTCTACTTACTAATAAAAAGAAGTTGTCCAGCCACATGTATATATCGGATGAGTTGATGGATCCCAACCACGGCTCTTGATGAATATATTTATAAGCGGTCACTCCTATATCTGACACGGCTGGATTGGACAATGCAAAAGGCACACTGACCCACTGCAAATGAAAAAAAAAAAATCATGTTGAACTGCTCTTTTTTTAATTACTTTTTTTCTTCTAAAATGGGCATTCCAGGTGAAGTAGACCAATTTATGGGGAGGTGTTTCCTCCATTTGTAATTGATGATACATCATGGCTGTAATTGGCAATTAATAACACATTCAAAGCAAATGCATTCACTCAATACATGCAAAACCAGTGAAGTATATACATACCAGCCCCAAGAAAATGCAGAACAGCTGAACCACATCTGTATAGGCAACAGAATACAACCCTCCGACCAGAGTGTAAAAGATTGCTATGAGAGCAGAGACAATGACTGAGGTGTTGATATTCATGTCCACTATCACACTCAAAGTTGCACCTAGGGAAACAATCCACAAGATTTACATGAAGGTTGTACCTCTACCTTTAAAAAAACTATTCACATCGGGACGTTTTATGTAAAACAATTTTATTGTGGCAACCCAACCTGCTAAAAAGGTTAAAAATGAAGACGTTGTTAGAAATCACCACTTTACAATTTTAATTGAATAACACGCAAAAGGGAATTCCTCACATAGTCGTGTAACCAATAGCATGCCGAAATGACTTCCAGTCAATAGGGCCTTTTTTTTTATTGCTTGAAAATTTTAATTTCTGGAAATTTATGTCAATTCATAGTTGACAATATTGACCTTCATAGACTCCATGAGGAAAACTGCATACCTTTGAGTTGATAATTGAAGATGGACTTCATGGATAACCAAGAAGACACAAATAAATGTATGAGGAAGTGTTTCTGTCTCTTTCCTTCGTGTTGCAGTTTAAATAGATATTTTATTGGCCACTACTGTTAAATACGTTATACAAATAGCTTGACAGTTTATTCAATTGACACCAATTAGTTTAATAAACCCAGTGTGTGCTTTAGAGCCGAGTCCTTGCTGAGAACTATACACTGCTGAACCTCTAATATAGAACTTTGTGTCTGAATATTTTTGGTTCCACTGTATTTATTTAAAGTGTGAGATGATTCTTCCAGTCTAGCATTTTCCCTGTATGGAAAGTCTAATCTATAAGCATTGCAAGGCCAATTTGTGCCCACTCATCACAAGAGAAGAGCCACTGCTGTGGATTTTTCCATTGCTACCAGCAGAATCTGCTGAGAAGTGCAAATATTTATTTTTATAAATTCAAACTCCAATAGCTTGCTTTAAATAGTACCAACCATGTGGTGCCGTAGACCAGAGACAGGCAACTCAATTCCTGGAGGGCTGTCACATTTCATGTTTAATAGTTACAATGCTTTGGGACCGGAGACATTTTTTCATTTTGTTTTTCAGTACTATAAAAAATAAATCACTACTGTTTGGATAAATTACAAATTGTACCTTTAAAACATTTTTATTTTCCACAGGTTCTGGAAAAAAGTATTTCTTTTGCACTATATAATTAATAGGTGATTAAATTAGATAACATATGCACTGATTATATATGATATTATATGCTAATTCAAATATTAACATTACATCTTTGTGGAATTGCAATGTTGTTCTTAATATAAATGCTGACAGCTGCAAGGATTTACATGTTTATGCAGATTAGGTAAGCTTTCATTTATTAAATTATATTGTAAAAGCGACTTTTTAAACTGGATGAGCTCATTGAAAACCTTTTCAAATGTGCTCAGCACCAAAAAATCTCTGCTTCATAGCAGACTTCCCACAATGCTCATTGTTTAGAAGACTCCTTAAGGTAAGTAAATATAGGCACACCACAATATAAACACAATACAACTGTTTGTGTTAATTGTGACGTAGTTGGGTCACAAGAACGATTTAAATATACTTGAACTGAGAGAGGATGTGTCACTTGGGGATGATATCATCACACCTTGTGAAAATGATGTAGCATTTCCTAGGGACTTTGTCAAGGTGCCGTTGCAGTCCCCACCCATGAATAAAAAAAAAATTAAAAAAATAGATTTTGTGACATTTTCCTGTTATGTAAAAAATAACGGAAACTATTTATTGTTTACTATAGTCTGCTATTAGACTACTGGAAATTGGAATGATATACAGTAGTAGACGTAAGAGTTTTTTCCGGGTTTCTTCTTCGATCATGATAAACTGACCACTGTTCATTCGAGATGACACGCTCGTTTCCACTTCGCTTACCTAGTGCTGACAGGATAGCTGCGGACCAGAAGATCTCTCCCATGAGAGCGGGGATGAAGAGTAGCCCTCCCATTCTTTTACCGTAGATCTGCTGAAACGGGTCCAGCATGGTAACGTAGCCCCTGGAGCGCATTGGTTTAGCAAAAAACATACCACCTATAGAATGAGGAAAATACACAGTTAAGACTTCAAATGTAAAACCAAATGCTTAATAATTAAACTTAAAACGGCAACGCTTCATAACACCCTCGCTAGGCTACATACAACTGTAAAACGACATGCATAATCCTCATAATCAATTACAATATTAGTACTAAAGCATATTATTTCATTGATCTCAATGTGTACAGTAAAACTCACAGATAATTTGATTGGTTACAAATGATATGTCTGCATGTTATGTCGGCTTGATTACGAATGATTATGCACATACAGTAGTTATACTGTGCTATTTAGCCTTTATAAAGATGTTATGAATGCAACACTGCGTCCATGTCAAAGAAAGTCTTAGCGGCTTAGAATTTGCTGTATTTTAATTACAGGATTATTTTGTTAACACATTTTTTTAAATAGTGGAAAACTATCAATATTGTATTCAATGTGTGTATAAAATATTTAACAAAAATGATTTAATTTTTCGTACGATTTTGGTTTATCAGGGTACAGTATTTTTTTATTTTTATTTTTTTTACCGGTAATATGTTTTCTTCTTTCCGGATTGAAAAACAAAACAACAACAAAACAAAACAAAAAAAAGAGGCTCCTTTGAACCACTAGTACACGAGTCTGTCCAAAAGAATAGCCCAAACTAGTCATAAGATTACAGTATTAATGACTGGTTCGTTTGCTTAGTTCTGCTTACACTTCACACTTCATATACTGTCATTATGTTTACAGATCACACAGTCATACACTAATAAAACAGTAGTGCTACTGTTTATAATTGTGTTTTTTTTTAACATTAAAATAAAAAGAAAATGCCATATTTCACATTTAAGATAAACCGTAAGCAACACACTATAAACGTATTGAAGTAGGCCTATTATATACAGGGTGATTCGAAAGTAAGTTTACCACATCAACGCACCATATCATCGGTCTACTTAGTTTCTAATCACCCTGTACTCTACATTTCTTTCGCTAACAGCAACACGTGTTTTTTTTTTTCTTTCATAAAAACTAGTTCGATTCTTAAACATGTGGAGAGTGTGGAAGATTGAATTGTGCATTATTCCATTTGTACAGACATGTGCTAGGTTACTGGATCTCATACAAGAGTTTCCAGTTGAAATATCTTTTCTTCGTAACACATTATGTAAATAGTGTGCAAACAGAGAGAATGTTCTTCATACCTACTATCAGGCTAAGCGCGTATCCGAATGGAGCCTGAGCCCAGGCTAGTCCAAACCCAGGTAAATACACATATTCTGCAGTCCCATTGATATATCCTCCGCCGACCCATGTAGCTGAAATACATATTTAGAGTGAGCTTTAAAAATCTCCAAACATATACTGTAGCTCCACTATGCATTGTATTCCGTGCAGAACCAGACATATACATGGCGAAAAAAAGATAGCTTGATATGGGTGTTTTTTTTTTTTTTAAATGGGCTTTTAGGATTTGGAAGACATTAAATACGCTAATAAACTGTACATATTTGGAATTAGAAAAAGGGAAATATTTATTTAAACTCACTAATAGTTTCATCTGCATTCGTTAAATGCACACGAAACACAACATCTGTATAAGTACTTTTAATTATTTTTTTGTAAAAAAAATAATAAATAAATAATGTGTCATAAGAGTTTGTTAGTTATTGAGTCAATCAGTTGAATGTCCTGTATAACGCTAATCTTGACTGTGATTTTACCAAACAATGCATGTAGAAGAATAGCTAAATATAAAGTGTAAAACCCTTTTCACAATGGTATCGATTAGTGTGTATTAAATAATAATAATAATAATAATAATAATAATAATAATAATAATAATAATAATAATAATAATCAACATAGCAGTGAAATGTTGAGATATAACCCAAGCTGGGACTTACCTGTCATTGTAAATCCGCCAACAAATAACCCTATATCTCTCCCGCCAACCATGATTGTTTCACTGCGATCTGTCCCTGCTGCCATTCCGGAGTTTTTGTTTTTCCACGCAGCCCATATTCCAACAAAAAGAATGAGTAGATAGAACAGAATTATTGCTACCAGCCCTTCGACGTGGATTGCCATCTTCAAATGGAGACCAAACTGCCTGCGCAGATCAGTGTTGCATTGAGAACCTGCGGAGAGAAGCAACTAATGCATTAACATCTTCTGCAAACTGAACTGTAGGACAGCACCACCGTTAATACTGGCTGTTTTTTTTCCAGAACAAGTTCTTTATATTTCATTGTAGCTTTTATTCAGATTTTATTCCAAAACTCCTTGCTCTTTTTGACAATTTGAAGACTTACCCCATATGTGCTCGGTGCTGATTTCAATCGCTAATGTTTTACATTTTGTTCAAGTTTATTAGCTAGACGACAATTTAATAGTAATTGCATATTGTTGAGGAGTCAAGACAAGTCAAGCACAGTATACAGAGCTGTTTGATTTTCCTGGACTAGCCTGGGCTCACCATCTGCTTCTTTAATTGTATTGTAATAGTCAAAATGCTGTTCGGCAACATTAACTTTTAATTTAGTGTGTAAGAAATGCTGCAGGAAAATATATAATTTACTATAAAATATATAATTTACTAGATGGGAGAGAATGCCCGATACAGCAATATGCAATCAAATCCATGTTGACGCCGGTCATTTTACGCAATTGTTTTAACTGCTGTTAACCTAGATGTTTTAACATGAGTTCCAAATTCGTAACACAAATAATACATATTTTGCATTAAAATAATAATACAACAACTATATATTTACGTGGTAGCAAAACATAGCCAACGGAACAGCAATAGAAACACAATATTAGCCCAACAAGCAATTCTTGCTGGCAATTTCACCCTACCTTTGGAACTAGTTCTTGGAGAGTTGCCTAAGAACGCAGGACACTATAAAGTAGATGTCGAAATATTCCAAATCCAGAACAGATTCCACGTGTAGATGGAGAGCACCAGGTGTACAATTTTATCCCCCGGTCATTTGTAATTTTTTAAAGATGCCTTTTAAAGGACCCGCTTTCGTCACTGGTCAGGGGTATATGGACGTCAGAGAGATGTGAATGGAGACTGCTTTATGAATAAGAATATCAATTTGTGCAAATGAGGAGAATGTCCCCCAAGGTCTTCCAGGGGGTGGGCAAAAATAGCAGGCTGGGTTAATTGAAATTAGCATGACGCATAATGCAAAGAAGAACGCTCCTTAAAGCAATGCTATTAGCTCATGTATTTTAATATGTACCTGGAAGATTGTTACAAGAGCAACCAGTAGCTAGCAGTTGCACCATGTATTTGTCATGGACAGTTGTCTGTTCTGTGTTTTCATATTATATAATATATTATTATAGAATATTGGAGGTTTTATTTATGCAGTATTTCTAACTTTCTGATTGATGTTACCATGAGTTACCATGTTGAGTAATTATTATTATTATTATTATTATTATTATTATTATTATTATTATTATTATTATTATTATTATTATTATTATTATATTAATTTAAGCATTCTATGTAAGAGAAGAAGGAGAAGGAGCTGTGAGGTTTGAAAATATCTGGTCCTCTGGTAAAATCAATAAAATATAGCAAAAGAGCTTAATCCTGACCAGAAATACAAGAGACTACTGCATTCATCAGTTATTTTTTTATTCTTTTTTGTGAAAGCATGTGGATAGGTGGTGCTAGTAGCTTTTCACAAAGAATACACTTGCATTATTTAAAGTCTCTGATGAACTAAATACAGTTTAATATACTAAAATATTTTCTAGCCTGCTGTATTAAACCACCATCAACAGTCTTGAACAGTTTTGTGAATATTAAACTTAAAGATGCTTGATAATCATTGTATTCCTGCTTTTGTTTTCAAAGAAACAGTAATTTCAATCTGCCCCTCTTTATGCAAACTTTATTCAAAGTATAAAAATTGCACAAGAGCAGTAAAAAGCTGTCCACCACTGATTTGTTTTTCTACTTATAACAAAATGAGTACATAGCAACAGGCATATAAAGATAAGTATTTGTATTTAAAAGCAAGTAGAGGAATTCATCTTACAAATAAACAACCTCTAAATAAGTCACAAGTTAAACTGTTTTCAGTAGAGTTCATGTTTGCTTAAATGGGTAATTTGCAAATTAAATAGTGAATAAGTTACCCAATTTGTATAAGGAATGTGAAATAAGTTACCCCATTTCTAAACAGGGTGCAGCTATAAGAACATCAAAGGGAGTTCAGCAGAAAGAAAATGATAATGGATGAGCTCTTCAATTCTTTCCTTCATTTATTTTATAAAACAAGGCCAAAGTCATGCATAAAGAATAATTTTAACATTTGTGTTGGTTTTAGTTGTGAAAAGCCATTCTAAAATTTAAATTTTAACCTTTCAGACATGTTAATGACAAAGCAATGGCAATGATTGTGCCAGCAAATATCAATGTGGTGCAACAGAGTATCACATTTACTTCTCATGGGTCTGGAACTTCTGCAAAGTCCATGGAGACAGCATCTATAACTACTATAATGGGTATCCATTTAATAATGTAATCACGAATGGGGCTGGCTGAAGAAATGCTTTGTGATATAAAACAAATCTAATCTATTAAAGGATTATTTTACTCTAAGGAGCTTATTCATGGAAATGTGCTCGCTAGAGACAACATGGACTCATTCATCATTCAATTAGCCTGTGATAGTCATGCAAACAGTGACAGCAGCTCGCCTTCTCTCTTCGCTTTGCTACAGGGACATCCAACTCAACACCATAATACCATGTGTAATTCTTTGCAATGTTCTTATTATCACCCATGTAGGGGAACAGTGGAACCCGTTCACCATCCATGTACTTGAAAGGGACACATTGATTAATTTCCAGACACCTCAAAATATATTGAGGTTGTATTGTGTTATATCTAGATTTGTATTTGAATACATATGGAATTGTTTAACAATAAAGCTAAAAGACAGACTCTAGTGTTCTTATCTATAAAAGACTTGCTACAGTGCATTGCGAGGAGGCTGTGTGGTCCAGTGGTTAAAGAAAAGGGCTTATAACCAGGAGGTCCCCGGTTGAAATCCCACCTCAGCCACTGACTCATTGTGTGACCCTGAGCAAGTCACTTAACCTCCTTGTGCTCCGTCTTTCGAGTGAGACATAATTGTAAGTGACTCTGCAGCTGATGCATAGTTCACACACCCTAGTCTCTGTAAGTTGCCTTGGATAAAGGCGTCTGCTAAATAAACAAATAATAATAATAATTGTAGCCAAATCGTACAGTACAGGTTTGTTAGTGATGTGGTTGTGTCACGACCCCCCAGTCACTCGACTAGATTAATTGATTTCTGGAAAGCTGTACCATTCTGTCTTTAAATATTAGTTTGTGAAACATGTTGAAAGAAGATGGTTACTGTTGAATATTGTTTGCTATATAGCTGCTTCATGAAACTGACCCCAGGTTTCTTCAAGTGTTCACCTGGAGCTATCAAATTATAAGAAAAAAAATAGAGCAATGAATATCTTCCTGGCATTTTATAAGAAGTTGCAAAAGACCAAGATACATTTTTTGACCTCTTTTTTAGAATCTTTACTACTGTTAATTATTTAACATAATCATGCACATTTATATTCAACCTCAGTTTATGATTTAACTGATGGTTTGTAGACAAACAGATGGCAATAAACATTTGATTCCTCCTCTATAATTTCTACAGGGAATATTGAGTTGAATCATAAACTTATTTTCAAACAAACACCCTTGTCCCTGAACTGTTGATTCAGTCAGATACCTTGGCCTACTGCCAGCCATTGTCTGAACTACAAGAAGGAAGAAAATCTATAGTTCTTTCAGTAATGACAGCTTCAACTGCATTAGCAAAATTGGATCATTTCCATAAGTGTCATTGCAGATTTCCGAGTGGTTATTTTTGTGCATTGTTGATGCTTACTGTTACACTAGTATAAATGCATTTTTTTGTGTGTTCCTGAACTAATAATTTTATTTTAGTCATCTTATTCTGTGCTGTATGACTGTTTTAATGACTAAAACCAATCATTCTTTTGTTAACTCAGCTGTTGCTTATTGCAAGTCATTGTAGTTAGTCATTACAATGTAAGGGTAAGATTCCAAATTGTCATTAGTTCATTTAGTTTAGGGGTCTGTATATTGTTGAAATTTGTTTATAAGATTTCATGAACATTAATGTACTGTATTCGTTTAAAGCTTACGAAATGAAAACTATCAGTAATGCTTTAATTTAATTGGACACTATGTATCATTCATAACAACTCCATAACGGCAACAGAACACTGCAAAAGTACTTCATAATCCTTCGTAATCACTCATGTGGAAACTGACATAACATGCATATAAGAATCCATAAGACTGTTGTCAAAATTATATTAGATAATACAACATAGTGTCCAATTCAAATAAAGCGTTATGGAACTAACCTCCCACAAGTGTCTGTAAAACACTCACTCAATCATTGTAATTGGTTAACAACCCAACTGAGTGATTTCTGTCACATGTATTAATTATATCCCTAATGAATGTATGCTTGTGCGCATCTGTGTATGAAGCATTGCACGGGGCATTGCAGGTGCTTACCGTGCTTGCTTTCACTTGTTGGATGATGATTATTAATGGGTTTTAATATTTTATATTGGAAATGTCAATTTACCCCAATGTATGCCACAGTAAATGAAATGAATGTGGACTGCTGCTGGCCAAGACTCCCCTGAAAAACAAGACCTTCAGCAAGACCAAGACTCCCCTGAAAAACAAGACCTTCAGCAAGACCAAGACTCCCCTGAAAAACAAGACCTTCAGCAAGACCAAGACTCCCCTGATAAACAAGACCTTCAGCAAGACCAAGACTCCCCTGAAAAACAAGACCTTCAGCAAGACCAAGACTCCCCTGAAAAACAAGACCTTCAGCAAGACCAAGACTCCCCTGAAAAACAAGACCTTCAGCAAGACCAAGACTCCCCTGAAAAACAAGACCTTCAGCAAGACCAAGACTCCCCTGAAAAACAAGACCTTCAGCAAGACCAAGACTCCCCTGAAAAACAAGACCAGCAAGACCAAGACTCCCCTGAAAAACAAGACCATCAGCCAGATTCCAAATTCATAAACAGAATAACATTCTTATGGTGGAATTGTTTTCCAGTATAATTTAACAATCTTTCGATAATTGTAATCTCGATGCCTGATCAGAAGTTTTATACCATAACTGTGTTGTTATTGCAAAGCACATACTGTATATTTAGGAGAATTTAAGAGTAAGTAGCTAGAAATTACATTTTCTACTGTTTCTATATGTACCCCCACATTTTTTAAATGTTTGTAAAATTCTGACTGGTTCTTATTACACTTACTCACAGTTGGTTTGACCTGAGGTAAAAAGCTGCTCTTTAGACATATGTAACATTAGAGAGATTAGTCAAAGTGTCTTTATAAAAGTAAAAGCCAGTGCCACATGGTGTAGAGCAGGGGTGCCCAATCCTGGTCCTGGAGGGCCGATGCCCTCCAGGTTTTTGTTCAAACTGTACACTAAATTGATTAATTGGACCAATTAAGCTTCTAATAATGGCTTGATTGGTCCAATTAAGTAATTTAGGGCACAGTTGCAACAAAAGCCAGGAGGGACATCGGCCCTCCAGGACCAGGATTGGGCACCCCTGGTGTAGAGGTAGGCAACACTGGCACTACCAGTTCAGGTCTTTGTTCTAACCAATTCCTTAATTGTTAAATTGAACCAATTAAACCTTCAACCACGTCCTAAAGTACTCAATCATTTAATTATACCCTTTAAATATAATTTGGAAACAGCCCTCCATATTCCTGATCGAGTGTACAGGAACAAAGTATAACGTTTATTTTTGTAGTACTGACAATACACCGATGTGCACTAGATGGTGCTGGCTTACTTTTATAAAGGTTATATATTGTAATGGCTTGGCATTCCAGTCCATTGAATGGGGAGGCAAGGGCTGGAAGTGAACCACTGACCTCACAGTTCAACGACAAACATCTTACCATTCAAAGCTTTGTAGTTGAGAGTCAAGTATGTGTCTTATGCTGATGTCAGTATTATTAACTCCTCAGCCACTAGGAGGATAATATCCATTACATTCTCCCCTCGCTTAATCAAATAAGGACCCTGTTGTTGTCTTTTCCTTCCAATTTAATAGGGGGCTTCATTACCGCACTGCAAGTTTTAAACTAAAAACGCTGACATCTGTACCTAATCTGAACTTTCAATTATATCTGGAACTGACACTGTCACACCTATTGTTCTGTATATTACACATGTCTGTTTTTCTTTTGTAGTGTAAGGGAAGATGGCCAGTAGAGTAAACCAGCATTCATTTTTCTCAGAAACATAATTTGAAACAGAATGTGAGCACAACTGATAACAAGAAATGCGCACATAAACAAATCATTCAGATTTATTTCCTCCATCCGGGTTCCTTTGTATGTTTCAAGCTTTGGCACCCAAGTGCTGGGTGTATAAAACTGAAGCTTCCAGGGCTCCTAGACTGATATTCTGAGGAACGTCTGAACAGATTGATTGCAGCCACAGCTCCCCCAAAGGACTGATGGCAGGTCCCTCATACCATTCCTATATTATAAATTTGCAAAAATAAGACAGACATATAAATTATGCACACACAATATGAATTGCACGTCATGAAATGCCCTCTGAGATTTGTGTTATTAAACACATTTCTAATTTGTTTGTTGCACCTTTAGGTTTCAGATGTGTGGATACATGTATAACTGTGATCTTTTGTAAAGGTTGTTCCATTTTTTCAATGAGAAAAAATCTTCCAGAAGCAGAAAAAAACACCAAGGGTATTACTTTGTTATTTTTGATATGCAGATGTCCTGCTCATGGCAAACGTGTATTGGGAATCATATCATAGCATGAAAGTACAGTTAAATAATCAGGTCCACTATTGTAAATCACATTCACTGTGTAAGGGTAGATCTCCATGCACATAAAATTCATGACATGCGGTTACACACCTTGGGCTCTTTGAGTAGAATCCAAACGGCAGACTGGTCTTGTAAAATAGGAAAAATAACTCCATCAGAATAGCAGTAAACTAACATACAAATATGTATAACTGTGTTTATTTTATTTTTTAAATGTGTATAAGACACTGAAACTATTTAATTTGTTATCCTATGGTAGCCTGTGCAGCTAGTATTTATGGGCTGATTTGATCAACTTCAACCTCGCTATGATAAGCCACCCCTGGATTTTTTTTAGAGCATTCTTGAACACTGGGGAATAGCCTTGGATTACAGCATCCACCTCTCTGTGGATATGATAGGATTACCCCTAAAAAATTGTGGTTGATGTCATTTAAGAGAATTTTACAGTATTATCCAGATACGGCTTTTCCAATATGTAGATTGATTAGGTTGATCAAACTGACTGCTTAACCTGAGTCTAAATTAAACAAGTAAACTGGAGGTCAGTAGCTTTAAATCTCATTGCCAATCCACTCAATCACTCAGGCCAGACTTTATTAAGTGCACCCACCTACAATGTTGCAGTGCCAAATCAACCTGTGACAGGAAGAGGCTTATTTCAATTTCAAAAACAATGATGCATCTCAATAGGAATTTTGCAGGAATCAAAAACGCAGGGTTTTTCTGCTAAACATTTTCAGTGAATAAAAATAAATGATACCTATAAAGTACACACAGGGTTTGGACACTTCATTACAGAGGGGGTTGTTTCCCATAAACAGCACCCCATCCATCATGGCTTGGTGAAAATATTTCCTGTCCACTGTTTTGGTCGATACAGCTTTCTGATTACAGAGTCCTCTGCAGCCGTTTTCTGCAATTCATCAGTAGTTTGATCAGTCAGTGAATAACCAGACTCCTTATGTTACACTTGAAAAGGGATATGAAACCTAGACTGCAGCAGTATAACTGTTTTTCAGCAAATGGATACCTGTACATTTACAGAAAAAATACAGTAAACTAGAAAATTTACAGAAAGTTACCAGTAAAAAACACTGTTATGTCACAATTTGAACAGAGTTTTACTTTTTTTTTTAAAGAATACATTTTTATTTTACAATTGCATTGCATGGAATCTTCAATAACAGTGGTTATTAAATATGTATTTTGTATATGAAAGTACAATACTGCTTCTTATTTGTGTAGTGTATGTCATGTGGATGTATGCTGCTCCCTAGAGGTAGATTCAGGATGCTGCACTAGCCGGGACTTGTAGGGCTATTATTAGATTAGTAACAAATGAGACAAACAGTAATAAAATGTAAAATATTTGTCTTTCAGGTTGTTTTCCATTGTATCCAAATAACATCTTAATAAAGTTCAAATACTTGCAGTACTATATTGTATGCAGTGGTGTAAAGTTTTTAGTTTTGAGATCTGCCACACTGTTTACAATATAGGCCCCTAGGTCATAGGATTTCTAGAATTTTCTTTAATATTAAGAGAAGCATTGGACTGGCCATATGTTAGTCCATCTGTCAAACTAGGCATTTTATCGAACAACTAATACAAACCACTGCATTCAGTCAACTGCCTGAAAGTTGAAGCACTTCCTCCCCATATTGTTATTACTAACTTATACTATACTATACTGTATGCCACTAGTATTTATAACCCTGAAAATGTTTTGAAATGGCTCAATTTGATGCTGTTTCTAGTCATTTGAATACTGATGGGGATTGTATGTTTTATAATTAAAGGCAGCAAGATGAAGTTACAAATTGTGGACTGAAAGGAACTAAATATGGATCACTTTGCTATGTGTACTATTACGTGTTCTGTGCAAATAAGTGATAAGTTCTACATTTTGAAGTTTCCAAAATTATGTTGACAGAGATCTTTTCTGACTAAGACCAAAATACTGTTCAGAAAACCTTGACAAATGAAACTTCAGTTATATCACTTCCATGCCTTCAACAACCCATTACAATACTCACCTGTACTGATAGATTCATTTGGATATGATATACTCCTAAATTCCATAATGTGTGCCATCTAGTTGTGAATACTGTCTCTACTGAATATGGATTTCTAATGCTGCTATGTACACTCAAAACACCCAATGGACTAATGTATAGGTACAGTTCAGTGCCAATACTCCTGTCTCTGACATCCCTGAACACCTGCTGCCATTGAACTGTTGACCCTGGGTCACAGAACCTTCCCGAACATGGTTATAGCAGACCCAGGGTCGTTACACAGCTGAGTGGACAATTAAAGTCCCGGAAACGACGTGGGGGTCTGCTTTGGCACTGGGGTCTTGGCTGCCCAAGTCACCCAGGGCTCCCTGCATCCGCAAGTGGCAGTCTGTTGAGTCCAGGTGGAAGGGGCTATCCATAGTGCTGCAACTTTCTGTACATGTGGTTGGGTTATATATATTGCAGCATTTTTGGGTTCTTCTGGGGCAGAAATGAGACTGAAGCCGTGAGTAATGAAGACTCAAGCCGTTTATTTTTGTACAGCAATTAATTAATAAAATAAAATCATAAAGTTAGGGAAGGGAACTGGGAGTTGAAAATGAAATAAAATTATTGCAATTAGCATTTGTTTTCTTTTGTCCTTTCCCGCTCTATCTCTCTATCTCCCCCCCACACACACCCTTCTCCGTCACTCCTGCTTTATCCAATTCTCCCCCTGGCCCCACATACTTCATGCCAAACCTGCATCCCAATTCCCCTACACACACATCCACGCACACACACACACGCAATATGCAACCCCCTGCACGCACACACATACACACACACCACCATGCAACCCCTGCACGCGCACACAGCACATGCAACCCCTGCACGCACGCACACACACACAACATGCAACCCCTGCAGTGCACATACACAATGCAACCCCTGCATGCACACACACACCACCATGCAACCCCCTGCATGCACACAAACCCTCTACACTGTCCTGATTAATTTCCCCTCTCCCCCAGTATCGCTACATTATATATATATATACATATACAGTACTGTGCAAAAGTTTTACGCAGGTGTGAAAAAATGCTGTAAAGTAAGAATGCTTTCAAAAATAGACATGTTAATAGATTATATTTATCAATTAACTAAATGCAAAGTGAGTGAACAGAAGAAAATCTAAATCAAATCCATATTTGGTGTGACCACCCTTTGCCTTCAAAACAGCATCAATTCTTCTAGGTACACTTGCACAAAGTCAGGGATTTTGTAGGCATATAGTCAGGTGTATGATTAAACAATTATACCAAACAGGTGCTAATGATCATCAATTCAATATGTAGGTTGAAACACAATCATTAACTGAAACAGAAACAGCTGTGTAGGAGGAATAAAACTGGGTGAGGAACAGCCAAACTCAGCTAACAAGGTGAGGTTGCTGAAGACAGTTTACTGTCAAAAGTCATACACCATGGCAAGACTGAGCACAGCAACAAGACACAAGGTAGTTATACTGAATCAGCAAGGTCTCTCCCAGGCAGAAATTGCAAGGCAGACAGGGGTTTCCAGATGTGCTGTCCAAGCTCTTTGAAGAAGCACAAAGAAACGGGCAACGTTGAGGACTGTAGACGAGTGGTCGGCCAAGGAAACTTACTGCAGCAGATGAAAGACACATCATGCTTACTTCACTTCGCCATCGGAAGATGTCCAGCAGTGCCATCAGCTCAGAACTGGCAGAAAACAGTGGGACCCTGGTACACCCATCTACTGTCCGGAGAAGTCTGGTCAGAAGTGGCCTTCATGGAAGACTTGTGGCCAAAAGCCATACCTCCGACGGGAAACAAGGCCAAGCGACTCAACTATGCACGAAAACACAGGAACTGGGGTGCAGAAAAATGGCAGCAGGTGCTCTGGACTGATGAGTCAAAATTTGAAATATTTGGCTGTAGCAGAAGGCAGTTTGTTTGTCAAGGGCTGGAGAGCGCATACGAATGAGTGCAGGCAAGAGTGAAGCATGGTGGAGGTTCCTTGCAAGTTTGGGGCTGCATTTCTGCAAATGGAGTTGGGGATTTGGTCAGAATTAATGGTCTCCTCAATGCTGAGAAGTACAGGCAGATACTTATCCATCATGCAATACCATCAGGGAGGCATCTGATTGGCCCCAAATTTATTCTGCAGCATGACAACGACCCCAAACATACAGCGAAAGTCATTAAGAACTATCTTCAGCATAAAGAAGAACAAGGAGTCCTGGAAGTGATGGTATGGCCCCCACAGAGCCCTGATCTCAACATCGAGTCTGTCTGGGATTACATGAAGAGAGAGAAGCAACTGAGGCTGCCTAAATCCACAGAAGAACTGTGGTTAGTTCTCCAAGATGTTTGGGCCAACCTACCTGCCGAGTTCCTTCAAAAACTGTGTGCAAGTGTAACTAGAAGAATTGATGCTTGATGCTGTTTTGAAGGCAAAGGGTGGTCACACCAAATATGGATTTGATTTAGATTTTTCTTCTGTTCACTCACTTTGCATTTAGTTAATTGATAAATATAATCTATTAACATGTCTATTTTTGAAAGCATTCTTACTTTACAGCATTTTTTCACACCTGCCTAAAACTTTTGCACAGTACTGTATATATATAGACAAACACACGCCACCCCAGTAAACATCATAACATTGGCCCGATCTCATGTTTATTGACATATCACGTCATATCAAGTCATATTGGAGAAGCGTATTGTTATCTCCCTGCTGCTGCAATATGGAACATAAGGAAATTCAGTCAGCTAATAATATCTTTAGTAATAAACTTTTACATCCATCCATCCATTATCATTAACCGCTTACTCCTTTACAGGGTCGCAGTGAGCCGGAGCCTAACCCGGCATACACAGGGCGCAAGGTGAGACTACACTCTGGACGGGACGCGAGTCCATCACAGATAAACTTTTACAGTTAATTATATATAAGTTCATAATATAATGCAGAACTACAATCGCAGTGCATTAGCTCTGTACTAAGGTGGTACCCCAGTGGTAACATTTTCACATTTTGTCTTAACACTGGTATTACAATTGTATGGACAGATACACAGTGGTAATCTAGTGCAATACCATGAAACCGTATCAGGATTTGTTACAAACTGATTGCGTTGCCATTTCTGGTTGTGAGTCATTTATGTCCACCTGAGGTGACGACACGCCATGACTGAGTGGGGTGGATATACTGATATCCAAAGTAAACAGGAAAACATGAGGTTTGATTAACACCTTTTTCATTTGCTGTGATATTTCTTAGCTTGGATATCTCCAGCCCTGCCACACTGGATCAGTTGCTGGTCAAAGCAAAAATTAAAAAAAATGAAAATCGGTAGCAAAGTCCATGCAACCTGTTGTACAAAATAGTCTCCATAATGTTTCAATGACTAACCAGAGCTGGCTTAAAAATAAATATCTTACTCTAAAAGGTTTGTGATTTATTACAGTATTTTGTTCGCCTCTAAAAAAATAAATGTCGAAAAGCAGCAAGCCTGCTAATAATAGTGTGTAGTTTTGGAATGTTTGGAGATCGGTGAAGCAAGCAAATAAGGTCAATTGCCATAGCCTTGAAACAGTTACTTTTGTAGACTTAGTAAACCCTATGTGCTGGTTCAGCCTGTATTGAGAGCACCTTGCTTTCACTAGGACTTACCCAACAGGTCAGTCAATAAGAAGCATCTATTTGACACAGTTATGTTCCAATCTCTGGCCATGGTTTCAATCATCTAATATAGGCAAAGTATTTCATAAAAGCAACTCCCCGCCCCCTGAAATGTACATACAAGGCTCAGGGCTTCAATAAATTTGCATTAGATTTTATTTTTCGTAATCACTTGAAAGCTTACAAGGTGTTCTATACCTTGGTGTTTAATGACATAAGCAAGGATTATATACAGGACTATAAACTGTCAGCAATGTTACAGAAAACAAAATTTACACTTTTAATTAGCCTCTGTAATAAGTATCCCTTCATTAATAATAAACATCATAAAGGCCCATATTTTACTGCATTACTTGCTCTTTACACAGTTAGAAAAATATTGGATTTCTTTAAATCTTTATTGATTCATCCCTACAATATACCTGTGCTGAAGACTATATCCTGATGATCGCACTACTTTAATGCCATTTTTGCAAAGTTATAGTGCAGTAACAGTAAGAAATAACAACACAAAATGATGGCCTCAAGTACCAAGTTTTTAAAATATCAAAGAAACTCTTACAAAGTGCAACACAGAGATTAAGAACTCAACTGGACAGACTCCACAAGGTGCAAAATACATTACAAAAAAATAAATCTGAGGGGTAAAAGAAACATGGCACTTTATCTGGGAGATACTGAAGGTGCGAACTAGGAAGATGCTTGGCCATTCAATCACACAGGCATGATGCACCTGTGAACACACACACCCCCCTTCACTGAGCTGGACATCGAAGGTAGGAGGGGAAACAAATCTTTTCATAACAAGGGGGCAAAAACATAACTTGCCTTAGAAAAGTTATTAAAATATAAAACCAAAAGAGCACAGAGTGTCTCCTATCTTCCAGTAATGTGCTGCGTGCTGTTGAAAATAAAAACCTGAAGACAATATTTTTTGCAAGACTTCTTTTAAAAAAAAAAAAACTGAGATACAAAGAAAAAGACAGGTTGCACTATTTAGTGCCCAAGGTGCCCCCAAAAAATATAGAAATAATTACCTGACCAAACTGCACCACCCAATACAGTGCAGCATGTCTTAACTAAAGCTATGTGAGATTATATACTAGCACATGGCTGCCAAAGTAAAAACAGGGTTCAAATGTGTTAAAATATTGTCAATAATGAAATAAACCCTTGCGTGTCACGACTCTGTCTTTTGCGTTCTTGTTAGGCCTGCAGCAAACAGTGCATGGCAAGCCTTCTGCACTTGGCAAATACTCTGCACAGAACTAAGAAAACCCTTTTGAAAGCTCACAAGCCTATTAAAACTGAACCCTAACCTGGGCAACTAATTGTAAGGCGAAAGGAGCATCTTGACCACCTATCCCTTTAGACAAGCAAATCACTGACTGGCACTAGGAAAAACAGGTGCTAGCAAACAAGATTCTACTCTTTTCCCAGGCTTCCATTTAAAAATTAAAATATGCAAATAAAATAGATTTTTCTGATTTGACAAAAAAGGACCTTAAATACAAAAGAAAAAAATGTGAGAATATAATTAGTAAATGCCAAATTCCATAACACAAAATGTTCCTGTATACTCTTTTTTTCTTCTTTAAATTGATAAATTGATAAAATAAAATAAAAAATCCTTAAAGTTGTGACAGTTGCTGATGCTCCATGGTGGTGACAAGCCTGGCCTTTCAGATGTAAAAAAGTGCACGCCCAGCTGCGCTAGATATGCAGTGTGCTACAAAGCACACAACAAGCTTTATGCCATGCATTGAAAATTGCCATGCCAAGAACTCCAACAATTGGATTTAATTAGCCTTGGTAGGGCAACACCATCAGCCTCCCAACTTTACAGACCAATGGCTTGCACAAATGACTGCATCAGTAAATCAGACACCGTAAGAAATATTTCATCTTTTTAGCAAGTGGTACCACAGTACACATTAACATGTTGTAAGTAGCAAGGTTAGTACCGACTTGGAAGAATCATGAATTTAAGCATATGGTGTAGAAACTGAAACATGATAACCCTTTGCATCGTATTAGCAATGATAGGAAAGCACTGTAAAAATACATGCCAATATACTGCACCCTGGAGTATTGTAAAAGGTAACTTTTTTTGGAGAGCAATTTAAAGTCACAATTGCTGGCCCTACAATATGTACATTCCCTGTGATTTTCAATTTATTTATTTTTTGTTGGTGGTGGTGCCAAAAATAAATAAATGAATAACCCAAGAAACCAGAAATGTATCCAGTGCTGTAGCTGTGAACATGTCTGCATCTGCAACAAGGATCATCTTTCTCATATGAATGAAAAGCCCCCCACTACCCACAAACTGAGCTTTAAGCTTTTGTTTACACACTCAAACCACCATTGTCAACAGCAACATTTGCGGGAAAAGAAAAAGTCTCTATTTGAAAGTTTAATTGTCAAATTAAATACATTTTTATTGTACTAAGAATCTAAAACTGTCATGTATCAGAATAATTACAGAACATGGCCTAAAATGCTTTAGAAATGGCTACCTCCACTTCAGATTGTATTGGTTTGGGCTGATAATGTTTTTGAATAAGGGACTTACTCTCCGTTTTCTTCAAAGAAAGCTAGTTTAGCAATCCACAGAAACTGGGCCCTACTCACAAAACTTCCACCCATCAGTTGGTAAAACAGCTTTTCTTTAAATCTGTTTGTTATTCAAGAAACTGTTCTAGACTACAGTTGGCCAGTTTAAAAGCACTAGCCTAGTTTTATAAATATCAAACCTTATTCATAAAAAGACTCAACTCAAATCTTTGTGAATAGAGCACCATGTATACCATTATGAGTTGGGGAGCACCATATTCATTAACAAGCTCCAGAAAGAAGACGTTGATAAAGAAACATGGCTATGAATGAAAAATAACATTGTTAAACTACTTGAGGTACATACAGTACTTAAGAATTATACATTTGTTTTTTTTAAGTGGGGTATCAACTTTTCTTCAAATGGGAGACTGCAGAAATAATATTAATAATAAAATCTAAATCTCCTCTTATATCCAGAATGTACATGTAATCGAGACAAGGCAATGCTCAGTTATGGCCATTTGTTTTTTGTGTTTTTTTAAATATTTACCTCTACCAACAATATCTACAGAAACACTTGGCCATTTTATACACAGTGATTATTTTATGCACGCTCCATTGTTTCTCAATATCAGTAAAAATGACCCTATATACATATTTGTACACCCAGCAGAACATATTCAGTCTCCCAGAGGAGTCATTGACTTAAAGCAGGATACCTGAGGTTTTGCAAAAAAATGATCAATCTGCTTTGCACAGTCCCAAATATACAATTGAGAATTTTAACACAAGAGACACACCTTGTAGAAATTCCAGACACTTCCAGCAGTCAAATGGTTTCAAGCAGCAGGAACCATATCGCTAAATTTTCTGTGGTTTTCTGTTGCTAGGTTTTCTGTGGATTATCACAACTCAGAAATGGGTTACCCTGTTCACCAACTGATCTTGCCTCTGAGGGAGTACAAGCACTAGGACTCATCTTCAAAAGTCTGGGGCCGATGGTGAACACTTTTTTCATTATCAGAAGAATATATTACAGTTAAATCTTGGTAGGCTTACTTTGTCATGTCATAAATAATTGGCCAACAATCCAGTTGCAATTATCTGCTTTCTTGCAAAGACTGACTGGAAGTGATTACCTGGAAATATCAAAAGGAGGAAGGCAAACCCATCTCTCCTCCCAAACACATCTTTCACCCACCTTCCTCCCCACCTGCTCTTTTCTTGAATATGTGCACTACAACAATAATTAAAAATAAAAACAGAAGAATCTTTTGCTTTAAGCAGCTGAAGAATGACAGCCCTTCTGAGAGACTTCATCTTGGCTGTTGCTCACTGGAGAATGTCCCCCTGAAGGAGAGTGCCTCTTCACTGTGGCATGTGTGCTATTTCAATATATAGGAGCACTTCTTCATGTCCAGGTCAGGGAGCCTTCACTGGGATGAAGACGATGCTCCACTAAATGAGAATCTGAATGACACAAAACAACAGTAGTGCACATTATTAGACATGTTTTATCCTTTGCCCTACAATAAAGGCTATGGAGGTGGCATTTTGGTAAGTTTCATTTCGGGTGGCCTGGATTATGTGGAGCTAATTTCGGATGCTCTCAATTTTGTATAAAATACATACAACACAACTACCAATCAATTTGGGCCAGACTCTCCCTTCAGGCTCATTTACACTAAGCCTCACCCATCCCATGCATTATTATACTAAGTGCTTAACTTATGAATACATTTCTACACTGTTTCATCCAGCTAAGATAAACATGAAGGTTTAGTACCGACACCGAAATATACTTCTCAAATTCTGTTGAGAACCCCCCCCAAAATTGGGCAGTTACAAGACCAATATTGCCCTATAATACACCTCACTTACAACAACCTAACTGACTATAGTCTTACTTCACAGAGGTTACTTTAGGAAAATAGTTTTGGACTAAAAAGTGAACTGAAATTAATTTAAGATTAATACAAAAGCATAATACCTGCCAACAACCTATTTGTCAAGCATGGCATTTTACTCTAAATATGCCCCTGCTCTGAGGACCAATTTTAACAATACCCACCAATGCCACGAGCTTACCTTTGAAGTCTCTGTACTAGTTCAGATATCATAGAGTCAGAGATTCCTGGACATGCTTCCTCTGCTAGGAAAATAGCCTCCCGCAACTCTTCTACCGCTCCTGGTTTACCGCTACTGGCTTCATTTTTTTCTTTCAGCTGTAAGGTATGCAAGTAAGTAAATATAATAATAATAATAATAATAATAATAATAATAATAATAATAATAATAATAATAATAATAATAATAAACACTTTTTATATAGTGCCTCTCATATTGGACCATCACAAAGAGCTTTACAGAGGTAGACTGGGAACTGTATTATATACAATCACTTACAATAGGACATTGATTTAACATCTCATCTCATGGAGCACGAGGTTAAGTGACTTGCTCAGGGTCACACAGTAAGTCAGTCAGTGGCAGAGGTGGGAATTGAACCGGTGAGACCTTCTGGTTACAAACCCTGGACTTTAACCACTGGACCACACTGCCTCCTATAATTATATTTATATATATATATATATAATATATATATATATATATATATATATATATATATATATATATATATATATATATATATATATATATATACACACACACACACACACACACACATACACACACACACACTACGTTATAGTAACGGAATCAGTTATAACATGGTATGGTTGTGGCTCCCATTTCCATTTGCTCCATAATGCCATTACAGTAGCCCTTTTATACTGCTATAAAGCAGAACAGAAATACCACGGTCTTGTAACTATGGCTCCTCACTATAGCGTTATAAAGGGTGAGCATTTTATATATATATATATATATATATATATATATATATATATATATATATATATATATATATATATATATACAGTACTGTGCAAAAGTTTTAGGCAGGTGTGAAAAAATGCTGTAAAGTAAGAATGCTTTCAAAAATAGACATGTTAATAGATTATATTTATCAATTAACTAAATGCAAAGTGAGTGAACAGAAGAAAAATCTAAATCAAATCCATATTTGGTGTGACCACCCTTTGCCTTCAAAACAGCATCAATTCTTCTAGGTACACTTGCACAAAGTCAGGGATTTTGTAGGCATATAGTCAGGTGTATGACTAAACAATTATACCAAACAGGTGCTAATGATCATCAATTCAATATGTAGGTTGAAACACAATCATTAACTGAAACAGAAACAGCTGTGTAGGAGGAATAAAACTGGGTGAGGAACAGCCAAACTCAGCTAACAAGGTGAGGTTGCTGAAGACAGTTTACTGTCAAAAGTCATACACCATGGCAAGACTGAGCACAGCAACAAGACACAAGGTAGTTATACTGCATCAGCAAGGTCTCTCCCAGGCAGAAATTGCAAGGCAGACAGGGGTTTCCAGATGTGCTGTCCAAGCTCTTTGAAGAAGCACAAAGAAACGGGCAACGTTGAGGACCGAGACGAGTGGTCGGCCAAGGAAACTTACTGCAGCAGATGAAAGACACATCATGCTTACTTCCCTTCGCAATCGGAAGATGTCCAGCAGTGCCATTCATGGAAGACTTGCGGCCAAAAAGCCATACCTCCGACGTGGAAACAAGGCCAAGCGACTCAACTATGCACGAAAACACAGGAACTGGGGTGCAGAAAAATGGCAGCAGGTGCTCTGGACTGATGAGTCAAAATTTGAAATATTTGGCTGTAGCAGAAGGCAGTTTGTTCGCCGAAGGGCTGGAGAGCGGTACACCTAATGAGTGTCTGCAGGCAAGAGTGAAGCATGGTGGAGGTTCCTTGCAAGTTTGGGGCTGCATTTCTGCAAATGGAGTTGGGGATTTGGTCAGAATTAATGGTCTCCTCAATGCTGAGAAGTACAGGCAGATACTTATCCATCATGCAATACCATCAGGGAGGCATCTGATTGGCCCCAAATTTATTCTGCAGCATGACAACGACCCCAAACATACAGCTAAAGTCATTAAGAACTATCTTCAGTGTAAAGAAGAACAAGGGTCCTGGAAGTGATGGTATGGCCCCCACAGAGCCCTGATCTCAACATCATCGAGTCTGTCTGGGATTACATGAAGAGAGAGAAGCAACTGAGGCTGCCTAAATCCACAGAAGAACTGTGGTTAGTTCTCCAAGATGTTTGGGCCAACCTACCTGCCGAAGTTCCTTCAAAAACTGTGTGCAAGTGTACCTAGAAGAATTGATGCTGTTTTGAAGGCAAGGGTGGTCACACCAAATATTGATTTGATGTAGATTTTTCTTCTGTTCACTCACTTTGCATTTTGTTAATTGATAAATATAAACTATTAACATGTCTATTTTTGAAAGCATTCTTACTTTACAGCATTTTTTCACACCTGCCTAAAACATTTGCATAGTACTGTATATATATATATATATATATATATATATATATATATATATATATATATATATATATATATATATATATATATGTATAATTTGGCAGAAATACACCAATAGATGAACTGCTATATTATATTACAGTTCATCACTTTAGCACACATGCACTCACAGATCTGTCTCATTGAAAAGTACGTACCTCAGCAAACAATGGAGAAATAATCGTAGACAAGCTCTGTGACAAAGGCCTCTTTGGAATGTCTTGTACCTGTGATATATGCAAAGGATAGTTCA
Source organism: Acipenser oxyrinchus oxyrinchus (assembly GCA_030684275.1). Lineage (NCBI taxonomy): Eukaryota > Metazoa > Chordata > Actinopteri > Acipenseriformes > Acipenseridae > Acipenser > Acipenser oxyrinchus. Next base: position 17,902,424 of record CM060255.1, read on the forward strand.
GAAAGTTTTCTACCACAGGCAAAAAATGTTTTTTTGCTTTAAAATAATGCAAAACTAAACATAATTTAACAAACAGGCTCTACTGGATTAAGTGTCGGTACACAAGCCCCTCTTCACACATCCTCTTTATATACATTTATAGAGACTGCACATCTCTTCAATAACCCTGTGAATAAGCTTTTGAGAAAGCTAGGAATAGGCTTCTGACTATGTACATCTGCCACTTACCCAATTGTGATACAAATTGTTTAGGACATTGTTTTTCTAATTACTGAGTGTATAAGAATCTGGGGATATAAAGAAATGTCTGTCCATCTGTCATTAAAAATCAAACATTTTACCATAATGTTTGTCTTTCATATAGGGAAATGCAAGACATTATGTTAAAAAAATGAAGTGTACCGTTTCATTTTTACCAAGGAATTTGATATGAAATGTCTGATAGGAGCAGTTAAAAAAAAAAAAAAAACTGGTGGCGGATTGACAAATACATTTCTTAACACTAGCCACACAGAGAGAAATCCCCACGCAGACAGCATGGCATACGCTCAAGAGAATGTGTCTGGTATCCTCCTGTGTTTATTTAAATTCCTTGTATTGCTTCACCCAAAAATGTCAACGCACTACTTGCACTGTGTTTACCTTACGAATAACTGTGAAAAGCTGAGACCAATGGGAAGTGCACTTTCACTGGCAGAACTGGTGGTTAAACTAAAGGAGATTTTTTTTTTTGTTAAATATGTGGTAAGTAAAGGAAATTGACTTGCAAAGAGAACATGCGCATCTAGTCTGCTACAGCACCTTGTTCCTTTCAAATTCCTCCAGATGGGCTGCTCCATTCTGCAGTTTCTTGGGATCCTTTTTCTCCCTAATTGTGTTAAAGATCCAGTCACCAGGGTCGTTTCCACCAGATGCCTGACCATCTTGTTCTCTGAAAATACACATAAAAACAGACATAAACAAAGAGGAAATTTATAAACCCACGCGATACCTTTTCCAAGTAAGTTAGGTTTCTTATTTTCTATTCACCCATTTTAAAAATGAGCAATCTGTAAAAAGAAAAAAAAAAATGGCTTTGGACATTTAAAAAGAGACAACTTATTTTGCATCATGCATTCACACATTAAGTCAGCTTTCTTTCCCTTCACTGTTTTTGTAAGTTTTATAAACTGCACAATGTAAGCTAGCAGAGAAATCCAATGACAAGTAACCGCAGAATAACTTGTATCGAAAAAAAACGTCATATTTGATGCCCTGTCAAATATGACATATTTTTACAGTACCGAAGCACTTTATTTTATGTTATAACATATATCACTATGTTATTTGTTGTGGCACATTAGGGGACTTAGCATTACATTTGCAAAAAGGGAAAACACTATGCAGTAAGTACTTAGTAATTAAAGGTAAAATTCAACACAGAAAGTGTAAATCAAAAGATCAAACAACAATAATGAAAAACACTATGAGAGTCAAAAAAGTTGCTAAGGCCTTCACTTGCATGTTTTTCAATAAATTGTAACAGCTGTTGAGATGCACTTTGCACCAGCTGTTCCCTGTTAAAAGCAGGTGCATCAGTTTTGACTTCAGATTTGATGATTAGTCAAATGACTGCTCAGGTGACATATTGTTTGTTGTTCGTTTGTGAATTATGGCTTCTAAAGATGCCAGGTGAAGTCCAGACTGGCAGAGCTGTCCCAATGCTGGAACAGGGGATACACAAAGACTGTTTTTGGATACCTTATTAAACCACAGGTTTGTACACTGGGTGTCCTGGAGGTTGAGAGAGACCAACCCACATAACGCAATGATCGATATCTACTCAATATGTCCACTAATGACTGATGGTATGAGAGTGAGAGGAGAACGATTTGCTGTATTCAACATCACTGAAAATGACCGTTTGAGGGGATTCACTAATAGTGTCGGGAGGCATCTGCATTGATAGTGGCACGGATCTTATTGTGCTTCCAAGGGGCGAACTTACAGCTCTATAGTATAAAGACACAGTCTTGGACCCTGCAGTAAAACCATTTACTCGTCCAACTGGCGATGAGTTTGTTCTGATGCAAGACTACAGCGGTTATGGACAGGCTAGCAAGAAGTCTGGAACTTAATCCTTGAAAATGTGTGTCACTGGTGTTATTCACATAATAAAATTATTTAAATGTTAATTTCAGTGCGTAATAGTGAATAAATAATAGAAAAGTTGCTACTTGCATTTTTTTGAGTACTGTATAAGGCAGTACTGGGTGCAGTGAAGTTAAAAAAATGCATATTCTTTGATTTTTGTTTACTGAAACAATTGGTATTTAAATAGGCCACATACTGCATCACACACAGGACAACAGTTTAACTGTAAAGATGAGATTTAACCTTGTATGTTATAATAGCACTCACTCACCATTCTCTTTCAGAGTTACAGAACTCAGTTTGTTTCCAACAGGGGTGTTACATAATAAGAAATAGGAATAAGAATTATGTAAGAATTCCCGGCACACTAGGATGTTGTGTACTACAGTAGCTAGTTGTCATTGTGTGTAACCAAACATGATTCTATGTGGGCTAGTTTATAAAAGATAACCTGCTCTTGTAGTATCATTCTTTTTGATAGTCATTATTTGAAGAAAGAAAAAATAATTCTCTCATTGCTGCATGAGTCAATTTGTAGGAAGCAATCCATGGAGTATTTTGCTTCCGATGTGTAGTATGTGTGTCTCAGGGTAGAAATGGGACAGGAGGGCAGGGGTGTGGGAGGAATATGATGCTGAAAACAGGACTTACGAATCCGACTCGTCTGAGCTCGAATCATCGTGGGACTGTTCGGCTTTCCACCTCTTGTACCGGTCGATCAGCTCTGTTAAGTAGGACGTTTTCTTGGCGTGTCGTACAATAAATTTGTGCTTCAATAGCTCTTTTGCTGTCGGTCTCTAAGGGAAATGAGGTAAAACAGCATGTTACGCTTCTGTTGCAGATTAAAGCAGTTTAGCAATGCGGAGACTCTTGCTTCTCAATAGCCTTTTTACATTTACAGAGAAACCTTTTTGTGTATGTGCTTAGCTACCAGCAAACAAAAAAGGAAAATGTCAAACTAGTGTAATCTGCAATATGATAGAATTTGGCATAAACAGTGTGGAGAAGTAAAAAGAAAGTATGCCACCCTCCTGGGCAGCAAATGGAGGTCTAAATCATATATACTGTGTCTGGCAAACAAGCTATGTATGCCGTACACACAGACTTGGTTTTGTTGAATGAGCAGAACCTTAAGTTCTTTGTAAATAATAGACAATAGCATAGCACCACTGGCTGTCTTCACCTTTTCTTCACCTTTCAAAAAGTAGTTTTCAGTATATTAATCCTTTATAGGCTAAACATGTAGCTAATTTGTTAATACATTGTATGCACCCCAAGTATTAACACAGACCAACCAAGATTTCAGTTGTTACCTCACTAAGAATTAATAATATAGTACTCTACTTACAAAACTGGGCTCTTTGTTCAAGCAGGCCTCTATGAATTCTTTAAGAAGTTTGCTGTAGTTTCCTTCCAATGTTGGTGGGTTGTTCTTTGGGATTAGGAATAAAACCTTCATTGGGTGCAGTTCTGAATGAGGGGGTTCCCCTTTTGCCAGTTCAATCGCTGTTATTCCTAATGACCACATGTCAGCCTAAAAAAGAATTGGAATCAGTGTCTTAAACATGCACATTCAAACAGAACACACAACAAAAAAACAGTGTCACTTAATACATACTATATATATTAAACAATAAACACATATGTTATTTCCCTAACTATACCAGACTGCAATATGAATGCAGAAAACCATGATAAAGGAAAAACTGTAGTGTTATATATTTACCACAATGCCAGATCTACAAATGAACACCAAAACTGTAGCTTGTATTTTTGTTTATTTCCTGAAATTAGTCTATTTTCCTGAAATGTATGCATGCCTGTTTCTGTGGAGTCACTTTTGAATAGTTGGCCTGTCTCATTTTTACTCTGTCTGCTCTGTGAGACAAGTAAAGCTTGTTATAGTGGCAGCAGTGTGGAGTAGTGGTTAGGGCTCTGGACTCTTGACCGGAGGGTTGTGGGTTCAACCCCAGGTGGGTGACACTGCTGCTGTACCCTTGAGCAAGGTACTTAACCTAGATTGCTCCAGTAAAAACCCAACTGTATAAATGGGTAATTGTATGTAAAAATAATGTGTACAAAAATAATTTAATTGTATGTAAAAATAATGTGAACTGGATAAGGGCGTCTGCTAAGAAATAAATAATAATAATAATAATAATAATAATAATAATAATAATAATAATAATAATAAATCTAAAAACAGTAATAAAACATCATAATGCCCTCCATTAAGTGGCACCAGTCTCCTGACTAGACATTTCAGACTCCTGAAATGGAAGCACTTGAACAGGTTTTTTAAATTGTACATTTGTCCTAAACCTACGCAAGAATGTATCAATGTATCAATTGATACAAAAAATGGTGCATTTTTTTCCCACCATTTACATTTTGCTTTAGTTTGATTATTTTCTTTTTGCCATAACAGAAAATCAACAGCAATCATTTTTTAAAGGGGGGTGGCCTGTTGATCTGTACTGACCTACTGCTCTACCAGAGCAAAAACAAACAGAGCAAACAACAAGAGACAGCTGCGTCATGCATCTCTGGGGGGCTTGTTGCCGACCCTCACAAGAGCACTTGTTTTCTTCATTTCTATTCCTTTTTTTTTATCAGTCTCCATTGTCATGTTAGATATTTACCCTGCAACAGAGCTGGCGTTCTGACACATTGCAGGAAAGCTCAGAGAAGTAAACCAAATTTGAAGACAGTATCTCCAGTAGTCTCCATCACAGATATGAGAAAATACATTAGCAGTTTTACTGTATGATCATATAATACTAGATGTGAACAAAATTTGTAAGCAAACAATTCTTATGTATATTTTAATTTCATGAAACAATTAAATAACCCTTATAAAAAAGAGTATACTAAATGTATGCAATATTAACAGATTATTTATCCTAAACTTCAAAAGATAACTTGTCATTTGTATAGTACATTAAATCATGTATAGCCTACAACCATTAATTTGTTAACATTGAAATTGTTGATTGATGTTTTAGATTTAAAATTGTTTTAGATGCAATGATTATTCAATGATTATTAATTAAATGAATTATTTAACTGATACAGACATAAGATATCTAACTAATTGTTAACATAATTGGTAAAAATGTAAAGCCAACTTTCAATTCACAATTAATGTGAACCTGATGAAGACACATTAGTGTCGAAACGTGTTGTTTGTTTTTATAATCATGTTTTTCAATTAACAGAGATTTTTTGAAGAAAATAAACGGCAGTTAAATAATCCTTTTGAAGCAAGATGACAAGAGTGCGACCATCAGAAACTCTTTTGGTAAGCCATCTAAACTGAAAGTTTGGCTGAAAGAATTTTGAACTTTTGCATTGCCGTAGAGACTCTACTTTCATTACATGTAATTACCTTATACTGGTCAGCACCTCGTCAATGATTAAACAATTATACCAAACAGGTGCTAATGATCATCAATTCAATATGTAGGTTGAAACACAATCATTAACTGAAACAGAAACAGCTGTGTAGGAGGAATAAAACTGGGTGAGGAACAGCCAAACTCAGCTAACAAGGTGAGGTTGCTGAAGACAGTTTCCTGTCAAAAGTCATACACCATGGCAAGACTGAGCACAGCAACAAGACACAAGGTAGTTATACTGCATCAGCAAGGTCTCTCCCAGGCAGAAATTTCAAGGCAGACAGGGGTTTCCAGATGTGCTGTCCAAGCTCTTTTGAAGAAGCACAAAGAAACGGGCAACATTGAGGACCGTAGACGCAGTGGTCGGCCAAGGAAACTTACTGCAGCAGATGAAAGACACATCATGCTTACTTTCCTTCGCAATCGGAAGATGTCCAGCAGTGCCATCAGCTCAGAACTGGCAGAAAAGTGGGACCCTGGTACACTCATCTACTGTCCGGAAAAGTCCCTCAGGTCAGAAGTGGCCTTCATGGAAGACTTGCGGCCAAAAAGCCATACCTCCAACGTGGAAACAAGGCCAAGCGACTCAACTATGCACGAACACACAGGAACTGGGGTGCAGAAAAATGGCAGCAGGTGCTCTGGACTGATGAGTCAAAATTTGAAATATTTGGCTGTAGCAGAAGGCAGTTTGTTCGCCGAAGGGCTGGACAGCGGTACACGAATGAGTGTCTGCAGGCAAGAGTGAAGCATGGTGGAGGTTCCTTGCAAGTTTGGGGCTGCATTTCTGCAAATGGAGTTGGGGATTTGGTCAGAATTAATGGTCTCCTCAATGCTGAGAAGTACAGGCAGATACTTATCCATCATGCAATAAATTAAGGGAGGCATCGGATTGGCCCCAAATTTATTCTGCAGCATGACAATGACCCCAAACATACAGCGAAAATCATTAAGAACTATCTTCAGCGTAAAGAAGAACAAGGAGTCCTGGAAGTGATGGTATGGCCCCTACAGAGCCCTGATCTCAACATCATCGAGTCTGTCTGAGATTACATGAAGAGAGAGAAGCAACTGAGGCTGCCTAAATCCACAGAAGAACTGTGGTTAGTTCTCCAAGATGTTTGGGCCAACCTACCTGCCGAGTTCCTTCAAAAACTGTGTGCAAGTGTACCTAGAAGAATTGATGCTGTTTTGAAGGCAAAGGGTGGTCACACCAAATATTGATTTGATGTAGATTTTTCTTCTGTTCACTCACTTTGCATTTTGTTAATTGATAAATATAAACTATTAACATTTTATTATTAACTATTTTTGAAAGCATTCTTACTTTACAGCATTTTTTCACACCTGCCTAAAACTTTTGCACAGTACTGTGTGTATATATATATTATATATATATATATATATATATATATATATATATATATATATATATGCATGCATGTGTTGTGATTGGCTCATGTAATGCTGACATAACATGACCATTGGGGTATGTAAACTTTTGACTACAGCTGTGTGAGTGTCTATATATATTATTATATTAAAAAATAAATCATGATAATTGTTTGAAACTTTGGAAGTGACACAATTCACCACAACAATAAAAAAGGATTTGAACATATACACTGCCAAAGAACATGTACATAAGTTATTAAATAATAAATATTATATTGTATATATAAATAAAGAAACAGTAAAAACACTGTCTCTGTCATGCTTCATTTTGTGAAAACCACAAAATCCTTTAAGCCGAGCAGAAGACAACACCCATAATTTTTTTAAACTACCACTTGTTTCTCTTCCACACAGCACTTGTGCAGTCCTGTGGCAGTTTTATAAGGTCAGTTGAATTAACATGAATTCATGAAAATTAAGAGCTGAGTGTACAATACAAATATCATGCATTGCCCAAGTATAGATGTAATACATTTAATAATATATATCAAGGTAGATATATATAACACAAGCCTGCTGACAAAGTAACCCGGATAATGGGGAATAGTTAATGGTTTGATTCTCCTATCATTTTTTTTTTTTTTGTTGCTATTTTAAGCAGTGGGAATTTTAATGCATTTCAATGTTTCATGAACTTTACTGCATTTTTGATCAAGCAGGCTTCAGTCTGCTCTTGGATATTTGCACTTCAACATTGTACAGCAGGTACTTCACAGTTTATGTTTAAGTGCCTTTCCACTGGCCGACAGACACACTGTTGTCTTTGGAACTTTAAAATGAGTACATGCTGTTGTCTCTAACCTGAACCAGAACTGAGGTTCGCATATGGCTAGAGAAAAAGTAATGACACAAAAGATGATGAAAGATACAGTACAGGACTTTCCAGTGACTGTCAACATCCCCACAGGGCTGTTTCAGCACTAGACAACTTTCTGGTGCTTTGGTTAAGTACAAACAAACTCCCCTGGGGAGAACAATGCAACACCTCTTACCTTGGAATCGTAAGCAGACTGCTTTATTACTTCAGGAGCCATCCAGAAGGGCGTGCCTACAAATGTATTCCTCTTTATCTGTGTGTCCGTTAGCTGACCCGCAACACCAAAATCCGCTAATTTAACATCCCCCTGCTCCGACAATAAGACATTGGCAGCTGTGGAACAAGAAAAAAAAGAGAAAAAATTATTACGTGCCCAGCTGAATAGACTTCTAATTTAAAACAGTTATTTCCAGTCCCTCTTTGACAATTGCAGACCAAAAAGCAATACATACAGATTTAAACTGAATGGAGCTACAGTATGCAATAATTCTACAGTTTCTTTATTTTAACAGAAGTTCTGAAACCAGTGACAAATCCAGCCCTTCAGATTACTGAAAGTGGAACCTTTGACCTCATCATTTACTTAAACTTTAACCAACACATAACCCACTAAAACCCAAAAGTTATATTTCACCATGTGGCCCAATCAGTTTTAAATTGGATGCCTACATACCAAAGACGTGAACTCAATCTTGTGTCAGAATTCTAGAACTGCTGTGCATACTGTAGCAACATTACATTAGTTAGTTCAATGACAAGTGCATAACACAGAAAAAGGTTTTTTACAAAAAAATTCTAAAGGGTTCTGTAGTTTATAATCTCAATGTCGTTATCTAGTTTCTGAAGCCTAACAAGTGATAACATGTGCACAGTGATATAAGGACTATATCGGGTAGTCCCTTAGTAAATGAGGAATGCCAGGAAATAGGCCATAATTTTGGAAATGACAGGACAAGCCATAAGGAACACAATGACGCAATAAAAGAAATTCCCATCAGGGGTGTCTGTATCACAGGAAGATGGCGATTCTGTTGGATAACATGGAAAGAAGTTTGAATGCAATATAAGATACACGTGTTTTATTATATTATATGCTTATTTAGCAGACGCCTTTATCCAAGGCGACTTACAGAGACTAGGGTGTGTGAACTATGCATCAGCTGCACAGTCACTTACAATTACATCTCACCCAAAAGACGGAGCACAAGGAGGTGTTTGCAGGTTTGTATACTGTTAGTTTTAAAAGGAGATTATCAAAGGAGGTATGCGCTCAAGAGATAACATAGGAAGCAACAAAAGATCAAAGGGCCACATCAAAGATAACACCATCTTAGGCAGTGTGAGCCTGAACCAGTTTTCTTTACAACGCGTGCACGAGACCCTCCCCAGGGTGCCGGGGTGATTGAACCCACAAAGAGAAGGAAGGAGGGGGGCTGAGGTCAGTGGCTACTTAATCAAGGTGCCCTCGGCTCAGCTCACTTCTTTCTTTCATTCAGACTACTTTTGGAGACTTGTCGATTCGAGGAGTCCTGGAGGATCAAACCTACAGTATTGCCTTATATTATTATATTCTGTTATGTTTTGTTTTGCTCCGTGCAGTTCACATAGAAAAGTGTGATCTGTACTGTTTTGCTTTGAGTGTTCTTTTTGTTTCCGGAATTAAACTTGTATATATTGAATAAACCAAACTAATATCTGAAGAAAAGGACTGCGCATTTCTTTCATCAAGAAATAACTAGTCACTACTTTTAAAAACGACTTCAGATTTGATGCTGAATGAATAAATGAGGCCTCAGACACATAGCTTCATAGCTGCTGGGTTTCAGCACAACCTCTATGTTGTGCCAGGACCGAAATTCATCACACTGGCCTCAAACCAAGTGACTTTATTCCAGCCTATCCATTCTAATCAACATTGTTACATCGTCTTATGCACTGTTGGTTTCCATCTGCCACCAAATCTGAACTCAAAGTGATCTGAAAATCAGGCATGCTCCTTTGAATCAGCTGCTGACCTAGTCGCCCCCAGTGAGGACTGCACACCGGCAGAAAATGATCATGCTAAATCTCTGACAGATGAAATGATGCAATAAGCATCCATACAAATTACACACACAGACATGCAAGAGCACTCACTGACCCTTGTTTGAAACATTCCATTCCAGATCGACTCCCTTGTTGTAGATGGAACCCATTTAATGCCTGCACTCAACGTAATTGGAGTTTGATGAATCAATTTGATTTTGTAGTGTTGCATTAAAATGAAATCAGAATGCTGATGTTTTAGGGATCACGACTACACTAAAACTAAACTAGAAGCCAACACACACTAATCCACACTCCTGAAATCAGATCAAGCAAATATCTGATATGATTTATCAACAATAATATGACTGGCACCACCTTCTACAATGATTCCAGAAATATTTGACCAACACTGCAGTTGTACCCAGAGGGGTACATATATTGAAATTTATGTGAAAAACAAATCAAATGGAATTTGATCATCCTAATTTTTCACAAGAGGCTGTCTGAAGAGATTCAGAACAAGGAACAACGAGACAGACCTAATTAGCTTTGATCCTCCTTTTCAAAAGAGGGCTTGTCTCTCTCTGCATGTATCTAATTTCTGCATTAACCTTTCACATCCATTAACATGCTGCAACAGAAGAAGGCTCCAGAAAAAAAAAAAATTGAGTTGCAGTCACCTGTATACTTAAAAAGCTTGTTGTAGGTTCATAAAACTGAGTTTACAACAAGGCTTTTATACTGTAAACTATTATTGAGTTCAACAAGCAAATGTGTGTGTATATATATATATATATATATATATATATATATATATATATATATATATATATATATATATATATATATATACACACACACACACACATATATATACACACACACAAACAACAAATATAATAGTATTTTATTGTACTCAAAAGGTGCCGTGCCCCACAATTAAGTTAAATTTAAATATAGACAGTCAGAGAATCGATTGGTAACCTATTGCTTTTCAGATTTCCACCTTGTTCCTTTTGCAGCTCTCTCTGATGCAGAATCCATATTCTCCAAATATAGTATACCATTTCCTGACTCCATTATACATTATGTATCATAGAAAGGTTGTACTGTATAGCTCACCTTTAATATCTCTGTGGATTTTCTTTTCTGAATGTAGGTATTCAAGTCCTTTTAATATTTCTCGGAGTATAGTGGCGATCTGAGTTTCATCCAAAGCACCTGGCTCTAACTACAGTAGAAAAGAAATAAATAAAAAATATCACACAAATCTGCTACTTTCAGTGTGCGCTAGCTATGTGATGAGGAATGGACCCAGGGAATAAACATTGAAAATGACAGTATTTGAGGCACAGCAGATTTGAAAGTTATGTTAAATTCCTCTCTCCAAGATTATTGGCCATCAAAACAAAATGTACATACAACAGTCAAATAGTGTTACAGGAATAATTGCTTAACCATAGTATTCTCCAAACTATGTGTACATTGGTGATGAAATATCTGTCAGAATAATGTTTTGTTCAAGAGTACAATTGAGAATTCATTAAGAAATAATTGTATCTCTCTCATTCACACCACTTGTGACAACATGTAAGAAACACAGACTGGACTCACCAGATCCAGAGCCGACCCTCCACCTAAATACTCCATTATTATCCATAATTTTGTGTCCTGTAACAGAAGGAGCAAACAAAACATTAGAACTGTGTGTAAAATTGTTTGTGATTCACCTACAGGCAAAGTAGATAATGTACAGACCAAGGTAAAAAGGTGAAAAGCAGAATTTTATATCAGAAATGTAGTTGGATTTCTCAAAAGTACTGTAGGAAAATCTATCTAAATAATTCTGGAGGACAGTGCTGTTGTGCTTCATTCTGTTTGGACCGAGAATGGACATGGTACTGTAGAGACTGTACAGTTGGACAAGGCCAACAAATGCATAACACTCCTGGGCCAGATTGAAACACTGGATTTGTGCAGCCATGCATTTCGCACAAATCAGAACGAATGTACAGCTCAATTCATGACTCAACACCCAGACACCTTTATACTTCACACATGTTGGGAGTCAGCCTTTTAACACTAAAAGCCCCGCGGCAGTCATTTTGGCGGTTTTTGGTTTTAAAATGTAATTTTCTCCAGTCGTGTGACCCTGAGCAAGTCACTTAACCTCCTTGTGCTCCGTCTTTCAGGTGAGACGTAGTTGTAAGTGACTCTGCAGCTGATGCATAGTTCACACACCCTAGTCTCTGTAAGTCGCCTTGGATAAAGGCGACTGCTAAATAAACAAATAATTACATATGGGGCTGCGTGTTCATGTACCTTTCTGTCTGTATGAAATATTCTCACAAAGCATGAAACGCGGGAGTGCAGAAATAAAGGAGATACATTACATTATACCTAAAAGCCCCAGGAGCAATCACATTGACGGCTACACAGAAAACAACTGTATTTTGATTATACAGAACAGTAGTCTACTTTATTATTTTTATTTACCAGTCTGCAATGTGTTTAGCTGTAATTAGATTAGGCCTAGTCTCTACTCTCTGCCTGAGTGAATGACTGACAGTCTATTGTTTTTCAATCAGCCTTTTGAAAGGCAAGCGCCTGCTTGTCAGCTGCACTGCTTTGGTCAGTCAATTAGCATCGGGACTAGTGAAAATAAATACCAGACCGTGGAATTTTACAATGCATTGGTACTGCAGTATTGCTCTTTTCTGTTTCTTCACAATATTTCTTGCTTAATTCGATTCTGGTTACAAATATTATAAATTTGGCCTAAATATTCAAAGTTCTGGCCTACAAGTCCAATTCCAGTGAACAAAAGTGTCTGCAATACTTTTAGTAGCATCCCTTCAGAAAGTGGAGGCATGCTTTCTGTAATTATGATTCAAGCTTCAAGAGGAATGCTGTGACCCGATTTCTCTGCAGCTGACACAGTGGCCCCAGGTGTTTTACCGGACCTACAGAAATCCAGTGCTGACAGGGGAGGAGAAGGAGCCTCCCAAAAGGCCAGGCATCAACAAGGGGTGCAAATCAGCATTGTCTGCTGCTTCTGTATGCATGGCTGCTTGCAGAGGGCAAAAATAGCAACCAGTATAAACTGTATAGCTTTCCTTGTCACAAACATTATCAATGCGGTGCTACCAAACCATGGAGGGAAACGTACCTTTAAATAAGATCCGTAGTACTTGGTTACATAGGGGCTATCGCACTGGCTTAGTACTGTTATTTCCTGCTGAACGTCTTCTATTTCATCTTCGGCTTCTTCCAGGTCAATAGTTTTTATAGCCACTACTTTCTGAGTCCGATTGTCAATGCCTTTAAAAACTTCCCCAAAGGAGCCCTTGCCGATCTTCTCCAGCTTAGTGAACAGTTCCTCTGGATCTGCTTTTAAATTCTGTGGAAAGCAAAGCAAAAAACATGTATTAGGAAAATAAAGAAAAGGTTTTGAGGCAGTATTTTAGTACAGTATATGTTGTATTGCACACTAAAATGACAGACATGGAGATTCATAGTTTCTGTGTTATCCTCCAAATAGAAAAAATATTACATTTTAATACATTTCCCCTCATTTTAAAAATGAACTTTTTTTTTTTAAATTAATAAAAATAAATAATAATAATATAGCATGAATCTTTTTGCAACTGATTGCTCTGTTGTGGACACGGAGCTCCTGTTAGGATTACAGTACCTGAAGCTCAGCCAGAACACTTCTTGTACACTGTGCATTGCTCACTAGGGGCACTTGAGCTGGGTGATCAGATACGATCTGATACGTGAATAGACAACCGTGTTCAAGACTGGCAAATTGATCAGTTACAGGCATAAAAGGGGAGAAAATAATGTATCAAAAGAAGACTTGCATGCTCCTAAACCATTAAAGATAGGAAATTGTTTTGACAGTGCTATATATTTGAGGTGCCTCTCCAAGTCTTAAAACATTTCTAAAGTGCAGTCATAGGCTAGCATTTAAAGATCATGATTTCTCTTGGGAATAGTGTTTTTTTTTTTTTTTTTAAAGATTATATTTGATTCCTAAGGGGAGCCCCCATTTTGTTACCAATTAAAGTGAGAGACATCCACTAACAGTTCAAACTTAAATCATTGGCCACCGAGTGGATTGCTGTTTCAATGTTTCATGTCTCTGCACTTTTTGAGCATGATCGTCAGTTGTTATTTTTAGTTGAATCTATGTATAGTTTGAACCCATCCCATCGAAATGCTGGAGGTACCAGTTCATATTTGGGATGAAAAATGTGTGTAAAGAGAACACAGATGCTAAACTCTTGGTGAACATGATTCAATATGTGACCAGTCTCCCTGTAGCATTGCCTGAAGGTTTTTTTTGTTTTGTTTTTTAATTTTGATTGCTCTCTGGATTAAATGTTCCAACCAACTGAAGTTAGAAAACGGACAACATTTAAAAGAACTACAGTGAACAGGCATTTTCCCTCATCCCCATCTATTCAATACACTAGGTCTCAAATATGTTTTAGAAAGTATGCATTTGTTTTAAAACACGATATCTGGAACTACACTCGGTTAAATAAATCTGTTTGCAAGCACTGCTTTCATGCTTTGACCCAAATACACTGCTGTGGTGAAACAAATCTAGGAAGTAAAGCAGTAACAATTTCCCTGGAAGGCATGGCAAGCAAACTGAAAATGTTTACCCTACAGTAGTACCGGCTGTCATTTTTACAATAACGCTTTGCAAAACTGCACATTTGAGACCTAGGCTACATAACAAGTGCAAGTGCATTTGTGGAATTCTTTTGCTCATTATAATCACTTTAAGAATAAAATGGGTGTTGCAGTGCTCACCAATACAAGTTACCTTCCACCCAGCCGCTTACTGTAATACAGGAACACGTGTAAACTTTTAAATGGTATTCACTAAATCTAGGAAATTCATTTTTGTAATATTATTAGTTTATTTAGTTTATTTAGCAGACGCCTTTATCCAAGGCGACTTACAGAGACTAGGGTGTGTGAACTATGCATCAGCTGCAGAGTCACTTACTATTACGTCTCACCTGAAAGACGGAGCACAAGCAGGTTAAGTAACTTGCTCAGGGTCACACAATGAGTCAGTGGCTGAGGTAGGATTTGAACCAGGGATCTCCTGGTTATAAGCCCTAATATCCTGCTATAGTAAGCCACAAGACATCATAAACAGTTTCTCATGACTTGAAGCAGCGTGGAGGACAGCAAATAAGGTCTTATTTTTAAATATATATTTTATTTTACACTTTAAAAAACATACAAGTACGAGGGTAACGTGGGTCTTAAAGTCTTACATTTACCTACCTTTGTATGCTGGTTCGATTCAGTTGCTCTAAATAGTGGCTGATCTCAAGTAAAATACCAGCACAGTGGGGGATACTGTATTTAGACCTGCCATGGTTTAGATAAACTGTAGACTCCAATGTCTTTTTCAGAGTGAATATTTTGGTCTAATTCGCCTGCTCCACATTAAGTGGTTTCTAGTTGGAAAGGGACTTACTCTGCTCTGCTGTAAAGGGTTGCATCTTCAGGGACTTTTATATGAAAAAAGGTTATGAACAATTCAACAGCATAGCACTGAAATATTACTGTAAGAAAACACACCCAGTTTCAAATATATATGCACAGAAGAAAGGCAATTATTAGTAAAATAATGATTGTAGTGGTTTGAAGCTAAATTAGGACACACCTGAGCTGAGACAGGGCTTACTGTACACTTAGTCCTATTTCCATGCTACAATGATGCTGTGGCAATTCCAAACTGAACAGAATAATTCAGTGAGGGGAAAATAAATGAATGAATGAATGAATGAATGAATGAACGAATGAATGAACGAACAGACTGAACACTGAACAGAAAGAAAACAGAAAGAATTTTCTGACTTCAGTGGTCTATAACTTCGCAACCAGACTTGAATTTCACTGCTTGAAAAAACACTATAAAAACATATATAAAAGCGATCTTATGTGTTACTCTGGTACGGCTAACACCCTCAATTTCACCCTCAGTTTTTTTGGTTTTGTTTTGCACTCTGTGGACTGTTATCACCTCGTACTAATATTTGAACAATGCTAACTATTTTTTTGTGTCAAGACTTTAACTGCGTCTGTCCCTGACACCTGTACTTCAGGATGCTGACCAAACCTCAAACGCAAAGCTTTTGAAATCTCTACTGAACCGATTTATCTCAAATCTCAGTTAGAGAGGGGCAAGCAAACAATGTGCAACTCTTTAATTACAATGGAAGAACTGTGGAAATGTATCTGTTCAGAAATGACTGCCCGTTTTCCTTTCAACAGCAAGCTCATGCGCTGTGGCTGCCGAGGCGGAAGAATTAAAAGGGGAAGTGAGGCTTAATACTGCAGGTCTGTGAAGCACGGAAATACCCATTGTCTGTTAAGGCCAGTTTCTTTCTGTAACAATGTACTTCACAGTATAGTATTGTACATCAGTTTGTTTTTAAGTTGCAGAAAGAGCCCTTGGTTAACCCAAGTAGTTTTACAAATGACTTGTCTTGGAGTACCTAACTGGTTAATGTTGTATTGCACCCACTTACACTTTTTTTGGTTCGATACTGATTTTTCCATCTACATATCAGAAACTGATTGAGATTTAGTTTTTTTAATGATACAAAAAGTTGCAAGATTTCTGGCAGCTTATTGAGATTGAAACCTAACCAAAATAACATTTTACATTCTGCCAGACTGGTACAGTAAGCAAGTAAGTTGAATTCTACCAAAGAGGCAACATCTGTATTTGTCTACATATTGAAATACTCAACATTTATAAGGGGTGGAACCGCAGCTCTCCAGTCCATTGATCCTTCGACCCAGATACCGATTTGAGATGTTCTTCACAAAACTACAAGGATTACCAAGGTAATTTGCTTCGCATATCAGAGGCACTGTGATTGTCTATCAAAAGAATGCTCTGTGCATCACTAGGGTTATAATTGCTGTGAGTAGTTAGGACAATTCTACATAACGGTTTTCCTATATTAATTGGATTTTTTTTAATAAAATCTCCCTTGTTGGAGCATGTGTTAAAGCAGACTATTTTCAAAAATAAAAAAACAGGCTACGATACCAGATTACAACATTGCTGTAAAAGGCGGCATCAGCAGAAACCTTTCCAATTTTTAGTTTTACCTCAAAAATATATATCGTTTACAAAGACATTGACTGTGAGAATATCCTACTGTACTGTACACACTGTGAATACTGTTTTCTGTTAAGGCCACCGCACACTAGACCGACCCGATAAGACACAGACACGATTTCCGCCAATGAGCAAAATCCATCGGTTTCGTGTCATGTCGGCGTCGGTTTCAGCCGCACACAAAACCGACGTCACAACGAAATCGTGTCGGTGTCTTATCAGGTCGTTTCTAGTGTGCGGTGGCCTTTAGGGGTTGTTCTTTGGCGAACGGAATGATCTTTAAATTGTGAAAGAGGCTACCTTTTTATCAAATCATGGTTGTGCGACACAGGACACTAGTTTAACCAACTGTAACATGCACCCTGCTTTAATGGGCATTGCACATTTCCATTGTAAGTGAGAGACAGTGCTGCATGGCAACATGTAGGCCTTGTGATAATCCTGCTGTCCGAATATGGTTATTCAGACGAAAGATGATATTGTGGAATAGTTACAGGAAGGAGCAGAGATCTGAGTTTCAAATCTAGCCCTTCCACAGGCTATACTGTATGCAAAGCAAGTACTCTGACTGTGCCTGTCCAAACCTGTCGGTCAATGAGATTTCCTAGCTGGGCTACATACAGTAAGCAAAATATTAAGTGCTTATTAATTCAAAATGTAGGAGGATGTGGAAAATAATAATCATACTAATCAGAATATCCCAATAGGGTGGTTATCATGGTTTTCCTACCACACCCAGAAATACATATTCAGAACGAACACCTCAGTGTAAATACTCACTGAAGTGTGCTTTCTCAGTTTGAAAAACCATTAACTTGGCACAGTGAAGAGACCACTCCAAGGGTTGTTTGTGGATTTGGCAGATTTTCCTGACTGAGTAATTCTCAGTCAGGAAAACATTGTAAAAAAGGGAACCACTAAATGTAGCCCTGAACAGAAACATTTCATTTTAAAGAGGTCACAGAGGTGAAGTACTGTTATTTGTAACATGTTGGTCACTCTGTCAGTCAGGGTTCCAACACGACAATGGAATGAGAAAACTGAAATGGGGGCACCAATCCCAGAATTCAGCTGCAGTTTTGAAACAATCGCTAAAGCCTCCTGAAGCTCTCTGCAAACTAGTCTGTTTAATCAGCTCAAAGCCAGAAAAAAAAACAATTCTGGTCAAGACAATGGCAGCCCTGGTGCCGCCGGCAGTTTTTCTGCATTAGGAATGTTTCCCTTTCAGTCCCAACCCCATGTCAGGCACTCCTCACGACCACCAATATATGTAATGCCACAGCACAAATACCACACAAGGTTCGACCAGGTAAAAACAACGAGTGGCTATTGTGCGACACTAAAGTCCCAGGGAGCAAAAAAAATGTTTTCAACATGCTTCAGTATTCTGCATTGACAACTAGGAACCTAGAAGCGCACCTTCACCAACTGTACTCCTTACGTTTATTTTTCTGTTCTTGAATCCTTTAAAAACCTCACAGAAGGTAAAATAGACAGGCATGAAGCAATGAAACAAGTGCTGTGATCATATGTGTTCTACAGCACATTCAAATACTGTCATGGGCTGTACCTTACATGCAAAAAAATTAAATAAATAAATAAAATTACAAAGACTGAAAACAAACAGGGGTCCCCAAGTGGCTCATCCAGTGGCTCATCCTGCCGCGGGGGGCGCAGGATGAGTCACACAGCTTGGATGGCGCCAGTTCACGTCCAGGCTGTGCAAAGAGGCCGAACTTTGCTGGGGACCTTGAGGGGGATGTGACGTTGGCTCTGATGCTCCCGGGGTGGGGGGTTTAAAAGGCATGTCGTATGCAGACAGGCTAAAAGAACTGAATCTATTCAGTCTTGAACAAAGAAGACTACGCAGTGATCTGATTCAAGCATTCAAAATACTAAAAGGTATTGACAATGTCGACCCAGGGGACTTTTTTTACCTGAAAAAAGAAACAAGGACCAGGGATCACAAATGGAGATTAGATAAAGGGGCATTCAGAACAGAAAATAGGAGCCACTTTTTTACACAGAGAATTGTGAGGGTCTGGAACCAACTCCCCAATAATGTTGTTGAAGCTGACATCCTGGGATCATTCAAGAAGCTGCTTGATGAGATTCTGGGATCAATAAGCTACTAACAACCAAACGAGCAAGATGGGCTGAATGGCCTCCTCTCGTTTGTAATCTTTCTTATGTTCTTATGGGAAACTGGCAGGGACTTATTCTCCTCATCGTGCAAGAGCAAACCCTACTGGCTAGACATCGAGCATATTTAGAGTGGATAAGAAGCAGGGCTGATCTCTTGTCTTCCAGGATCGATAGTTTGTCCACTTCTGCTATGGATTGCTCGGCGTAAAAGAGAATCTGGCTTTAAGCTTGTGAGATCGGAGGATGCTCATACACCTTCAGAACAACTCGCTGCGGTGAGGAAAGAAAAAACATAAAACATAATTGGACATTTCAAAATGGGGAAAAAAAAAAAAAAAATAATTGGTCATTCTAAAATTAAAAAAAATAAATGAAAATACTGTCTACTGCATTTGCATTTAATGTGACTGAATGCGACCTTCATCCTTCAGGCTCCTGTGTAAGCTTTGAATGTATAGGCATTTAGTTCTTCCCTTCCCATCCTTTTTTATAAAAATTTTTTTTTAAGGGTCTTCATTAGTTTTTGATAATACCATCACTTACAAAATACAGTACCATAGGATATATGAATCCTACTTGTAATCATAACCTTCTAGTCCCGCAGAGCAGTGAAGAGAATCCATCCCTTATTGCCAGCATAAGACAGACATGTTTTCTTCTTGCATCCAGCTGGTAGTTGATCCTGTAGCAAGTGAAAATCAACTTCAATGTTGTATTTTTAATGCGTAGATAACCACCTAGTTTCCAGATACTGTAATAATTAAACAGCTTTTCCGTTCTGTCTGAAGGCGATTCCAACAGGATGTTTCTGTAAGCAGTTTTTCTTGTCACCCATATACTGCGTGCATATATCCAAGGAAACACTTTTTACTTAATAGAAATGACACCATCAGTGCCATTGATCTTTGAACACTTGGACTGCTCTGTACACTGATTGGCTGAGTGGGACTTGAAGGAAATCCCAGAGAACCTGCCGAATAATGGTAAAAGATCATGACCCCCAGCTTGATTGGTCCAGGAAATATCACTTGACTTCAAGAAAAGTATTTGGCCCGTACATTGTACTGTATGAAACTAGTCAAACCTTTCCAGGAAGCATGTGCCAGGTTTACTACTGTACTGTACATAACATTTTAATTAAGATGTGAATACTTGATGTGGGTCTAAACATGCAGTGCAAGTATGTGCCAAACTAAGTAAAGATCTTTAATACTGTATGACAGACTGTGCTACTGACCACTGGGTTTAGCTACATTTAGTCTCATAGTGTTGTATTTTTGTTTGTTTGTTTTTTTTACCATAAATCTACTGTAACTATTCATGGCTTTGCTATTTCACCTTAAGATGTTTGGTGAAAACAAAAGAACACACTACTTTCTTAATAGCTTAACAATGCATTAGTTTGGTTGGAATCAATTTAAATTCAGTCCATTGGAGAAAGAATATACTGTACCAAATCAAGTACAGTAGCAAAACCAGGGCTGTGTTTTTAGGTAAATCGTCTCTACACTTGTTTTGCATTTTCATACGATGAGACGTGGTTTGGTCGATTGGTAAGACTAAATAAATAAAACCTGATTCATTGCAAATTTGGACAAGTCACTCATTTACTTCCCTGTAACTCAAGTCTACTGTACTTTGGGTTGAAGCAGATTCTGTAAATTAACTTGGGCAGAATAGCCTCAATAAAGAAAACATGTTAAGACTACTGTAACATAATTACAGGAATACACAATAGGATACTGTAGTGATGGCTTTCTGCATGAGGAATTAATTATGTTATTAATTATAAGTTTTACTAATTCAGTTGCTTTAATATGCTTTTATATTAAGTTTCTATACAGTATTGTGTAAGTTCTGAGTTCTTTCATTTCTCATCAGCAAAGCCAGCTACGTGCAGTTTGGCATAGCCTAACACGACAAAGTCACAGATAAGTGTCTGAGCTAAACGCCAAAAGGCAGGATATTAGCAGAGATAGTGTGAGATGGGGGAGGGGAACTGAAAGACAAGAGGGATGCACCCTGCTAGGTACAATGTGGTATTCAACCACCCCCCCGCCCCCACCTCCTTTTCCCCCGCAGGGGGAATGTGCAATGATAGAGTGGAAACCCCTATCATTGGACAGAAGTAAGACAAATGGGAGTCGAGTCAACAATTGCTTACAAAAGGTATAAATGCCAAACATTGTAAAGTTTTGTCAGTCTTTTCATCTCCTTCGAATTGACTCCTTTCATGGCAACGGCAATTCGCCCATAAATTACATCACACACCGTCCATTTCTTTTGTGAATTTACCTCCTCATCAGCCCGTAAAGTTAACAATTCCTTAACTTTATTCCAGACTCCAATTTCTACCTCATTCTTGATCAGCCACTGTATTTGAAAAAAAATTAAAGGGTGTAACACTTGAGGTGGTTCAGAGATTACATAAAATATGGCGGCTCTGTGACGGTACAGGCAATTCACACAGACCAAACAGTGCTGGTTCTGAGCCGTCATAACTCGTCTGTGTGAAAAGGGTATCAGTGTGCATATTTAAAACTTTTCCTGGTCCTATCAAATTCCTTTCTGATGCAGTACACCAGATTATACAAAAACAGCCTCTGTAAACAAAAAAAAGAAATAGAAAATACATTGAGATTGGAAAATTCTGCCTGTCATGTACTCCGTTTCATTGCGAAATCAGCTTTGAAAAAGTGATTTATTTCTTGCTATTTATAATTGCTCAAATATTACTTCTTGAACTAACTAGGCCTACAAGAATAAAGATCACGCTGTGTGACACTTCCTGCAATTATCTGCAGCTCGCAAAGTGGGGAGTGGATACAAAAATGATGCTTTCATTTTTCACTCCATAGCTCATAAACAAAATATTTTTTTATGGTCAATTTTCAGTCTTGGTGTAATAATAATAATAATAATAATAATAATAATAATAATAATAATAATATACAATGCAGTTAACTGTACAGTAAAATACACTTTAATAAGGAAAAACATATAATAATTGAGTGTTGGGACCAATATCCGAAAACTTTTTTTTTTTTTATATACAGTACTGTGCAAAAGTTTTACGCAGGTGTGAAAAAATGCTGTAAAGTAAAAGTGCTTTCAAAAATAGACATGTTAATAGATTATATTTATCAATTAACTAAATGCAAAGTGAGTGAACAGAAGAAAAATCTAAATCAAATCCATATTTGGTGTGACCACCCTTTGCCTTCAAAACAGCATCAATTCTTCTAGGTACACTTGCACAAGGCATATAGTCAGGTAGTCAGGTGTATGATTAAACAATTATACCAAACAGGTGCTAATGATCATCAATTCAATATGTAGGTTGAAACACAATCATTAACTGAAACAGAAACAGCTGTGTAGGAGGAATAAAACTGGGTGAGGAACAGCCAAACTCAGCTAACAAGGTGAGGTTGCTGAAGACAGTTTACTGTCAAAAGTCATACACCATGGCAAGACTGAGCACAGCAACAAGACACAAGGTAGTTATACTGCATCAGCAAGGTCTCTCCCAGGCAGAAATTTCAAGGCAGACAGGGGTTTCCAGATGTGCTGTCCAAGCTCTTTGAAGAAGCACAAAGAAACGGGCAGCGTTGAGGACCGTGAGCGCAGTGGTCGGCCAAGGAAACTTACTGCAGCAGATGAAAGACACATCATGCTTACTTCCCTTTGCAATCGGAAGATGTCCAGCAGTGTCATCAGCTCAGAATTGGCAGAAAACAGTGGGACCCTGGTACACCCATCTACTGTCCGGAGAAGTCTGGTCAGAAGTGGCCTTCATGGAAGACTTGCGGCCAAAAAGCCATACCTCCGACGTGGAAACAAGGCCAAGCAACTCAACTATGCACGAAAACACAGGAACTGGGGTGCAGAAAAATGGCAGCAGGTGCTCTGGACTGATGAGTCAAAATTTGAAATATTTGGCTGTAGCAGAAGGCAGTTTGTTAGCCGAAGGGCTGGAGAGCGTGCACGAATGAGTGTCTGCAGGCAACAGTGAAGCATGGTGGAGGTTCCTTGCAAGTTTGGGGCTGCATTTCTGCAAATGGAGTTGGGGATTTGGTCAGAATTAATTGTCTCCTCAATGCTGAGAAGTACAGGCAGATACTTATCCATCATGCAATACCATCAGGAGGCATCTGATTGGCCCCAAATTTATTCCGCAGCATGACAACGACCCCAAACATACAGCGAAAGTCATTAAGAACTATCTTCAGCGTAAAGAAGAACAAGGAGTCCTGGAAGTGATGGTATGCCCCCACAGAGCCCTGATCTCAACATCATCGAAGTCTGTCTGGGATTACATGAAGAGAGAGAAGCAACTGAGGCTGCCTAAATCCACAGAAGAACTGTGGTTAGTTCTCCAAGATGTTTGGGCCAACCTACCTGCCGAGTTCCTTCAAAAACTGTGTGCAAGTGTACCTAGAAGAATTGATGCTGTTTTGAAGGCAAAGGGTGGTCACACCAAATATTGATTTGATGTAGATTTTTCTTCTGTTCACTCACTTTGCATTTTGTTAATTGATAAATATAAACTATTAACATGTCTATTTTTGAAAGCATTCTTACTTTACAGCATTTTTTCACACCTGCCTAAAACTTTTGCACAGTACTGTTTGTATTTGAAGGGGAATAAAAAATGACTGCATGAGTCAGAAACTACACCGTTGACAGAAATGAGAAATACGTATCACAACCCGTTTTGCCTTGCACCGGTTTACCACCTGGCAATAGTTTTTAAATCAGCAATAGGAAAAATAGCTTTGTGCGGCAGATATATATATATATATATATATATATATATATATATATATATATATATATATATATAT
Source organism: Acipenser oxyrinchus oxyrinchus (assembly GCA_030684275.1). Lineage (NCBI taxonomy): Eukaryota > Metazoa > Chordata > Actinopteri > Acipenseriformes > Acipenseridae > Acipenser > Acipenser oxyrinchus. Next base: position 17,926,415 of record CM060255.1, read on the forward strand.
ATATATACACTACCAGTCAAAAGTTTTAGAACACCTCCATTTTTCCAGTTTTTATTGAAATTTACGCAGTTTAACCCTTTGCGGTCCATTTATTAATTCTGCGTCAGGCTCGCCAGGTCTAATTAATTTTTTCACGCAGCAGTTAATTTTAGACGCTGTTTAAAAGTATTTTTTTCACAGTCAAATGGGTTTAAATGGCCCGCATATCAACAAAGCACTCACTAGGGATCTCCAGCCCCGCCCCACCCTTTCGTTTGCTATCGCTTTCACATATGCTACCAAATAAAAAATAATAATAATAATAGTCGTACATACCGATCAATCGTCTCCTGATGACTCGTTTTATCACCAAACTCCTCAATAATGCAATCCAAGTCATTATTTTATTGCTATAACATCTCAAAAAAGCTCTGCAAATGTCCGTGATAGCCTCTGTGCGCTGATACTGTACTCCCAGCTTGTTTCCATACGACCGCCCCATCTGATGCCAATGGGGTACTATGACTATTCATGAGATACGCCTTTTTTATTTATTTATTTATTTATTTTTATCGGCTTGTCTCGGCTCCTTTCGTTCCCACTCGGCCATTGAATGGTTTTTTCGGCTTTTTCCGTTGAAAAACCGACTTTTTTGCGTTTTTTGCGTTGTTAAAATGATGTCGGACAGGGTCCGACAAAGACCTGATGGGAATAATTGCAATGTCGGACCCAGTCCGACAAAGGACCGCAAAGGGTTAATGTCTCAATGTACTCTGAAATTAAAGCATAGAACAAATAAACAACTGGAGATAAAAAAGAAATCATGGAATCGTTTTGTTTAACAAAATTGAATCTAAATTTTTGACTCATCAAATTAGCCACCTTTTGTAGATATAACAGCCGAACACACTCGTGGCATTCTTTCTACAATGGAAATCAAATATTGTTCGGAAAGTTCTTCCCAACACTGTTGCAGAAGTTCCCACAAATGGGTTGCTTTGCTTTCACCCTTCTGTCCAGTTCATCCCAAACCAGCTCGATGGGGTTTAAGTCTGGAGACTGTGCTGGCCATTCCATGATTTGAAGCCTACCGTCTTGTTCTTTTCTTCTAAGGTAGTTCTGACATAGCCTGGAGGTATGTTTTGGGTCATTATCTTGCTGTAGGATGAACCCCTGACCAACTAGGCGTATACCAGAGGGTATTGCATGGCGCTGCAAAATGCTGTGGTAGCCGTTTTGGTTCAGGGTGCCACTCACTCTGTCAAGTCGCCGACTCTGGATCCAGCAAAAGAGCCCCAGACCATCACGCTTCCTCCTCCATGTTTGACAGTTGGTGTCACACACCGAGGAACCATCCTTTCGCCTACTCGACGGTGTACAAAAACCCTGCTTGATGAACCAAAGATTTCAAATTTTGATTCATCGGTCCATAAGACCTTCTTCCAGTCTTCAGTAGTCCACTGGCGGTGCTTCATGGCCCAGGCAAGCCTCTTTTTCTTATTTTGCCATCTTAGCAATGGCTTTCTTACTGCCACTCGACCTGTCAAACCTGCAGCTCGAAGTCTTCTCTTCACAGTTGAAACTGAGACTTGCTTACTTCGACCAGTGTTAAGTTGTGCTTGAAGCTGTTGTCCTGTGAGCTGCCTATCACGCAAGCTGTTAACTCTCAGAAACTTGTCTTCTGATTCTATTGTGGCTTTGGGTCTGCCAGACCTCTTCCTGTCAGAGTTTCCTCCAGTTTCCAAGTGCCTTTTGATGGTGTAGGAACCCGTACTCACTGACACCTTGGCTTTCTTTGCAATTTCTCTAAAGACCTACACTTTTAAGGGTTATAATGGTCTGTCTGTCTTCCTTTGTTAATTGCCTTTTTCTAGCCATTATGATAGCAATATACTACTTCTTGCAGTACAATACTGTCCAAATAATACTTAAGAGGGTGTAGTAACACAGCCTGTTCAAACACTGCTTTTATACAGACAGAGGGTTTGTAAGTAATCAACAAAAGTTGGGACACCTGTAGGAATTGTTAGCATCAACTTTCAAGGCTTAATTTACTTCCATTGCTGCAGAACAGCTGTAAGTTGTTAACCCATTACTTGTTCCCTGAAAAAGGCCTTTTTGTATAACTCTGAAATGTACATTATGTTTCAGTTTTTAGTAACCTAAACTTTTTTTTTAACCTCTGGCAGTTTACCGCTTACCTTTGTACCATTTCAGGTTATTCACTGGACTTGAACTGCTTAAATTTCAATAAAAACTGGAAAAATAGGTTCGTTCGCTAGCCAGAGATTTCGAAGATTGTTTTAAACCTCCGAACAAGGTTCTCCCTGGAATTCTGTACAGTCGGGCGGCAGAACATTATAGCCGGGAGCACTTTCAACAGAAAAATAAACTTGCCTTTTACCTTAAATATATAATAAGACAAAGAATTTGAATAATGTGTTGTCTTTCATTGACTATATCTGGTTGCACATTTTTAAGTTCTACATTTTCTTTTTCATTACTGTTTTTTATTCTGGTAAATTACCGTGCTTATTTAGGCACTGTACGATTTGACTGGGGAAATATAATGTAGGGTTATTGGAGTTCAAAAAAAAAAAATAACATTTTCAATTCTTTTTTAGCTTAATTATTGAGCTTACTGCTTCATTTAAATTGTTTTCTTTATGTTAAGTTTTCATTTTTGTTTTTTGCTGTTCTACATTTTTTGAATGCAACTGTTCATTTTAACCATTTTTTATTCATTTTAATATTTTTTTGATAAAGTAGCCGCTGCAAATATAGTATTAGGCGATCACCGGCTTATTTTGACCCCTTGCATTCATTGTCATTTTTGCTTTGAAAATAATAGCAGTCATTTAACATTTTAGCTTTAACACAGAAAACTCACCCCTTCAACTCTCTGATTGGTTAAATGTTGTGTCAAGACGTAACACAGCTGTCATGTGGTTCCAAGATTTTTTTTTCCACCCAGCGCGCAAGTGATCTAGTCTACTAGAAGTGAAATCAATCGTTATTGTTAAAGGCACAGTAGCATCTGCAAGACGGCTGGATCAGGTTTTTTCAGCTGGGCGGTGACAGCCACTTTGCTGGGCGGCCGGTCCGGCTGAAAAAGTCTGGGGAGAACCCTGCTCTGAAGGTACGTCAGACAGGTTCACACACTGTGTTATTATTATTATTATTTTTTCCGTTAACAGAAACTGTTTAACAATGTGTGAATACTATAAATCACACATTAAATGTCACTCGCATGCAAAATTCGATCTTTTGATTTGTATAATGCATATTAAGTAAACAAAAGTTGTTATTAAAATCCTCTACCAAATCGTATATGTAGTAACTCTACATGGCGCTGCCGGCGTATATGGAGGAGGGTAAAGTATCCAAAGCAGTGGGCTCGTATCTCTAACGACTGTATTGCTTCAGTAAAATATGTACTGCATACCTAGTGTACAAGAAAGTGTAAGAGAAGTGCTATGGTAGAATATGTTTGAAACATACAAAATATAAGCGAACACTAATAATTTGAATTTCAAAAACTGAGCACCGTCCACCCCTCCCTGCTTCAACTCGTGTTATCCAGAGGCAAACCTTTAATTTCTTTATACGCCTTCTCGACAGCAAATCGTTGTAGCGTAAGCTGTATTGAAAGAAACCCCTCTGCTGTTTGGGAGTTTTTTGTTAAATGCCCAGACGACCACACAGAATGCCCAGACTCAGCTCAGAAAACTGGCAAGCTCCGCTCCGGCTCCAGGCTCCGGAGCCAGGGCAATTCCAACCCTACATTCCACATAACAAAAACTAGGATTGTAACAAATCAAGGTTTTATTTATCAGACCCCAATTGACTCACTTCCCAGCACCAACGACTTTAGCTGGAGATCACTACTTGGCAGCTTGCGTCGCATCCTAATCTGAACTCTGTTTAAAAGTTTTTTGACAGCCAGAAGTAAACAGAGGACCATGAGTGGCTGTGTTGATCTTTAGTTTTTAAAAAAAAATATATACAGAAATCCCATACAGGTGGGAGCTCTTTTTCCATTTGCTAATTTAGAAACTGTAGCACAAGACAAAACACATTGTGATACACAGTTCTAATTTCTAATTACACAAATGCAGCGCATGCACATAAACTAAAACAGTTGTATTTTCCTAATCATACTCTTTTTATTATGGGTGAGATGGGTCAAGGATCGCCTGAATCTTACCACAGTTGACAAACTCTTTTACTGCTATTCTACACTGCAAAACACACATTTAGATCTCCAAAAGTTTCATTAGCCTAACCAGGAAGAAGAAATCTAGTACTAGCAATGCAAGTGATGGAAATCTATTTTTAAATGTGTAGTCCATGATATTTTTTGATTGCTGGATGCAGAAGCAGCTATCTTGTTTGTTTATGTCCGTGTTATCTCTGTGGTGCCGGGGCTATGTGTATTGCTCAGATCCCCCTTTTTTTCCAGGCTTCTCTTGGCTCCAATTGGTCTCACTCGGCCACTGAATGGTTTTCTCTGCTTTTTCCAGAGAAAAAACAATTAGAGACCTGTGTTTTACGTCTTTTTGATGATGTTGTACAGGGTCCGACATCGGACCGGAAAGGGAAAATTGTAATGTTGAACCTGGTCCGACATAGGACCACAAAGGGTTAATCACTTATTGACTTATTGTGTTCACTGTTAAATTAAACCAAAATCCTACAAGTTATATTCTACTTTTTTATGTGTGTTTTGTGCAACGGGGAGGGTGCAAGTATATTTTTCTAGCATTTTGTCCCTTGGACAACAAGTTTTTTTTCACAAATTGGCCATCCCTGATTATTATTATTATTATTATTATTATTTATTTCGTAGCAGACGCCCTTATTCAGGACGACTTACAATTGTTACAAGATATCACATTATTATTTTTACATACAATTACCCATTTATACAGTTGGGTTTTTACTGGAGCAATCTAGGTAAATTACCTTGCTCAAGGGTACAGCAGCAGTGTCCTCCACCTGAGATTGAACCCACGACCCTCCAGTCAAGAGTCCAGAGCCCTAACCACTACTCCATACTGCTGCCTGTGTGTGTACACACACACACACACACACACACACACACACACACACACACACACACACACACACACACACACACACACACAAATAGAGAGTGAAACGGGAATTAAACTTCAGTCCTGTCCCACACTGTCCTGTCAAAAATGTTTCTGTCCCATCCAATGCCATGACAGAGTAATCATTTCCAATACTGTTCCATCCCATCCCATGAAAGAGTAATCATTTCCAATCCTGTCCCATCCCGTTACTTTTTTATTTTTTATTCCTGTCCCATCCTGTCCTGTCAAAAAAAATCCTGCCCCAGCCCAACCCGTGATAAACAGAGATCAACTATTATTTGGAGGTACAGATATTTTCGTATCCATGTATAAAATTAGGGTTTATAGGTAGGGGTCTACCTAAATCGCGATTTCGCGGAAATCGTGAAATTGAGGGGTCACCGCGAAATTCACCTCTTAGGGGCCAATGCATACAAACAAGTACGGAGAGGGAAAAAAAAGAAACCTTGTTTAAATGAACTACTGCACAACGCAAGAGACGCAAACTATGTGTCTTCCTTCTATAGATAGCCCTTTTTTATTCCTTCGCCGTCCTGTGTGCATTGCACTTAAGCAAAAAACAAACAAGCAAAAAACGTCCACAAATAACATTTACACAAAAAAATTATCCAAAGCGGTTAACGTTCTTGTTTACTATTCAAATGACAAAGTTTTAATTAGCCTATCAGTGCATCTTTACTGCTTTTATGTGACCTGTACTGTGCAGTAGGGGGTGGGACAAAGTCAGTGCTGCATTGTTTTGATTTAGGTTTCTAAAATCTAATTTTCAGCATTGGAGGTAAAATAGTAGAAATGGACGACAAAAAATGCAAAGTATATTTCGGCTGATGATCGTTTCAAGATATTTCCCAAAGAAACTGTACATGCAGACTGAGATAATTGTTTTGCATATCAATGTGTCTTTGAAGAAAATACAATCAATCGCTATTTAGCTTCAGAATCACACATTAGACAAAAGGCTACTACAGAGGCTGCCGAACAGAACGTAAAATAAACAGCTTTCAGAAGCCAAACTGGAAAGTCAGCCCAGACAAAAAGTATTCCTGTCTGCAAGTTAAATCAGTACTAAAACGATCCAGCACAGCCACCTCGCTTCAACCTGCTGCTGGAATTTTAGACCCGAATAGCCACATTCTCTATGTTTTGACTCGATACTAATAAAATATATTATTGGATGGGACAAATAATTTGACAACGAATGTGCTGCATACATTGCCTTTATTAAAGTATGCCAGATGCCCTTGTGTAACCGAGTTTTTGGGCTGTTTCTAATCGATTTCCACATCTGTATAACTTGGCAAAGCTTTGCCTAAACTTCCAACCAATTCAGTGGATGCAGAAGGTGCAGTCTCAATGCTGGGTGAAGCTGCATGCTTGCCTTTAACAAATGACAGCACTCTGTTTTAGTAAGGAAGCAAGTACCACTATTTTTAGGCTTTATAGTGTTTTGAAATACTGTCTACATAGGTTTATATAATGTTTAAACAGGTCCGCGAAATCCTAATTTTATTCCGCAACATACCCGTGAAAAATATGTAAATTTATTGCGATTTAAGTACACTACCAGTATACTATTAGTAATTTTGTTTTTAGTTTTTTCAGAAAATAATACAGTGCAAGTACAGGGTCTTTATAATATAATGATGTAATATATAAATTCTGTAATATAAAAACAACTGTTTAGAGTTTTGTGCGGCAGTTTCAGTTTCTAAATCGGTTACTAAGCAACCCGGCTCAGAGATTTTAGTATGTCAATGCCACAATAAACTGTCAGTGAAATACAGTATTACGAACCATTAATTAAAAAAAAAAAAATAAACAAAATAAAAACCTGGTATTGAAATAATATTTCATAAATGTTTATCCATCAACATAGCGCCTTTGCAGTACCTCCAAAAAATAGTAGCTGCTACGGCCAAATCGTAGCCTTTGACATCTCTGCATTATGATTTGCACATCCTTATATACTGTACACGTGTATATAGAGAGAGATATGTTAAATACATGCCAGTACATGCCAGTAGCAATCCACAAATAATTCATGTATCAATATTGTTAACTAAAGGACTGACATAATATACAATTACGGGCAATATGAAATATTTTAAATATCAATCTGTTAAACATAAGGGTTTTTATTAACCATTCCGTGTTGCCAAGACGCTGATTCTCCGCAGACATCTGCTGTCCCACTGGTCCGCCCGCGTTGGTGTCTGAAACTGACAAAATTAGGCTACTCTCACTTTCACTGTCGCTGTCATCCATACTGGTAGATGCAAGGAGCCTGAGGTCACAGTCTCCTGGTCCCACACCAGGAAATGGAGATCGCCTTCTGTATTTCCAGGTATTATTTGATTCATTGTAGCACGATTAAACATAATTTGGTAAAATTAATGTGATTATATGTTCAAGTGAGACCTGTTAATATTATTTTGTATGTTTAGGGTAACAGTCAAGTTCCATGTCATAGGCTCTTTTACGAATTTAAGAGCAAAAAAACACTCGTCCTCTCTGCTGGTGGCAGAGTAGTCCCGTTCCTTTCCATTCCTGGAAGCTTCAATCCCGTTCTTGCCCGTCCTGGGAGGTTTATTTTTTTATTTCTCGGTCCCGCCGATTCCTGTGAGCTTCACTCCTGCACCATCCCATCCCGCAAAATTTAACACCATTTTTTCCCGTACTGTGGGAATCCGTGGGTCCCGCGGGAGTCCCGTCGTCATGAGACTCTCTAACACACACACACACTTCAATTGAAAGATACCACGCATTCTAAATACGGTTGAGCTAGAGGGATATAATCCCCGATATATGCCCTTAGAATCTCTGTAACCGCAAAAACAAATCAAACAAGATCACTCCATCAGCTATTAACAAAATGTTGTTTAAAGTAAATCTCAACCTTTTTAATAAGATGTCAATTGAGGAATGGCTAAATCAAAACATCCCAGAAAATACAACCACCTCTGAGATGTCTACAGTCGCTGTAAGTAGTACAGAGAGAAGTACTGTCGGATAAACTGAAAAACCTACCATCAGTACTACTACACAAATCATTCAATTAGGTCCACAACAATCCAGTTACTGTCCAACTCTGGTTTGCAAAGCACCAAATCACAGGTCACTGATGTGAAAGTAGCCTTAAAAATGACTGGACCGTCAACAAAGAGCAAGGCAAAACCTGGTTCCCTGTCAGCAGCAGGCAATGTTTATTCGCAATCTTCATCAAGCTCTTCTGAAGGTCACACTGCTTCTGCTGTCCAATTACAAGGTAACTTTCCCAGAAGCATTTTTAATAACTGCTCGATATCTGGAAATACTCAAACCAATTACCATGGAAAATTATAATTAATAAGTATTTCTTCTTCTTCTTCTTACAATTGCACAATCTTTTTCAGATCTTTGTCCTCAGTTTATTTTCATGGAAGCATTTTTAGTAACTGCGCACTAATGATAATAATAATAATAATAATAATAATAATAATAATAATAATAATAATAAGAAGATTTTTTCACAATCTTTTGTTCTCTGTTTATTCAAATAAAAGCATACAGTTTTAAAAAACGTTTAAATAGAACGTTCATTTTAGAGTGCTTATGTGGAAGGATATGTTAAAAAAAGGAAAACCTAAATAAATTCAGTTAAAATTAATAAACATTATAGTTAATTGTGCTGTAACATTGAAGTTATGGGCCCCATTCCCCAAACGATTGTATAATGCCTGGTAATGACCTCTGTGTCAGGTCTTATACGTACATACATATATATCAGAGCTTGAATTTAATTTTTGTGTGCTGGGGGGGGATTTCCCTCCTATACTGCAGGCAATGGTGGGGTGAATGGGGCTGAGTTTTAAGAGTTTAAGCAAAAGTCACTGCTTGCAAACACCACCTAGATAGACTTAATATTGTCTTTTTTTCCCCAAAACTGTTTACTTATACTGAAGTGTAATGAGTTTCTATAATGCTTAAAGATAGCGGCAGAGAATCAAGTATGAGAATAAAGTCTTGCGGCACTTAAAACATCCAAATAAACATGTTTATTCACTGCCATACTTTGTGGTGTTTTGTGTCACTCATAACCAAAGTGTGATTTTCTGACATTGACCGGTAAATCATAAAATTAACCTGTAAATGCACGAAAAACAATCAATTTTTTCATAAATTTCAGACATTTACCACCTTATTTAGTAAATGTTGACATTTACTGGTAAAATTTAAGATTGACCAGATTCAGACTTTTACTGTAACATATATAATTTACTGTGACATTTACTGTGCTGTATTCCAGACCTGGGGCAAATTACAATTGTAGTTGTGTAATTTGCAGTTAATTGCAATTATATTGTAATTGTAGTTAAACCTTGCACATCTGCAAATTGTTTTTGTAATTACTATATAATTGATCAATTACAGTTCAAATACACACCATTCCAAGCTTAAGTATTTACAGGTCCATGTTGTGTTTTACATCGAGCGAACATTCTTGTATTTTCATACACTTTCACAACCCCATTTGTTTGAAAAAACAATATAGTAGGTTTCTGTATATGTACCTGTGATCACTTCTTAATAAACATGTTAATGTGTGTAGTTATTTGTTGCCTTTTAGTGTAATTATAATTGCAATACCCTCAACATTATTGTAACTAATTGTAAATGAATAGAAGTGAAGTGTAATTGTAATTTCAGCAAACAGTTCTGCTGTAATTGGAATTAGAACTGAGCCCAGGGCTGCTGTTCTAAGTGGCCTCCAGTAATACCACCCTCTCTTCCGATCTCACTGTCTAAACTTGTGATTGCTACATTTTGCGTAATCATATATAGGCTAACAATCATTCATAATTTCACTTCCGTAACAATTTTTGTTAAATCTGTCAATTCCGTTCTTATAACCACATAAAAAGAATACAAACTTCTCATCTCACTATAATCAATCTGGACAGATATCAGGCAGAACGCTTGCTTCATTGGATATCAGAAAATCTGCCCTGCTTTTCATAATATATCTCGCCCACAGACTCCAACCTAGCATGAGCTGTGGGAATTTAACACAGCTACAATAAAAAGCCAACAAAAATGCCACCGACATCATTTTCACCACTGGAGACTTCTTAAACTAGTCTATAGCAGCAATATGTGTACTGTAGCTTGATTTATAGGGTAAAAAAGTGCAGTAGGACTACATATGACAGAATTAAACCTTTCAGGTATGCTTTGGTTCAATGATAGAAAAATAGTTCCCATTTTCTTACTTTATTTATTTTATTTTTTATCTATTCATATATACCTGCAACAATGATAATGCAAACAAAGCAGGTACACACCATGTATACTCACTGTAAAAAAAACTAAGAGTGAATAGACCAGGCACCACCTGCAAATGGTGCAGATCACTGTACTACCAAACAAACTCCATTGACAAGCAGGGTGCACAAGGAAGCTTGAAAGAAACATTATGACAGGCACACAGAACCACAGTTAGTTCTGATAACACTGTGCATGACATCAAACACCACAATGTGCCTCTGTGTAGTGCACTTAATGTTATAGACTACAGTAGCTAAATACAGTATAGCAGACAATGTCTGCAGCCTTTCTGTAACACTGTACATGTATGGCATAAAAAGAACAGTTGCCTTGTTTGGTGGTTTCATTTTTGCTTACTTGTTAGAACTTTATTGTTAAGGTTAGCACTCTCATACTGTAGTAAAAAAACACTATTTAGCTAACAGTTGGTTTAACATCCTCAAACATAGAATTTGAAATTGTTTGTGCAGGAAACTGTGGCCAGGTCAACATTAAAATACAATGTTAAACATTGGGATTTTGAAAATGTATTTAAACAGTCTTAAGAGTACAGTCATCTGCACTTTTTTTTTTTTTTTTAACCAGGACAAAGCATTTATTTTCCACTGATCAATAAGTATGGTATACTGTAATGAGTGCACATCGTACAGTGCACAGACTCCACTGATGATGCAGTGCAAATGGAAAGCTGGCATCCCACAAACAAATCAAATAGAAACTTTAACATAACCACCACATTTGTTTCTGCACACCTTATCCTCCTAGTAGCAATCCATTGCTTGACACACCCTAACAAAACCTGAAACTTGAATTACAGAAGGAAACACGTCAACAGCTACCTACAGTACGTGTTGATAAATATTACAGAATTCATAAGTTATTCATCAGTGATCAAGCGGGTGACTGTCTTGTTATTCGTCTGCCACCTTCTGAATTTTTAATTTACTTAAGGCTTAAGTCTCTGAAGTCTTATCCAAAACCAGGTTTACCTGAGAAAACTTGAGCATAGGTATCAAGTCACCACCTACACAGTGCCCCGAGTGTAAACACAGTACTAGTAAAATTAAACACAAAAGTAATTTAAATAGGTTATGTCCCAGTCCCCTATACAATGATTTCAGTTTCACTTGGTTGCCCTCACGAAGCGCATCTCGATTATTTAAGAGCCCGAGAAACAGAAACACAAACCGGTTTAATATCACAGGCCTCAATGCCTCTGCACTTCCTTATATAGTTGATATTTGTTATTACGCAGAAAACTGCCACATCCAAGTAGTTGCCAAATGCAACGTCTTTTAAAACACAAAAATTGTTGACGCAAGTTTAATGTATGTTTTTTTAGTAAGCAAACCATTCTAATTTCCGTGTCACGATACAGTTGTTTATTCGTGCTGATGGTACTGCTGCACTATATAAACCATAACAATCACATCTCTTCGTCATTTGACGTACAACACACTGCAACGTGTATTATTGTATGTTCTGTTTAAATGTACTGTACAAAAATAAAAAAAAAAGTGATTATCTTACCTGCATCCCAGGCAGGCCTGACTGCACCGGGGAGTGAGCCATGGCGTCGGGCAATTTAAATTAGAAATACAAAATAAAACAGACTATACAAATCCCCAATCTCGTTCCTTTAAAATTATTTTCGGTATATCCTATTCTCCTCGATTTCCAAAACAGATCCTCCCGAAATCAAGATGCCCACAACAGTTAAATGATAAATCAGTCAAGATTGTGCCCAGTCTTCAACTAAGCAGCCCAGATCTGGTTTACACTTGCAGCTGAACTGTAGGTAAGGTTCTTTTCCTTTTTTGGATCAAAACATTCACCTCTGCAAAAATAAAATAAAAACAAATGTACACCGGTTTAAATCAACGCATACTGATCACAGTCCTGCATGTTTAACATAAAAACGTATGCGCTGATGGCTTGAGGTTGCTTAACATTTTTTTTACGCAGGGAACGCTGGCTTTTTCCTTGGTTAGGTTTACAATTTTCCGCTGATTTATCTCGTACAAGCCAGAGTGCACTTGCTCAGTTGTACCCAGCGCCTGGCTGATGCAGTACCTGTGCGTCGTTAACCCACATCAATGCTAATGAATGTTGGACTGTGTTATTATTAGTATTATATTACTGTCTTGTCCTCCTCACTTTGCTCCAGTGCCCTCCGCCATCTTGTTAGCGCTGTCACTGTGACATGATCAGGGCGGATCAGGACTCACTGACACGACTCTACCTGCAGGTGGAGCCCGACTAGCTCGCTCCCTCGCCCGCCCTACGGCTGTTGCTCAACCGCAGCTCAAAAAGATCTGTCCCCTGTGGATGTAGTGTCAATATGTATTTGTTTTGCCAAAACATACATTTTAAGTAAGCAAACATGTTAGAAGTGTACGTATTGTACACAAAATCACAAATGGTCAGTAAATAATAATAATAATAATAATAATAATAATAATAATAATAATAATAATAATAATAATAAATATGAGTATATCCAACTTGCACTTCACATTCAAACTGTACTGCAAAACATCTACTTACGGAACCAATCATTTAAAAAAGAAAAATACACCATGGGTAGAATGATTTCTTCAACCTATTATCTTGCAGATAAGGATACACCTCTATGATTTGTTGTTGTTAATGTAGGAGCTTGTGTCCATAATTATGCTAGGTGTTTTGAGTGAGACTGATAAAGTGCTTTGAACATTTGTGAAGGCTCATTAGACATATGTTACTAATACAATGAGTTAAGCAAAGATTTGACACAACAGACCAGATCCCTGCACTGAAAAGTCCAGCAATTGCTGATGAACTGGTAACCAGCTTAAGAGTTGGAAGAAATATTTACTGGCCTTTACTGGGCTCCCAGCAGGTGTATAAAATCTCAGACAGCAAATGGGTTCATTTAAGAGTGTAGACAACAAAGTGACATAAAAGTGATTTTAAAAGGAACATCATAACATCATAATCACCTCTGAACTGAAATTATAGCACTGTGTCAGGCAAATCCTGGGTTATAACACATTATACCCCTTTTCCACCTGCACACCCAAGCTGTGAGGGCTCCAGGCCCTCGCGGCTCGGGTGGTTTTGCACCAGAAAAATACCCGACCCGACCCGTACCATGAAACTCGAGCCTCGTAACATATCTGAATCTGGCTCGGGCCGATGCAGGCTGTGTGCGGGGTTACTGCATTTCATCATCACGCTCAAGTGTCATTCCAAGAAAAAGTGAGAAAAAATTGCTGACATCGATGTATGTAGACGATAGGATAGGCTCAGGACGCTGATGAGGTGCAAGCACTGGTCACTCTCTGTGCTGATACGAACGTCCAGCAACAACTGGAATCAAGTGTTCGAAACAAGAAAACAAGCTACCCAAGCCATACCAGGCTGGCTCGACTCAGCTCGGGTGTACAGGTGGAAAAGACTACTTGCTAAAAGGCTGCTTTTGTTTCAGATGTGTTTTGAAAGTTGTTCCTGTCATATTTCTACAGTTACTTTATTCATTTTATTTAACATGTATTTTTAATGGATTTTTTACATTGTCCCAGGGATTAAGCACAATCATTTTTTTATATTATGCTTTTTTTGAATTTGATCTTTCATGTGTTAACATTTATTGCACTTACATTTACTTACTGTTGTGTGTTAAACTAGACATGCCTCCAGGTGCCTGAATGCCCAATGCCCCACACAAATTTTCATTAGTTCAATACTGTATGGGAACAATATAGATTAAGAAAGGGAAGGGAAATATCTTATGTAGAATCAATTCACATCTAATTTTATCCCAGAATTTGGTCTGAACAACTGAAGATTGATATTCAGACTCAACCTCTCTAAATCTGACCTCCTTTTCTTTCCCTCCTTCTCCTCCCCCTCCTCTGATCTCTCTATCTCTGTTCCTGTGGAATCTACCACACTCTTTCCCTCTTCCTCCACCAAGAACCTCGGAGTCACCCTGGACCCCTGCCTCTCTTATTCCCAGCACATCTCCACTCTGGCATGCACTTGCCGATTCTTCCTGAGCAACATCCGAAGAATCCGACCCTTCCTCACCAACTACGCCACCCAGCTCCTGGTCCAGGCCTTGGTACTCTCCCGCCTAGACTACTGCAACTCCCTCCTGGCTGGCCTCCCTGCGTCCGCCACCCGTCAGCTCCAGCTCATCCAGAACTCCGCTGCCCGCCTCCAGAGCTGCTCCTTCTCCACCCTCGCCCCGCAGTGGTGGAATGACCTTCCTACAGATGTCCGGACTGCCCAGTCTCTGACCACATTCCGGCGCCTCCTCAAGACTCACCTCTTCAGAAAGCACCTGTAGATCTCCTCTGTTCTTCCCCTGGGACACTTATCACCCTTCCTTAAATGCGCTTTACTTGCTCTTATCTGCCCCCTATTTTACTGCATTTAATCCTCTACTTCAGAGTACTGTAATCTGCCAAGTGTTTAATCTGTAGTATTTTTTGTATTTAATCATATCCTGATGTAACTATCACTGACACTGTTATCTGCTGTATTATTGAATTGTATTTTGTCACACTTGTACTTGCTTGAACCAAAGTCATTGTATTTATCTTGCTCTTAATTGTATTATTACTTGTACTGTGATACTTGAATTGTATTTGCTTACTATTGAAAGTCGCCCTGGATAAGGGCGTCTGCTAAGAAATAAATAATTATTATTATTTTTTTTAAAAAAAAGCAGTGTCTTTGTTACAATGGATTTGAACGGAGTTTCAATTTTAAATGATTTACCAGGCAGAATGAATGTAGTATAAAATGCATTCTGCTGATCCAAATCAGTGTACATAAGAAGAACATAAAAACATAAGAAAGTTTACAAACGAGAGGAGGTCATTCAGCCCATCTTGCTCGTCTGGTTGTTAGTAGCTTATTGATCCCAGAATCTCATCAAGCAGCTTCTTGAAGGATCTCAGGGTGTCAGCTTCAACATTACTGGGGAGTTGGTTCCAGACCCTCACAAGTCTCTGTGTAAAAAAGTGCCTCCTATTTTCTGTTCTGAATGCCCCTTCATCTAATCTCCATTTGTGACCCATGGTCCTTGTTTCTTTCTTCAGGTCAAAGCAGGCCCCTGTGTCGTATACCTTTTAGGATTTTGAATGTTGAATCAGATCGCTGCGTAGTCTTCTTTGTTCAAGACTGAATAGATTCAGTTCTTTTAGCCTGTCTGCATATGACATGCCTTTTAAACTGGGGATAATTCTGGTTCTTTGCCGTCTTTCTAGAGCAGCAATATCTTTTTTGTAACAAGGTGACCAGAACTGAACACAATATTCTAGGTGAGGTCTTACTAATGCATTGTAAAGTTTTAACATTACTTCCCTTGATTTAAATTCAACACTTCTCACAATATATCCGAGCATCTTGTTGGCCTTTTTTTTATAGCTTCCCCACATTGTCTAGATGAAGACATTTCTGAGTCAACATAAACTCCTAGGTCTTTTTCACAGTTCCCTTCTTCAATTTCAGTATCTCCCATATGATATTTATAATGCACATTTTTATTGCCTGCATGCAATACTTTACACTTTTCTCTTTTAAATTTCATTTGCCATGTGTCTGCCCAGTTCTGAATGCTGTCTAGATCATTTTGAATGACCTTTGCTGCTGCAAGTGTTTGCCACTCCTCCTATTTTTGTGTCGTCTGCAAATTTAACAAGTTTGCTTACTATACCAGAATCTAAATCATTAATGTAGATTTGGAATAGCAGAGGACCTAATACTGACCCCTGTAGTACACCACTGGTTACCTCGCTCCATTTTAAGGTTTCTCCTCTAATCTATGTGCATGCATTTCCTTGAATCCCTACTGCGTTCAGTTTGAGAATTAATCTTTTATGCGGGACTTTGTCAAAAGCTTTCTGGAAATCTAAATAAACCATGTTGTGTGCTTTGCAATTATCCATTTTCAATGTTGCATCCTCAAAAAAGTCAAGTAGGTTAGTTAGACACGATCTCCGTTTCCTAAAACCATGCTGACTGTCTCCCAGGATATTGTTACCATATAGGTAATTTTCCATGTTGGATCTTATTATAGTTTCCATAAGTTTACATATAATAGAAGTCAGGCTTGGTCTGTAGTTACCTGGTTCGGTTTTGTCTCCCTTTTTGTAGATCGGTATTACGTTTGCTATTTTCCAGTCTGTCGGTACAACCCGTGTCAAGAGACTGTTGCATGATCTTGGTTAGTGGTTTGTAAATAACTTCTTTCATTTCTTTGAGTACTATTGGGAGGATCTCATCCGGCCCAGGGGATTTGTTTATTTTAAGAGCTCCTAGTCCCTTTAACACTTCTGCCTCTGTTATGCTAAGTTATTTAAAATTGGATAGGAACAGGTCGACGTGGGGCATGTTGTCCGTGTCCTTCTTTGTAAAAACCTGTGACAAGTAATCATTTAGTATATTTGCTATTTTTTTCATACCTTCATAGTTTGCTTTTCTAAAATTGTAAACCTTAGCTTTAGTCAATACTTTTGGGGTTTTAAAAAATACTTCAAATGAGACCATGTTGTGGTCTGACTTTGCCAATGACTCTCTGACCTCTATTTTAGTTATTCTGTCTTCATTATTTGAAAAGACTAAATCAAGGCATGCCTCCCCTCTAGTCGGTGCCTTGACAAATTGCGTTAGGAAGCAATCATTTGTTATTTCCACCATTTCAATTTCGTCCGTCGTGCTCCCCACCGGGTTCTCCCATTTTATACGGGGGAAGTTGAAATCCCCCATTAGTATTTAAAATCATGTTTAATATTCAACGTTGAATAATACCATCCAACATGTATTGTAGATTTTAATGATCTAGGGGTACCACAGCAGTTATCTGCTTATCTAAAAATACAGAACATCCATCTTACAAGTGCAGTGGTGACCCAAATACTGTAACCTTCATTTTACCCCCCAAAATGAGGTAATGCACTGGTGACTGTAGACAGACTGGTTACGTTTCAAATGTTATACCCACCTTAGCAGTCACCAGTGTATACACCAATTGTTTGTAATGATTATAAATCTTAATTTAAAAAGAACAATTATAAAAATGTTCATGATAAACGGCATATTTCAATGTAACAAACAAACAAACATTCTTTTGTTTTGCGTATACATTGTTCCATGTGGCAACAGTATGGTACTGTAGATAAAACAAAACAGAGGAAACAACACCTATAATGAAATAGTGGTTTTGAAATAAAAAAAATTAAAAAAATGTTGAAATTGTTTCAACATTTCTATAAACAAAGAGAGTGAAAGCAATACTGTTGTACAGTGTGCAATTGAAATACAGTTTCCTGGTCTGTCAGGCTCAAGTTTTTCTATGTTTCGAGAACATTTTCTCAGGTCCAATTCTAATGAAACATTTTGGGAAATTACAATAAATATGGGGACATTACAAATTCATGTAATAAGTGGAGCAATAGGTATTTGGTAATGTCATGGTTGTTTTCAAAGAGGTAAGAAAGCTGTAGAGGAAAATAACATTGAGCCATGGTGTAATTTCTCTTAGACAGGTGTGGAATAGATTTTACGGAATGCAAACATTAGCAGTTGGATGTTCAGAAATTTAAAGTATGGGTACTGCTAAACCAGAGAGCATGACCCCTCTTTGGTGAGACAGACCCTGTACTAGATTTTCAGAAAACAAAAGTGACAACATGGCTCAACCTCCACTGGTAATGTGGTACATGCTGACATGATGTCTCAAAGCTCACACTTGACAAAACAGCCACAACATAAAGACACAGTATGTCTTACGTGGTTTAAATAACATGGTTAATCAGCTTTTGCAAAAACTTTAAGGGCTGCCCACCTTCCCTTTCAGTCAGCAAGGGTTGAGGCCTGGCCTCTTTTACCAGATTTACCTCTCACTTGAATACTTGTTCCAGAAAAGGGTAAATTGAATATATACCATTCTAGATTGACAAACTAGACTGTACTTATTAAAGCATTTAAAATCATGTCATCTTACAGTTATGCAATTTGTTAAATAAAATTGAGGAGTAAATTGTCTTAACACTTAATGTGTGTGTTCTTAAACACGGTTGGGGTTTTACATCTTGCTCTGCTCTGGGAAATGTGCTTTGTTGTCATAAACAGGAATTGTACTCATTTCGTGATCATCATTCTTCTTTTTGTCCTCTTCATCAAACTGAGCTTCAATCTCTCCTGGGTCCACGTAGGTGTAGAAATAGGCCATGATTGAAAAAACGATGGAAACCGCAACCAGCAAAGCAGAAAACAAAACATAATCAGCCTACTGTGTGCGACAAGAAAGAAAGAATATCACAGTGAACAAAATAAATAAAACAACACATTTGCATTGATAAATGATCTTACTCATAGGACTATGTTCTAAGTAATTATCACATTCAAGCAACACTAAATAAATGGTTTTAAGTATTTAAACTGAAAAGATAACTGGCCTTCAAAAACATATATTGCACAATTCAGTACCAAGGTAAAAGCCAAGAAAAGTGTTATAAAGCATAGTGAAAGCATGTTAAGGTAAAAGCAATCATGAAAACAATGGCAAAGCAGAGTAAAACACATGGTAAATAATGCAGTGTAAAAACGTGGGAAAGCATGAGAAAACTGTAATTTATCAAGAAGATTTGAACCCCCTGCAATGACTCATAAAAGATCTGGCTGTTTGGTCTGATTACGACAATCAGTCTCTAAAATAATCTTAAACAGTACGAGGTCCCATCCCGTCTCATTGGTTCGGCTTGGAGGGAGTATGAATATGTATGTGGTGAGGTAAACTTATCAGCATGGGCTTGGGCTGTCCACTCCTCATTTTGTGAAACAGGAAGCTGGCCCCCAGAAAGCTTGTCACAATCTTTTTCTCTTGTTTTATTCCTGCCTGCTTGGAGACCCCCCGTCAGTATAAAATATTTTAATAACATGGATTTTATATAGTCTTCCTAATGTGCACACACCTGATCAGGGAGCTGTGACACTCCTGCCACGATCAGCACAATGATGTTACCAACAGCTTCTGTCAACAGCCAGCCAGCCTGGAGAACCGATTTCATATTGGAAGGTGCCTGCAATGACAAAAAATAATGCTGTTATTAAATATTTGGATTCAAGCTTAAGTGCCGGTGTATGGAGTTTTTAGACACACGGCTGCCTCTTCACATTGCTGGAATGGTATCTGGTTGTACCACCAACCTGCGAGTATGAAAACTCCAGCCCAGTGACTGAGAAGACCACTTCACCAACTGCCATCAGGAAGTACTGCGGAATCTGCCAGGCCATGTGAATTGTGTGGGGTTGGATGTCTTGAATGTATGTAACAGTGGCTACCTGCTGGCTTTCACACTACAGAATGGAGAGATTCAAATGTATTTTTGTTTTAAAAAATAAGGATAATGAAACCAATCAAATTAGTCTTTTTACATATGATTATTTTAAATGTATTCAATTTACATTTAACTCTGAACATTCTTTATAGAAGTAGGAGGTTCCTAACTTCATCAGTTGTATTAATAGTAAATGGGGATGGCAGGTTTTAAACTCTGCTTTTTCAGTGGGGGTGGTTAACAATATCAACAATCTTGGCATTTTAAACTGAAGGTGATATTTTGTTTTGGGCTTAATGAAAAGCTTTTATTTTGGTACTGGTAAGTTAATTGAAATAATGGAAACTGTTACCAGTAGAAGTTGAATTTAGCTACAGTATATCATGATTTTATAAACTATAAAAAAATAAAATAAAATTTAAAAAAAACCTCTTACATTTAAATTCTGTATGACAACAGTGTAGTAGCTGCCAAATCCAAAAGATTTTGAAACTTTGCAGGTTCTTTCTAATATGTCGTTGTAACTGAAGACGAATTCACTCCTTTAAAATAGAAATATATACAAACATCACAAAGAAGAACTAAAAAAGGGATTTTGAAAAAATGACTTTATTCATTTGAAATTATTAACACTCACTCTCCTTCTGGCAGTAGCGCGTAACCTGAACTTGTGAAAGGCAGAACATGCCCAAGTTCTTTGGACCCTGCCTTGATTAGAAGTGTTATGTTCTCCAGGGCATTTACAAATCTATAAAGGCAAAACCAAAAAACAAACAAACAAACAAAAAAGAGGATATCACAGTTATCTTAACTTGTTTAGATGCACTTTGTATTTCACTCATCAGATCTTTGTTAAAAGCCAAAAGTTTAAAGGACCTCAAACATGTCTTCTCTAAGTCCAGCTGCAACACCAGAGTGTAACAATTAAACCTGCCCCCCTGCAACACTCACCCCTGTGACTATGAGATACCACACGTGTTCCACTTGGTAAATCTTACTGACATTTAGCAAATGGAAGCAACAACAAGAACATATTAGTTAAGATTATTGTGTTTTTTTCTTTTTAGACCCAATCAAGTTGCTCTATAATGATGATAGTAAATATGTTTTAGTTTAAAAATATGCACTGTACTACTGCTCTATTGAGTAAAATACAGCTTTTTGATTGGTATGAATATATAGGAGTAGTCATTCCGTGGTTTTTAAAAAAAGTTCAATCATTCGATGGTAGGATGTGCTGTGACTGGGAGTCTTTGTGATAAAACGGTCCACTCAAGGTGTTAAACACATAAACCAGATTTTTCACCTCAATGATCAGAATACACTTCTGCTGGTCTGCATTTTTATCCTACACATTTTCCAGCTCACTAGCATTCATATTCTTTGTGGTTTCATTTCTTTGACTGTAACTGTAGTAACTAAAAATGTATACATGCCTGATGGCGTTATTCCCTTCTGGCTTTTGTTTAGTATCATTAAGCTGAAAAAAATACAGGTTCAGTATATTAAACGTTTCAATGGTTTTTTAAAAATCTATATTTTAACACCTGAATAAAGTAAGTTCAAAACAAACTGTGCTCATCATTGCAGTTGTTTATGTGCACTATGCCAGATCCCAGATCTAAAATGACTAGAATGGACGGAATATACCTTTGACAAGCTCTGACAAAATCACTGATAAAGCTTTTTTAAGAACTTAAATATAAATAATTAATTGAAATTAGTTTTTAAATGCTGTTGGTATTAGTGACTACTACTTTAACATATTTTACTAATTTATACTTTACTAATACAGTGAGGCTCTGCTCACAACGCTTCAACCTAGTGGCTATTTAAAGATGTTTATACTATACTGTTATGAACAAAATAAACTGACATTCACAAAACTGTTCCTGAAAGAAGTTCAACGAGGCAAAAGCAGGCATGTGGTAATTTTGGTAAATAAATATTCTCAATGTAAGTTTGGCAGGGATGAGGTTAAAATCCCATCCCTGCCAAATCCATGTGTGGAATGTGCCCAGGTGCTAATTGATTGATTGATTTTTCAAATAGCCCTGGCCACATGGTATATAAGAAGAACCAAGTGCTTTGTTCAAGGCAGAGAGTTACTTTAAACAAAGGGATGACAGCAGCAGGCTGTGCTCTCTGTCCTGCACCAAGCTAGCCTTTGCTTGGGTGCATTGTTTAATTTTTTTTTTTGGTATTTTAAAGCTTTAAAAAGTGGGTGGAAAGCACTTGAAACAGCAATCTCCATCTCCCGCCTTTGCTATTCCTGCCGCTAGCCGGCCTTGACCGCATGGCTGCCCTTCCACAAGCCATAAAACACTAACTTAAATACGTGACTTTATTTTACTAAGTACAGATTATGTGAATGTGTTACAGGACACTGTACTATTTAGAACATACTTATTACTTATGTTCAGTTTACAGTGTAGTCTGTTCTCCTGCAGTAGATTTTTAAACATAATCACACTTGGGTCAAATCACAGAACATCATATCACTCATAAGAATCACAGGCTTAAATAAACAAATTGTTTTATACTGTACTTACCAACAAGGATTGAATTGATGGGACATTCTTCACTAAAAGAGTGTGTCGAGTAGTGCTGTTAAATACAGCGACTGAGTTGGTATTATTGTTTCCATAGGATACAATGAAATTGCCAGCACCTTCACATGAGAAATCTTTGTAGGTGGTGGCCTGAAAGTGAAGGTTTAAGAAGAGATGTTTTGAATTCATTGAGCAGAAAATCTCCTACCCCAACTCATTCCACATGCAAGACACCATTGTCAATGTAGCTGAAAAAAGGGTAAACAACATTTGGCAACTGAATACAAAAATGTGTCCTAATTAAAATAAATACATACATACATACATACATACATACATACATACATACATACATACATACATACATACATACATACATACATACATACATACATACATAAATAAATAAATAAATATTCAGCACCAGTCATGTGTCTGCGCTCACCAACCGTTAACTGCTTAGACTGTGACAAACCCAAAAGCTTCTGGTTGTATTTTCCTAATATATGTAGTAATCTTGATTTTTACATGTTTAAATTCAAAGCTAAGGTATTGGCAATGAACTCAAAAAGACCTATGTTGAGAACCCAGCGAAGCAATCACGTTATGAAAAGCTGAAATAGAAAATGTTATACAAAGTGTATCTAAACAACAACAAGAACATATTTGTTAAGATTACCTGCACCGAGATGCTGTTTAATTGTATAATCATCTGCTTCAGCCATGAGCAAAAGCTCAAGATAGACCCAGACTCCCTCTTGTGGAGACAGATAATATATTTTTTTGTTTGTTTTGCAGTCAGGTTCCCCATGTTATGTCAGACTGGGTACCCAACAAGCACACACAAGGGAGTAAAAGTTTAGCATTCCTGCTCATAGAAATCATTACCTGTTTCTAAAATGACAATATTTTTCTATACATGACAACAATGGGTTTACCACACAGAAAAGGGGACACTAGTGTTACTTATATCCCTTTTATTATAATTCATACAAAATAAGAGGCATTTTCAGACAATATAATTGAATGTTTTTTTGTTGTTGTTAATTTTCATGATTTACCTTAAAAGAGTCTGCTGAAAAATGTACTCCTGATATGTTCACATGAACAGTAGCATCACCTAAATTGAGGACTTTCATTTGACATGTACCAGCTGATGGGAATTTGGGCAGAGTTCCCTAGAAAACAAAGTGTTTGAACAAAATAAACACACGTGCCAAGGAAGAATCTTTATGATAACATTAAATGGCGTATTTAGTTTTTAAATAACTATATTTAGAGACTGCAAGCACATTTAAGGTAAGTTTTAGGGTTCAGCGTATTGCTGAGTATATAATCACGCATTGAAAATGACAACATACTGTAAGAGTACCTGAAATAAGGCATGCAAACTGAGAGATGTGTTTATCCATAGGCTTGTATGTTAAAGTTCAAGATATAACTGAAAATACTACAAATACATGTTTGCTATGTATGTGCTTCTTTCAAAACTGCAAATGTGATTCCTTCATAGCTAATGGAAGAGCACGAGAAGTAAGGTTAATGGGATCATTTAATCAGCTGTAACACTGATAAAAAAATAAAAAAATAAAAACTAGTGTCTGTATGAGGTATTGTACTCACATCAATTTTGATTTGCACGAAAGCAGCTACTATAAAAGCCAAAGCAGCAAGCAGCATCCCGACTGTCATTTTTCTCAATGGTCTGGAACAAACACAGACAAACAAGGTGGTTTGTTGTTGTTTTTTAAGTTTAAGTTTAAGTTTTTTTAAAACACACAAAAAAGTCAAGAATCTGATTCATCATTTTGGCTGCTGCTTTCATCAGTGTAATCCTTTTTAGAGATGCAGAGCCCTTCAATTTACTGAGCAGGTGGAAGGTGCATCAACAACACACATAAATAGTAATACTGTATATTTGTATTAGACCTCAAAGGCCAATTTGAAAGGCTTTTTACAAAAACACAGTCTTCCCCTTTGCCTCCAATCCAGACCATGGAGGTTTATTTAACCCATTAAAGTACATTTTTCCACTATTATTTCTCAAAGATCCAATTAAAATAAGATGGGAAATTATTTATTACATCAATGTCCTGGCTCCCTTTATTATCGGTTGCCATTAGTACTGCTTAACAGGGATTAACATTAATATTTATTTAATACTAACCTGATGAGTAGACATGCTGAACAGAATGTGTGTAGATATAATGACATGTCCTAGATTTGTGTAGCTTGGTGTTAACAAACCCAGGGGAATGTTAACATGGGTAGGACACATTGTCCAATTGGCTGAGCAGACACTATTTTGTCAGGTTGCTGTGGTTCAGATTGCACTCACGTGAAGTTCAGCTTACACTTCTTAATCAACGGATATACAACTCCATTTACAATAGGTACCAATATGATGATCAGGATCGGGTTTACAGTCTGTGAAGAGAAGGTGAACGTCAAACATAAAATAATACAAAAATACACAGAACTTAGTGTAATAAATACTGGCAAATGTCCACCTGCATTTGGTCTGGCTGAATCCGTACAGGGCCCTGAGAAGAAAAGATCATATATATTTATAGATCAATATTCTGTAAAGTGATAACATTTTTGAAATTGCACCTGCAGGTTAGGTACAACTTACAAAATTTCCATCCATAGTGGTGGCTTGGAAAGTCCATCTTGAACCCTACAATACAAAAGTCGTGTTAGATTTTGTACTGTTGATTCATTAGTATACAGGGTTAGACTCCTACAGAAAATTGTGAGTGGACTGTAAAGTACAAAGCAGAATACACATCCCAAGGACCCACTGATCCAGGTGACAAAGTCCTATTTTGTTAATCAAATGTACAGCTCTACTCAGGGCAGATTAACTATTTCTCTACCCAGTTGATCTCATGTAAACAGGGCCGGATTAACAAAGCCAACAAAATTAATTTTAAAAATGCAAGCTATATCTGATCCAGTACACCAACATGGAACAATCTGAACAATAATGATTACTGTGCAACTGTTTAAACGTTTTAAAAAAAAAATCTATTATTTTACATACTGCTTGGTTTGGTAAGTATGTCATGCAAGTTAACTGTAAAGTGAGAGCAGAGGTAATTCTACTACCACATAATGTTAAAAGCAGTGTGGACACAAGAGTAAAACAAATAATACTGTTATGCTTTGACAGAATACAGAACACAATATACCAAAAAAAAAAAAAAATCCTGCCAAATACAATATTCAGTTCTCAAGAGAACACAATTAATAATAAAGGGACGAGGACACACCAATATTTCTTGCTACATAAAAAAACTAACCTCTTACTGTTAAACACAACTCCCCTAAATCCTGCTATGCAAATCACAAATTGTTAAAAAAAAAAAATCTTTGTAATAAATAGCGGAGAACAAAAAAAAAACCAAAAAAAACGGAGGCCTGTTGTATAAAATTGATAACTTTAACTGTGCCTTACAAAATATACAAAAGGATATGATTGTGTCACTATCGTCTTACCGACAAGAACAAAAAAATCTTCTACACTCCTCCTCGTCGTCGTATATTAATGGTCGTAACAGTTAAATATTCTAACGTTCATAAAATACACGATGGCGGTTTTACGGTTGTTGACGAAGATAAAAAATAGACTGTTCTATTTCTTATTGGGGTGGGGTGGGGTGGGGTGGAAGCGTGTTCACTGGCGTGTTCACTTTGTCAAGACTCATACAGAAGGCAGCACAGAAAATTGAAGAAATTTATTTATGGTTTATTAAGAAGAAAGTTATTTATGGTGGGGGTGCACTTCATATAGTGTTTTATATTTTATTCATTGATTATTGTTAAAAAAATCATAATGAAAAATTGTACCCCCCACCCCAAAAAAGTGGTGGACTGTGTCCACCACTGAAAAAAAGTGAGTGGATGGCGTTCACCTGCGTTCACCCTCGAGTCTAACCCTGTTAGCATACTAATCATATTAGTAAACCAAGTCTGATTTATGTAAAATGAGACAGAAACTAGAGACTACATAGTACCACAAAAGTGACAGTATTTTTGAAAACTTAAACAAAAGCAATGCTAACAAAGGTTGGTCAGTTGGTGTTGGTAACAGTTTAACATAACATGTAAGTTTTAGGCAGTCCTTTAATTACACTGTATTTAGGTATTGTGAATTTACCATGCAATTACTATGTAACAAGACATTATTATTAATAACCAAAAAATTACCATCACTAATGTGCATTTTCTTTAAATATAACAGTACCTGCTGATCAAAAAGTGTCCAGAACATAGGGAGTGGTAAATACAGGAACAGGACTCTCAAGACCATTTTGATTTGAGCAACAAGACGTTTCTAGAGAGGGAGAGTATACTGTTTTTGATGATATACACAGTACAGACAAAATTATATGTATAGAACAATAACAAATATACAAAATAACAAATGCAGTCAAACATCTTATCTAAACTATTAGTTTTAGCCTTTTCCTTGTGTAGTTTTCTTTTTTATGGTGCTTTAAAAACAAATACTGCACAAACAAGGGGAACATACATCATACTTATCAGAGGCCCAGTCCATCCAGTGTTGTCTCTTTGGGTACTGATCGCTTCTGTGTTTAAATCTGTTATTCAGGGCAAACTGTTTGCATCAAAAAGAATATGAAAATAAATATTATCTTTGATAGCAAAGTCCACGCATTGCAACAGAAAAACACATTTGCTGCCTATAGTGCAATATTAAGATTCTCACAGGCAGTTTATTCTACTTTTAAAAGAATGTCTGTCTACAATTGAGTTTAAATGTTGAGATAGTAATTTTAAACAGAGAGAGAGAGAGAGAGAGAGAGAGAGAGAGAGAGAGAGAGAGAGAGAGAGTTAGAGAGAGGTCAAAGAGGTCAGACCAACGAGTATAAATAAATATACTGAGCATCAAAAGAAACTTATCACTTACATTTGAGCATCAAAAGAAACTTATCACTCATATTTGGATAAAATGCACTAGATGTGATCGAAAAATGACAAACTCTGTCTCAGAGCAGGTGCAGTGACTTTTTATTGTGCTGACCAACAATTGACATTTTACTGTCTGAAGTTATGGGGGGGCGGGGGATACTGTGAAAGTCACAGGCGAGTAGCGTGTGTGGCCACTGTTGGAAGCAATACAAGCAGTACATCTGCGACGCATGCTTTACACCAGGTTTCGGATGTTGGCTTGTCGAATCCTGGCCCATTCCTCTTGTAGTGCCTGGATAAGCATCTGCCTGGAATTGTCTTGCTGGAATGTTGTCACATTAGAATGGGCTTGCAAGAAGGGCACCAAGTGAGGCCTTAGGACTTGGTCAACATATCGCTGTGCAGTCATGTTGCCATCAATCACTACCAGCGGCGTTCTGTAGTGACTAGACACTCCTGCCCAGACCATCACACTTGGACCCTTGAAAATGATCACGAAGAAGCTGCATAATGATCTGTCGATCTTGGGCAGGTGTTGTGACTCTTGGTCTCCCAGTTCGTGGCCTGTTATTGACAGAGTGTGTCTGGTTATACCGTCTCGCCAGGTTTGAAATTACTGGCTGTGAGCACCCAAGACGGCGAGCAACAGTATGCTGACCTAGTCCAGCCTCCAACATGCCGATTGCACAAAGACGCTGCTCTCTTGACAGAAGTGGCATATTGGTGTTTTTCTGTGATTTTCTTAAATTAATTTTATTCAATCATGCAATTCAACAGCTACACTTAAGAGGATATAGTGCAGCTATTGATATTAGTCAATATATGTCAAGTATATGTTGTTGATTTATTTTCTAAAATACAATGAATGATATCTTTCCTTACCCCAATGCATTTGCAAACCTGAAGCATTATGTTGCCCTGAGGGGATACCTTCTTGTACATGCTACTTCCAGCAATGAACACAACTGTAATAAAAAAACAAAACACTATTTCATTCTGGTGGAAGTCATGACCTTGGAAACATCTTTATGAGGTGGCCTAGGGCCTTCATAAATGCTGTGAGGTGCTCTGGAGCCCTTACGAACCAGGGTTGTGTAAGGTTTCAAGGAAAACTGGCAGGAAATTAGGAGGAAGTGTGATGAGCCATTGTCAGTTGCCCCACAATCATTTTGTTGTGGTTGCTCTGGTCAAGAAACACAGCCAGCTAATTCCTTGATATAAAAAAAAAAAAACATACTCAGAGCAACAACCGTCAATGCGGCCGGAACTCCAAAGGCCAGTGGGTAGCATATCTGCTGTGTGTGGATGCCACACTCTTGTCCTGTAATATAAAGGAATGTTCAGTTTGATAACAGCAATAAAAAGTAGCTCAAATTCTTCCATGGAAAAGACATACCCTGCTAAGAAAAACATTACTAAACACCATTATTAAGATTTTCTTATCTATGGGTTTTTTTTTTATCAAACAAAAAATTATAAACACTTTAAATATCTCCCCTTTATGGTGACAATATCTATTATTATCTATGAAAAAGAGGATCCTTCTGTATAACTACGAGACTACAGCATTACCTGTAATGCCAACACAATAGACTTGTAAGACATATTTTATAGTGGTCGCCAAATGTACCTCCTTGTACACATGATATGTCCTGTAGTTATCGCTTAATTCACCTTTTATGTTGGTTTATACCACTGTGATACTGCATGTGGAACAGCTTATTATGACTGACTGTAGTCTGATCTTACCTCGGAGGATCGGGGTGATTACAGTGGAGAGAAGACTCCCAGCATTAATATACAGGTAAAAGATGGAAAAGAAGGTGCTGCTTTGTTTTTCCTACAGAAAAAAAGAACAATGGCAGAGTAATTTAAGTTTGGGTGTTAACAGTTAATCATGGTTAATAAAAGAAAACATTTTAAGCAGGTCAGTGGTTTGAAACAGTGTGAGAAAAGCGCACAATTTAAACCAGTACCTTTGCAAATCCTGCATCTTTTCTTCCGGCCTTCCTGAGTTAGATAACAGCTAATTCTTTAAAGTAACTTTTTGTTCACAACTGGAGGAATTACACAATGACATATTAAACTAAAAATGTACCAACTCACAGGCATTTCTGTTTGACTCTGTGAAGCTTTATCATTTTCATTGTAGCATTCAAAAGACTATTTTAACACACCCAAGACCATAATACACACACTTCCTGTTGCCATTGGCAAACTTATTTTGGCTATCTACACTTGAAGAGAGGCTGCCTGAATGGAGTGTTGTTAGGTGAAGTGCAGTCATAAAGTAAATTGAGCATGGGAACTCTCAGGCAACAGAAGAGTTTCCTAGTTTCCTGTGAGTGATTGGGGGATGCTCAGACAGCATCAATAAAGGGCGCCTAGCAGGTGTTTAAAGAGGAACACTCGTATTTGGAAAGGGGATGAGGTCCCCATACAACAACAGTAAACAAGAGGGCACCTTGAATGTACCCCATGAAGAAATACCTCTTATAACAAGTATAATATGGTAGTAAATGTGTCACTCCAGTAAGTAAATAGGTTTTGTCATAGTAATTATACTAATTTTAAGTCTTAGGATGCTTGGCATTTTGTCCTTGATTTTCTACTGTATATTATATATATATATGCATCTACATACTAATGCAGACCTGCTATGAAAAACATATGATTTATACCAGGTTAAACTGATTCCTTTTAGCCAGTAAAACAAGAATGGTGTAGTCAAATTGTTAATTCTGACCTGGTGGTCCTCAAACTGATCCCCACCAAAGGCAGCCACACAAGGTTTAATTCCCCCAGTGCCCAGAGCAATCAGGATCATACCAAGCATTAACAGAGCACTGAAACAGAACAGTCAACATTATCCAGCAGAGTTAAGAAGGACTTCGTAAGATATCAGTGTACTTGTGTACATCATAAAATGTGATCATGATGTGGTGGTATGTGAAAAACAATGGGAAGGAAATGATATGAGCATTCATCAATGACTTTGAACCCTCTGTAAACACTGTGGTCAAATTTCAAGAGCAGTTGAGTACATGTTAGCTGCTATGTTACTATAGTACAGGGCACATGCAAAAGCTGAACTTACACATGTAAAGTTAAGTTGTTGGGGGTTCCATCCCTATCAGTGTCTGTCAAGTCATGAATGGAACTGATTGCCATGATCACCTGACCCACTGTGTAGACTATGGACAGGTAGATGATGGTTCTGTGGAAAATCAAAATAGTATTAAATATCAGATTTAGCTGTGTTATTGCAGTAGTTATCTTGGACCTTGCATAATCTTTTGATACATTTCAACTGCTTAAATATTACAATAATTTATGTCAGTAACATACAAATCCCCTGCTAAGGATATTCCAGGAACTCAGTGGATATGAAACCTTGGTGTCAGTGATAATTACACTGGGTTCACATTTTAAATAAATAACTTCAAAGCATGATGAAGACATATCATAACCATATAACTTTTCAACCTTAAGTTTTAGTCTGTGGGTATGAAAGCAAATACTCACTTAAACTTCCCAAGCCATGAGTCAGCAACAATAGCTCCAAGGATTGGGGTCAGGTAACACAAGGCGACAAAAGTGTGATAGATAGAGGTAGCAGTATCATCGTCCCATTGGAGAAAGTATCTGAAGTACAGGACGAGCACAGCTGCATTGGAGATAAAAGGAAAAACTCTTTAAAGTAATTGTAGCTAAGGAAATAGGTCCAATAATTTTCTCGACATGCATATCCATTCATTATATAGGTCAAATGTCCAGTTTTGAAAGAAACACATGCTTTAGCAAACATGTATTTTCATACATGTTTAAAAATGTACTAAGATAGGCCAGTCACAGTGCAAGCATACCGCAAATTGCATTTTCGTTACGACAGTTCACAAATTGAGCATTTTGTCGTATGTACTAAGAAAAAATATGTTAATGAAGAGAGCCGCAATATACTAATTTAAATATTATTTGCGTCATCTTAGCGAGATCTCTAGAGAGAGTTGTGCGACATTTTTTCAAATAAAATAGCGGCAGTTGAGTTGTGGTTTGCTGCAGCAGAGGGTGTCCGAAGGATAACGTCTATACATGCAATGGTGCAAGAATCAAAATAACATTGTTTTTGTTAAATGTAAACGTCATCTGTACAATGCATTCTGTTCCGTCTTCATTTTACCTATTTTAATACTGTTATATATATATATATAATAAATGAAAGGCAGTTTAATCCCATCAGATTCTATAGTGGGGCCCCAACCTTCACCCCCAAAAAGCTTTTCATAATCATACAGTAGCCCCTCACTAAACCGGACATGTTTGTCCAACATAAGGAGGTGTCATGTTTAAAAACAATACAATAAAATCGCACACACATACATTTACATTTATCGATGTATTTCATATAAATCATTGCGCTGATATAACACTAATGTGTTTTGGGTACACTACACTTCAGTAGGCCTATACAGTATACAGTACAGTAGTAAAATCAAATGAATACCTAGCGCACTTTTCTTGTACTTTAGCCTACTGGTAACACAAAATAAATCATGCTGCTGCATTGTACACATTGGTGTGCAGTTTATTGCTCCCAACTCACTGGAAAAGCCAGAAATGTGTTTTCAAGGCTTGAAAGTACACCCTGCCTTTAGTGAAAATTAGGTGTTCATCTCAAAAATACATTGAGCACAACTAGCAACACTCGAGAAAAAGCGGACTGGGAAATGCTACAACAACTGTGACTGTTTAAAACATGCTTTCAAAAGGTCTTAACAAATTGATGCAATTGTAAGTGTCGCAATTGCCCGCAGCTTTAGTACATCTCATTACAATATTTGTGATCCCTCATTTGTGATCCCTCATTTGAATTTGCATCTCCACCCTGTTTTTGTGAATTTCTGCAGGAACACCCAGAATTACAAATTATTTAAGGCTAAAGTGCAAATAAGAACCGCAGCTGCAAAGCATTCGTAAAAATTATGCTCAGCGTTGCGTTTGTTTAGTACATTTCACACTACACTTCTGACTGGTTTGCATGTGGTTTGCAATGATTGCGACAGACTCAACACTTTAGTACATCTACCCCTATATCTGGTACTACCCTACCAGACGTTAAAGAAATCTCTTGTTTGCAAGCCATGCTTTTAGACTTACACTTCTTGGGTCATTTCACCTAGTAGGTGAAATTGTCCCCATCCCTTCACTGGCCTCTTTCCTGTCAATAACCAGTCAGCTGCTTCCCCTGTTGACTGTAACATGCTTTGACCCAGAAGACATTGATGTTGGGAAATGGCCAAGGATGTAAAGCATTAACAGACTTCTTGAAAGGTAAGGCAAGCAAACTTTAACCGACAGTACTCTAGTACCAGAAGTCTGTTTAAATAATAATAATAATAAAACAGTTTTCTATAACATGTGTTTCTTTAAACTGCACATTTGAAACCCAAAATGAGTAAGACATCTCAAACAAAGCCCAATTACACAGCAATAACAAGTAAATGGTATGGACACGATTTGAAAACAGCCATGGCTGGAATGAATCTTACCTCGCATTCCATAGTAGGAGAATCTTTCACAGAATTCATTGATGACAATGAAGAAGATGCTGAGTGGATAGCCACAACATTCCACCTAAAGTCAATGAAATAGAACAAGAATGAGGGAATAAGCAATGCACTTACAATTAAAAGGAGAAACCCACAAAAATTAGTTTTCCGGAGCGCATGCGAATACACTAATCTGGAATTCAAAAACCCTCAAACAAGAACTTTGGAGCTCCTACAAAGTTTGAGCTTTTGACACAGTTCGTAAAAAAGGCGCATATGGAGCTCAGCTACATTTTCCCCTGCATCCTCAGCTTGTCTCCATTGAGGAAGTTTAAGATGCTCTCAAGCTTGTTGGCACAGTAACAGGCTTGTTTCGAGAGAAGTGGATCATAAAGGCATTTCTCTTTAATGAGTATTTAGTAACCCTGAAAAAGATTGAAAAATGAATAAAAATGGAAATAATATAAATAAAAAATAAGAAAGTCAACAAAAGAGAAATAAAAAAAAGGTTTAAAAAAATGAGTGAGTCACTTCTGCCACTAACACAGTAACATAAGCGTTTTTAGTATGATTATTATTATATTAGTTACACTGCATATGAGGAGCACAAGGACAGTAAAGCTTCCTTATCTTACATTACTCAAGTTGTTTCCTAATTTCGTATCTGCCGACTTTGTCAATTTTAGATTTTCTTGATATTTTTTAAGGTGGAGCTGTTCTTTCATGCACCAATGGAGCTTGGGAAAGTGATAATTAATTGTTTTGGTCCTGACGCATTAAAATGCATTTTAAAAAAAAAAAGAGGAAAGTGCTATATAATGATACATCCATGTTAGTGGCCGAAGTTACTGGTGTGGGTTACTGACTGTACATTTTTTTAAACTTTTTTTTTTCTTTTCATTTTTTAAATGTTTTCTTTTTTGTTGACCTTTTAATTTTGTTTTTATTTACTTCATTTTTTTTTCTCCATATTTTTTCAGTTTTGTCTTGGTCCTGAAGCATTTTTGCTAATTAAGAATATATGCACATTTCTTTAATGATAATTCCTGTTGACGTGTAAGCAGTGGAATTCCTGTTGACGTGTAAGCAGTGGAGTTTTGTTTTGGTCCGGCTCCCACTCCCTCTTGATGGTGACTGTGGGTTGCAAACTCTTATCTCGTGACATAATAAGGGTATGTGCGTGGGAGAAACCCCAATTGTTTTCTAAAATAGAATAAAGTAAACAGGCTTCCTAACTTAATAGGTACATTTGCAAAAGAGTTTCTGGCATTGTAGTTTTAATTACACAACAATCTAATTACAAAAAATACAAATAAAATTAAAGAAACATACGCTTGAATCGATTGCATAGGCTGTTTAATAATATATTTAGTCCAAGTGAATGACGACCGACCGTCCGGTAATGTGGACAAAATGGTATTGTAGCACTTTTTACCTTATTTCTTGCATGTCTGTACAGTAGACTACTTTGACGATAAGCAAGGTGTATGTTTTTAAAGTCTTTGTATTATACACCTTAGGTGTAAATCATAGGTGACGTATGTAGCAGTCAGGACTGCATACCACACAGGAGCGTAATTAGGCGTTAATTGTTCTACGCCACGTAGTTTAAAGCAATGCAGTGGAAAATCGTCATAGACTGAGTTCAACAGAAGCCTGTTGCTTGCAAACTTTTGAGGTTAAGACTCAAGTATATTCGCGGATCGAACAGTAAAAAGCTTGTGCAGCTCTTAAAATACCTTATTACCATCAGTGCTCAAAATCTACTATAATATCTACAATAAACCCTATGACCAGTATTAAACAGGGCATTAAATGATATAAGATTGAAAGCATAATAATCCTATTCTTTTAATGAAACTGTAAAGTTGA
Source organism: Acipenser oxyrinchus oxyrinchus (assembly GCA_030684275.1). Taxonomy (NCBI): domain Eukaryota; kingdom Metazoa; phylum Chordata; class Actinopteri; order Acipenseriformes; family Acipenseridae; genus Acipenser; species Acipenser oxyrinchus. The sequence continues at coordinate 17,961,061 of CM060255.1, forward strand.
CTTTGGACAACCAATGAAAGGCTGAGCTTAATAACTGACAAGAAGAGTGGTCATTAATTTTCCACACCGTGAACCATTTTCCCCAAAGTGCTGTCAGTCCATTACATCAATGATTTTTGGAGACGACTGTTTGTGTTTTTACGCTGCAAGTTATTGTTTCAGCAAAAATCCAGGGTGCACCCATGCTGTGACGTGGAAGATATCCATATCTCAGTTATGCTTGCTTGAGCTTCATTCTGTGGATTTCGGTTCCTGTTCAGAGCCTGAAAATTCTCTGCACCTCTGAAGCTGTTGTATGTAGCAGACCCAGGAGCAAACTGCGTGTGCTCAAAGTGACCTCCACTCCAAACGCTCCCACGATAGTCACTACATTCTTTCATAAGAAATGACATGGTACAATTACCTAGGATCTTCCACAAGATTTCACGAACCTTAAAATGTAATATCCAAATTGAAAACGTAAATGGATAAACAAAATCGGCATGAATAAAGCACAAATGTAGTTGTTTTATAAAGGCTTTCTGTTTAAAATTCAACTGCAAAAACTTGTTTAAGTCCCTATTATGACACAGATTTGTTCTCACCTTCCCACCAAAGGATCGAATATTGCATAAAATTTAGAAAGCATTCCAAAACATTTAATTTAAATGAATGCATTACATATTAGTAGTGATAATTGCTTAAAAACATATAGAATTCAACAATTACCTTTGATCTGGGTTTCCTATCTGCTACTTTTTCTGTGTAAAAATAAAAGTAATTCATATTAACAGATGTAACATTCCAAAAACAGCACAATGTTCCAGTAGATTTGCAGCAAAATATAACAACAACATTACAGTCACAACAAATTCATTCATAATTTTTTTATATCACTAAAAGCATATGCTTTTTTACTGTGTCAAAATATGAAATAAATCTGTTAAATTATTACCCTGAAAAAAAACGTACAGAAACTATGTGTCTGAGAAAATGTTACAACTGAAGAATTTTATAATCAATTAGAACGAGCTGATTGGTATTTTCAACAAATTAATATGTATTGTTTTATATGTTTGCATCGCAAACAATACAAAAATACGATGCTATAATATACTGTGCTGTTTGAAATATAGCTTTAATAAAAAAAATATATCAATGGCACATCAGGTTTTACACAAGACACCCTGTGCATAATGTGCCATTATTCACCGACCTGACATGGTGCTGCTTTGTGGAGGCTCCTTGTCCTCTCTGAAAAAGTATCCTGGGGCAAAAAAGGAAGAACAGATGTGGGAACTTATCTTTAAAGTATACAACTTGGACTTGGTACATGTGTAATCTTTTCAGTAATAGGACTCAGAATTCCCCTCCCAGAATGAGAAGATCTGGCTGCTCCTCCCCTTTATTGTGGCATGTGTTTGAGCACACCTGAGAAATAGACTTGGTGTTCCTGGCGACAAACTTGAAACAGCAATAACCAGAGAAAATGCAAACAAAAAAAACAAAAAAAAAACTCTTAAAACTAGAGATCAATCAACAGAACAACATCAAAGGCAATGTTTTTGTTTTTTATATGGAATTTATAAAACTACAACAACATTATCCATCCATGTGTCAGTAATAACAATACAAAACCACCTCTGTAGATCGTTGTTTAACTTGCCCATTTATTCCCAAAGCCCTTGTCTTGAAACTTGAGGCAAGATCACCAGTGAGTGGCAGTTCTCATTTATTAGCATACAAAATTTGTTCCAGATAAATAACTTGAAAACAAACCTAATGCATTATGGAATATAGGCCTATTTAAGTCTAGAATAAAATATTGTCAGCAAGAGAAATATTACACCGATTTTGCAGTTTACTATGTTCATACTGTTTTTTCTATTCTTTACCATGCTTCCCTGTGTGCTACATTGCTTGCCTTATTACGCCTGTAGTATCCGATCCTATAAGATACGATACCATCTATTAACCAATGGAACTGTGTCATTCACACACACTGCTACCAACTGAATGGTACAGACGGAAATTGATCAATGCACCTTTTATTAGGAGTCTAAAATAGTGAATTCAGCTCTTAGATTAAGTTGCAGATCGTTGCTGTCGCTTCAGGTAAAATAAACTGCCCAGTTTAACCATGTTCAATAAATGAAAGCAAGAAAGCAAGGGATTAATATAATTATTGTTCCGTTAAAAAGCTGAAACAAAATTTCAATGGCTACCAGTTCAACCACCTCATTGACAGTTCGTTGGGTGGGGCACAGCCACCGGGTCAGCTGGTCCTGGAGATGTTGCCCCACCGCACAGGGCCTGACTCAGGGGGCCGCTGGTACTCCCTGAACCGGCGGCAATACGTTTCTCCAGTGATATTTAGGCGCAGGAGAATCGTCTGCTTAACCAGGTCATAATCCAAGGCGGCCTCATCCGCCATGGCTCAGTAAGTCACCTGTGCCTCCCTGATCAAGCAGGGGGCAAGCTGGGTGGCCTGCCATTTCAAGGCCATTTCGGTACTATTGCCACTTGCTCAGACGTGACCAGACAGGCCTCAGAATCATCCTCCAGCATAATTTTTTGTAGCTTCGGCTTGGGGGGTACCAGCGACGGTACCCCTGACGTCACCGCCGCCGGGTCCCCCAGTGGGCCAGATCTCCCCCAACCTCTCGACGAGGGTGGCGTACCGCTGTGCCATCTCTTCATGCCACTGCGCTTCCCTGGCGTCTCTCCTGCTCTCCTCCACATTCTTCCACTGGTCCAGGGCTTCCAGCAGCACGGCGATCATGTTGGGGTCCATCCTCAAGTCCACGAGATCCCACGATGATACCACGTGTCAGGATGTGAGTGGTGCAGGAATGAATCAGTGTCCACAACAGAGGGTGTGTTTGCAAATTGTCCCGTTTTTATTTCAATAATTACTCCCTTCTACCATCAATGGTATTGGGGATTTGAATCAGGTACTTAACGTCCCAAACAATAAGCAAACAAAACAATAAATACAGTGTCCAGGGTGCAGGGGTCCGTGATCTGTGCTGCTGTGTCCAGTTGTGTTGAGGTGGCAGTGCAGGTGCTCCGGGTGGTTCTGCTGGCTCTGGTAGCTTCAGCTCCCGTGGTCTTCGTCTGCCAAAATACACAAAACAAAAACAAAGCAGCGCTCCGGCTGGATTACGTTTCAGCGTAAGGGGCCGTACTCCCTTAGCTGGGTCCCCTTTGTACTGCTAAACTCCTCCCTGTGTTCAGTGCGGTGCCACGCTCTATCCAATCACTGCATGAGACACAGCTGATCACCATAGAGCCGTTGAGCAGTCTTACAGCTACGCCCTTTCAAGATGGCTGACTTCCGGTTCTGTCCTACCATCGATTCAGCCCATCCCTGTAAAGACGTACCGTCACTTAGTGCCCTTCCTGGTCGGGAGGTAGATTTGCAGCTCAGATTCCTTCTCCCCTGTTCACAAGCATAGAAAGATATTTTTTCGTCCTTTACACTTTTGTAATCTTCATGTTTGGTCATGGGATAGTTGATTGCTTTAAGTCTACACTTTTCTGTCCCTTAGCAATAAGATGCAATTCACTGTACAATAGCCTTAAGTAGCATCTAACATGGGTACCGGCAAAGGACAAAAAAGTCACGTTTTGTACCCCAAAATGTATTAAATTAGCATATCTAGGAATTGGGTGGCAGTGGTCTCCTGTATTATTGCTATGGGCTACCGACTGCACCAGACCTAATTCAACAAATATATATATATATATATATATATATATATATATATATATATATATATATATATATATATATATATATAAGAAAACAAAGCCTAATATGTTCTTAATATCTATTGAGACATGAGAGTAAACATGATCAGACACAACTAACAATTTCAAATCACAGTAATCAGTTTTCAACATACAGGTAAAATTATACAGAGAAATTCACTACTTCTAGAGTTTATGAATTAGTTTTTTATACTGTAGGTTTATAATAAATATATACGCAGTCAAAACTGTTTAGCAAATAATACAAGGTTCGTACACAATGCTTTCTTTTGTATTGTTATTATCATTATTTATTTTTTATTTGTGTAACGATATGTCTGTGTGTTTGTTTTGTTTACCAGGCCTTTTTTCTAAAAATTGGTGGCCAATTAAGGCAGGTTGCACTTGCGGTTCTTCAACACAACCTATAAACTTTGTGGAAACCCAGTTTAAGAAAACTGCACAATATCAGCAGTCGTGCAAGGCCAAATTGGAACTCAAAGAGAAACATTTAAATATACCCTCCTGTATTTTAATATTAATTGGGTCATTTGCATTTCAAAGGAGAATTTCTCGCCTAAAAGAAAACATGGAAACCCAAATTACTCTAAAGATAAGCCAACATAGCGTGAGAAACAGGTGAGTCATATTTTTATTGCTCCATGGAAAACCCTGATGTACCAAACATTGTTCATTTATAAACTGGACTGGTGCAAATAAAGAAACTACAATGTAGTACAAAGACCCTCTGAGATGCAATATTTTCACATACTTGATGGACCCCTGGAACCAATAAATGAGATATGACAGGTTCTGCTGTACTTTGTTCTGCTTTCTTGCCTTCACTAAGGGCTCTATAGAGAATAAACAAAAGAAGGGGACAGGACCTCTTCTGTGTGCCTCTTCAAGGAAAAAAAAAATTCATAGACGCTGAAACAATAAGTTTCAGCGTCTATGAAAATAATTAATTAAAATAAATAATATTAAAAAACAAGCCATATTGCTGTTCAAGTAGGTATCAATAAAGAGTTACTTACATATGTACCATGATGATCAGCTACATGAGCATGCTTTTATCTGCATTCAGCTGCAGATCACATATAAAACCACCCCTTCATTCAAAACTCTTTTGGATGATGTTTCATTGGAGTAGCATTGTCAGCACTGCCATTGGAAATAGATTTAAATGTGTCAGCAACAACAGCAACCCACTTTCAATAGACAATATCAGTCCTCTAACCACGGCTGGATTAACTAGGGGCTTTAGGGGCTGCAGCCCAGGGCCTCAGATTTTGATGGGCCTCAAAAATATATGTAATTTATAATACAATATCTAAAAAATGAATAAGTAGTGTGTGACTGTATGGATCGGAACAACACGTCTGTTTTACCATGGAGGAGCAGGGACTGCCTGATGACTTGGCATGCGATCATGTCACGTGCCACTTTTATTTTATTTTTATTTTTTTTAACTAGTCTTTTATTAAGATTAATTCTTATTACAAAATAACAGTCATTATTATCCAATATAAATACACACAATGTGGCAAAATGACAATATTAATAATACACAACTTTCCAAGAAATTAACTTAAATAAAATAAAATAAAACAAAACAAGGGGCTATTAAGAGATAAAAAAGAGAAGGAAAGACATATTACCAAAATGTGTTTAAATGAATCACAAGTCCTTAAAACAATCCAAAATTCTGATGGCCCTACTGTTTTTACATACTGTTAAAGAGTTATGATACATTTTACAATCATTAAGGAAATGACAAAATACAGGCTTCAAATTGTACCACTTACATGTATGTATAAAATATTTCCCTAGTAAAATAACAAAATTAACTAAAAAGACAATAGAATAGTCAATATCAGGATTAACAGAACAACAGATTATATCTTTCAAAGAGAAGCAAATTAGGATTTTATACAAATCAAAGAGTCAATGTGTCATCGTTTCCCAAAATGAAATAGAGGTTTCACAGTTAAAAAAAGACATAAGAAATAGTTTCAGAGGTAGAAAAGGTGCATTTCATGTCCAAATCAGGAAAAATTGTATTTAAATAATACTTAACTGGGTAAATCTTATGAGTTATAGTGAAGTGAATTTCTTTCAATTTTGGCAAAAGAACATAATCATTAGTTATAGACCATACTTGTTTTCCAATTGATACTACATTTTAGAATTGAATTCCAGAATACACAAGCTGTGGGTCTAGCATGCTCCAAATTTGTAAAATGTTTTCTTAAAAAAAATGTTTGTACACCTTAAATCCAGAAGATCAATATTACTAATGTGTAAATTATGAAGAGAAGGTTTTAGATGCAGAAAGGATTTGCATAAATTAAAACGATTAAGTGGAATTGCATCAAAGATTGTGACATCATCTTTTTGGTGTCACCAGAAGAGCTCATTTTTGCAACAACAAAAAAAGAATAATTAAGAGAATCCCCCTTACTATCAAAAAGGTTGCAAACAAATATAATATCATTATCAATCAATTTCTGCATAAACAAAGACTTAATTTTATAGAGAATACATCTATTGTTCCAAATAGGTATTCTGTGCGGGGAGAAATTATGACAAAAGACAAGCTTTGCAGCTCTCAGCACCTCTATATAGAATCCCGTATGCTTGCCAGGTAATTTCTTATAATCAAAATCACATTTAAATAAGAATATAAGGCCTCCATATTTACTAGAGATTATTTTTGGGATGTGAAGCCACACAAAATTCAAAATAATTGTATTTATCTTTTCTGTCCATACAGAAGGAGTAGAAATGGTCAAGGCATACGTGCCAATTCTAGCTATTTTAATACAATACCAACAAATGTACGTGAAGGTACCCCTACTTCGGAAAATACATTGGAGAGAAATCAACAGGATGAAACGACCTAGCTTTATATGGATTACAGTGGGGCAATCTCCATGGAAAAAAAAAAAAAAGTCTCACCTTTTTCTCACTCTATTTTGGTAGTAGTTTGGGGTTGCGTCTGCTTCCATGTAGTTTTCTTTTAGACTGAGAAATTCCTGTTCCAAATGCAAATAAACTAATTCATATTAAAGTACCGGAGGCAGTATATTTGTGTCTGAGTTCCAATTTGGCCTCGTGCGACTTACTGATATCATAGCTTTATTAAACCGGGTCTCCATGAAGTTTTTAGGTTGTCTTAAAACACAGCCTACCTCATTTGGGCCCCCATAAAACAAACAATAAAATAAAATAATACGTCGCTCCTGTGTGTGCATCTCTGCTGGTTCTGCTGACGCAATAATAATAATAATAATAATAATAATAATAATAATAATAATAATAATAATACATAAGAAAGCGCTGTGTACTATCCTTGTATTATTTGCTAAATATTTTGGGATCCATATATATTTATTATAAACCAAGTATATATTCGGAAGAAATAAGGACAACACATTTCCAGATAACTTGCTATTACGACAAAAAAAAGTCTGCAGTTTGCATTTCCCATTTTGTATTTGAAACTGCCAGTAACTAACGCTGTGGCCAATGCTAATTTTCAAAACTGGCACTAATTCAAACATCGAATCAGGTAAAATATGGATCAGCTAAGGCTGAATAATTTGACATTGTGAATCGAGTGTGGTGGTAGTAAAACAGTAAAGGGAAGCAAATGAATATGCAAAGAGGGGCCCCAGTAAACTTAATCCAGCCCTGCCTCTAACAAACAAACTGCATGTGAATTTCATCACAGCGCTTTCTTTTGAGATGTTTGATCTGTTACGTTTAATAGTGATATGTTCAATAGTTCTCCAGATGTGAATGAAGCATTAAGGTAAGAGAGGACGTGGGTTACCATGGATATTGTCACTGCTTGGTGCGTTGTTGTTAGGTGCAACCAACCAAGCAGTGACAATATACACGGTAACCCACGCCCTCAAGTACCTTAATGCTTATATAAAACGGAATTGCTAACGTAAATATAAATAAATACAAGAGAAATAGATTAGTTTCTGAAGACTTATTAAGAAATTTGAAGGATAACCTTCCGCAACAGAAAATAGTTCCTAAGAACTATTGATACTCAGGTAAGATCTTTCTTTATTTGAGTTGCAATTCTGTGTTCATGGACATTAATTTGAATGTTGCCGTTAACTGTACAATTCTTAAAGTGACTATCCCTATGCTTGTTATATTGTATGTAATAAATACTGTATGCATTTCCACTGGACTGCAGACGTTACAGAATACATGGCCCGGGGTTGCTGCTTTTTGTTTAATGATCAACTTCCTTCTGCTGCTATCAGTTGTTCAGAAGCAAAGACGTTATTCAAAGCAAAAATTTAAGAAACAACAAAGCAATAAATCCCTTACAGAAACTGCCCAATGAAAGTAGTGGCACAACCTGAACTAGCATTTGTGTTCTGCTGTTATTTACATTCAAGAATATAAAAAGCAGAAAACAGGGTGTTTAACAGCCATTGTTTAGATAGCAATGCATCCAATCAATGGTCAATACATGGTAACCCACAGTACACAGTCAGCTTCTGAGGACTAGAAGAGTCTATTAACACCATATAATCTGGGGCAGGGCCAATGGTATGAGAACACTCACAAAACCTCATTGACCATTTAAGACATTAAAAAACGACTTCTAGTCCAAACATTTGTCAAGGAATTTACCTAATATTGCTACACACGCTAACTTTCGATTGAGTTTTAGAGTTATGGATATTTATGGTAGTCTGTTCAATTTTTGGTGTTGCATTTTAAGATCAATGCCACCAACAGTTATTGTTGCATCAATTGGAATTGAAAAAAAAATGTCTTCAATAGGAAAAAGGAAAAACTTGAATTGGTTTGGATTGAATAAAACACCCAAAACAAAAGCAGTTGAATGACTGGACAAGATTTTTCAGTATCACTATTTTATCACATAGGAAAAATACAGCCAAACCAGAAATAACGTACAGTTAAGAATTTTTTTTTTATAATCGTGTAAGTATTCTTCAGTTGTTTCTTATTAGCTCCGCTGGTCATAAAATCCCCTATGAAGGTCGCTGACAAAAGCATGGGCACCCTCTGCTTATTATTCCACAATTCAAGGTAACAGAATAACGACAAGCATTTAGTAAGCTTTAACCACTTTTTAATATAACAAACAGCAAAATACAGAATTTCTTGTAATTTAACACATAATCTTTATCACAAAACAAATTCACTTATTTCATTTAAATTATTTGTTGATGACAAAAGTGTTGGCACCTCTACTTGATTATTTCAGATGTTTATGAATGCTTTTGATTCCTGTTCATATTTAAGACAGTTTGTTTTATGAAATTTCTTTGAAAGTGGTTTGCAGCGAGGTCTACCTGTATACAACTCTTCTGTGTTCAGATGTCTTTCTACAGTTTTAAATGCACTATTATGCCTGATGCCTAAGGCCCGGTCACACCTGGAACGATAACGATACGATAAATGTTCCTGGCCAATCAGGGCTGTATTAAATGTGACATAATCACCTACCTGGTGTTATTTTATATATTATTTTAAACACGATAAACAAATACAGGCATTGCAATGATTTACTAGAGAAGACTGCCCTCCACTGTTCCACTGCAGAACATCACGTCGGAAAACTGGTTCTAGTAATTATGTATTATAGATTATTTAATAAACAGACATTACTATATAATTATAGCACAAGCACAATGTATGATCCTATATGCTCCATAAAGACATGTCAGTCTGCATATTGTAGTTGCGTAATTTTCAGCACTTGACTATACCAACGAGCGTGTGGAATTCCCCCAAGTCCTCCCTACTCTGTAGTATTCTGGGTACCCACACTTGTCTTCTCTGTCTCCTACGCCTGTTGATCAAATACAACAGGAGTATTTCTTAATGTTCCTCATCACTTTGTCCCTCATCTTGCTGTTAATAAAAGTGGGCGTGTATTAAAAAGTTGATTGGTATTTGCTGTACAATATATCGTTCTAGTGTGACCGCTCTGTAAACTATGATTATCATTATCGGTATCGTTATCGTTCCAGGTGTGACCGGGCATCTTTTCTTTTTTAGCTTTTCAGACGATTCTCCTACATACTGTACCAGTAATTTTCTTCGGCTGTCCACTTCTTTCAGGCGTTTCAGTTGATTTTTTTCTGTGGTACTTCTTGATTATTGCTGTGGTCGTGCATTTTGGTATTCCATATTTCTTTGATACTGCTCTGTAGCCATTTCCTTTGTTGCAAGTTCTTTTCACATGAATCCATTTGTTGCCATACTGTTTTTCTTCAATAGACGTTATAAATAAATAATTATCACTTTCCTGGCTATGACTTAACTTGACTCCATAACTTAAATGACTTAACTTGACACCATTACTTAAAGAGTAAGTAGTGGGGATCCGGAAAATATAGCATTACTCGCCCCATAGCTGTTGCTCCAACTCCAATAATGTACTTGTAATTTTACTTTTCTTTGTTAACATCCTGACAACTTTAAAGTCTGTTTCAAAGCTCTTTTCAAAATGTCTGCTCTAGTGCACTGATAGTGTAAGGATTATTGCCCACATTGTCAAACAAGTAACACAGCAATAACGATCCATGATGTGGCACGTAACAGAAGCCAGAGCACTTACTGTATGTGTTTTTTTTTGTGTTTTTTTTAACTCACTCTTCTTGTAGTGATTTATTTTAGAGGACAGAACTAAAACCCCGGTGTATTAGAGCAAACATTTTTAAAAGAGCATTAAAACAGACTTTAATGTTAACAATTGTAGCCAGTTGCAACAATGCATATAGCGCAGTATTTTTCAGAACCCTGCTACTTACTCTTGAAATAAATAACGTTAATACCATGTTTCTGATAATGTGATAAGTAGTTCCTCAGATTATATATATATATATATATATATATATATATATATATATATATATATATATATATATAATTACTTCTATACAATATTAACTTTTTATGTAAAGGTGCCAATACTTTTATCATGAAGACATTTATTAAATTGCTTAAGGGTTTAAAAAAAAAAATAGTGTTTGTTAAACTACAAGAAATTGTGTATTTTGGTCTTTGTCATATTAATTCGTGGTGTATGTTCACTAAATACTTGTTTTGTTGAATTATATTAAGTATAGGGTACCAATACTTTTATCTGCAACTATAATTGAGGCAGTTGTACACCTCAAACATTTTTTCATATCTGAAGAACCACTTATTCCATGGTCAGAAAACTTATTAACATTATTTCTTTAAGTTATGGGGGAAAAAAAAAAGATTCTGGGGATATATGGGGGTCTATCTGCCTTCATTACATTACATTGCATCCATTACATCCATTACATTTGCAAACATTTTCTTAAACATTTAGGCACATTTTGAGGACTGCGCAAAATTCAGTCCCTATCATACCCAATCCTTTTTATTATTAATAATTTCACAAATTTTGTTTTTAAAGCGGTACAGGTAAGTTAGGTCCACATTGACCTTGGATCCAAACAGCAATGTTGCTTTAAAAATAAATAATGCAAATAAATAATTGTGTAGTGTATACAAAGTATGCTGATGTTTGAACACAATTCAAGATACACAGCAGTCATTCCAGTACCTCAGCTCAGTTACCATGGATACAGTCCACATCCCCCTTAGCATTCTTTCTAACCTGTTTAACAGTGTTTTCAATGCGTATTGAGGATACATGGGGAACCTGCTTAGTTATTTGCTTTCGTGTATGTATTAGTGTACTCTGTCAAGAGTTGTTTTCAGTTGATTCCTGCAAGTTTTATGTTGCAAGAGATTTCCGAAGACCAGCAAATACTGCACCGTGACTTGCAGATACAGGGATGTCTTATTTCTTGACAATAAAACCAAAGATTTATTATATGTTAGGACAGGCTCTCATTGTTTTACCCATTGTAATAGCTGTGACAACATTTTAAAATTGAAGTGCACCCAGTTTCCATAGAAAACAAATCTAGCAAGCTGCATGCATCAGGCTGAAGGAATAAAGTGCCTCAGTCCAACAGGACCTGTTATTAAAGCTGCATCCATCTTGTGGGTACGGATTTCTTCTTGCTGTTGCAGGTCAGTTTTGTTTCTATAGGTTGAAAAATGTCTAGATTGTTTCTGTCCCAGTCATCTTTCTTTCATTTGTCTGCTTTTTTGTTGCTTCACCCTAGCTTCTTGTGATGATTAAGTCTTTATCCAATGTGTTTTGCTAAGATGAGGTTTTGATTTTCAGTTCTTGATGAATCCCCGTTGCTACAGTCATTGGAAAAGCTTTTCCTCCTTATCATGCTTTACATCTCATTCCAGTCTTAAGCATGGAAAGGGAAGAACGAAGGGTGTAATGCAGTCTGCTTGTACGTTTTAAATGTGGCCTCAACAAGTGGTGACAACTGATACATCAAGCTGAAGAGCACTGCACATTTGATTACACAGCTGGTCACTTAAACATAATACAAGCATGCTACTTTTGGCAAATACAGTTTGGAAAAGAAAAACAGTAAAATGTGGGTTACTTCTTTCAGACATATTACAGTCAGTTACGCACTATGATAATTCTATGTCAATGCAGCTGAATTGAGCACCTGTGCTTGCGTGACAACTTTCTAAAGAATCTAAATACTGCTGCTTTTCAACTAAATTATTATTATTATTTATTTCTTAACAGACGCCCTTATCCAGGGCGACTTACAATTGTTACAAGATATCACATTATTTTTACACACAATTATATTATTTTTTACATACAATTACCCATTTATACAGTTGTGTTTTTACTGGAGCAATCTAGTTAAAGTACCTTACTCAAGGGTACAGCAGCAGTGTCCCCCACCTGGGATTGAACCCACGACCCTCCAGTCAAGAGTCCCGAGACCTAACCACTACTCCACACTGCTGCCAAATGAATCCTGCTGGTGGTATAAATAACTGCATTCAATACAAATGCAGCGGAAGACCAGTTTTACATGTATTTATATGTGTTATATACCTTTATTGTGTTAATCATGTGGTCTTATGCATTCTTTGTGGGCAAGGCCTGCGACACCAAATACAGAGTTGTTCTTCTATGAAGGCTGCTAAAGATAAGAAGTTGCCCTCCAACCGTATAAAGAAAATGTAAAACAAAAAGGCAGAATTTCTTTCAAAAACATAAAATAAATGTTTTCTGCCTTTCTGGTTTATCTAGTTCAGATTGTTGTTCTTGAATGAAGTCACTAGATATATCAGGAGAATTCAGCTGCTTCCATTTTACCCATTGAGAGTTACAGCAGGTTACTGGTACCAGTAAGAAAGCGAACGTAAAGAACCTTTGTTGACGAGACAACACTAAGATTTAAAAAGCAGCTGTGTTATTACCGTCCCAACTTAAATGGTCTATTGTGCAGTAGCTCAGAATCAGCTTGCAACAGGCAGCATATTTGAACATTACCCTGTATACATAATGTTGAACTGTACATTTCAATGCAGGTACCATTTTTAAATACAATCACAACCACAACCTGTCCAACTTGATTTTTAGCATTTTGGCAGATTCTCCATTTAAAAAACAAACCCAATAAATCACAAATCTTGAAAATCTGCAGAGAAATTAGTGATTTAATTAAAATAAATGCATTAGGGAACATTATAATTTAAATACAGTAAAACAGTTCTTTCAGTTAAATAATAATTAAAAAAAACCTTACTTCCCAAATATAAAATTATTTAATTTATGGTTTTACAAGTACATTTAAATGGTAAAAGCTTTAAATTACAACAGCCATTTCCACAGTATGCACTGTCACTGGTTACATACTCCATCACTTTGGCAAAAGGATGAACGTTATCATTACAGTGTGTGAACCAAATATTGCAAAGACACCTTGCTAAAAGATGAATATTGCACTCGTTTATATACAAGAATAAACACAGCATTTGATCTAGCATGTTATACATGTGTCAAGACAATTAGTGTTTAAAGCAGAAGGCTAAAACTTGTATGGGAAGATACTTTAAAATAGGACAACTTTTTATGTAGAAATATAATACATCTTCATGTACGTTAAGTTTGGAATGTACCAAAGAACATTACGTAAAGACCAATACACATTGTGCAATAAATGTTCATTAATACATCCTCCAAAGCTATCCAATTCTAGAGCAGACATGTTTAATACACTTGGATACATACAAAAAGTATGGACAAGATTTTTAGGCCCATTAATACAAAATAATTTCCCAATATGCTAGAACAAGGTGACTAATTACATGCATACAGTGTTCTTGTTGCTTAAAATCCACATTCTGAAGTCTCCACAGGAAACACTACACAAGAACACAATACAGTTCAATATGTAAAATATACAGAATAGCTTTCAAATAAGAAGTAAGTTTCAAATATGCTTTCAAAATACCCTTTTTGTTGCTTTTTTACACCCTCCTTCTCCTTGTCCAGAAAACCTACTTGATTAACCTAATGTTAATATTTATGTACAGAACACTACAGATTTGTGTAAACTGGCATAAAAATATCCATTAGGTCCTCTTTACAAGACATACACTCTATTCCTAATTAAGACATGGTACACAGGAGGTTGGACTCCAAATACCTTTTTGGTTTCACCAGACTTACCTGCTTGCACATGCCCAATATTTAGCATTGGAGAAATCCTGAGTGTGCAAGCAATAACCTAAAAAAAAAAAAAAGTTCTTAAATAGAAAAGTCTCTTTCTGCTTTGCAAGTTGCATGTTGCTGTCACACGACTGAAGAGCTGCTGGGGATCCCATGGACGGTGGTGCTGCTTGGAGTTCCACTGATGGCATTGAAGATATGAAGCGAGTTCGGCATCACGCTGCTCTTCATCCCATCTTCAACAGGAGAAATCTTAAAATAACAACAGAAAATGAGTCGTCACTCCACAAATCTGACCTGCTCCTTCAACATTTCAGCACCATACACACATTGACATGATTTGTCAAGCCTATTTCACAGGTATTGGCCCACTTTACTTGTGCCATTATGAGTATTCTGATTTATGATGATTCAGTCCAGCAGTGACCGAGACGTGGAAGACATTTTCTTCCTATGAAGCATCAAAACTCATTTAATTCTGACATTTTTCCTGCCACAGAGAGATGATGCCATGATAAAAGATGGGGTCAAGTTCGAAACAACTGGGCACTGTTGGGGCTAAGTGGCATAATGATGCCAATAATTGATACCCACATTTTTTACAAAAAACAACAAAAGTATGTTTGAGTGTAAAATATTAAACCTGACAAGTAAAAAAAAGTTGAACATGCACAAACATTGCACAGTCATTCAGTCAAAATGATACACTGTATGCAAAAGTACAACAAGAAAAGCACCATATTACCATCCGATCTGTTCATGTTAGCACAAGAGAGCACAAAGGAAAAAAGATAACACTTCAGTTAGTTGATATAGTCAACAACATATGCTTTATATACCTCAACTAAATGAAGATGGCTTATTTAAAAAGGAACACATACCAGGACCTTTAAGCTATCGGTACCATTATTATAGTAGACATTACTATAGGTACTGTCTTTACATTATCTATTCTAGAGTCATTGAAGGTGACTTCCATTAAAAACATTGTTCGCCCTGTCTAATGGCTAATACAGTTTGTTATTTGCTTGTTTTTAATGAAGTATTACATATAGTTTGTGGTTTATTTGGTAACAGATACACTGTTTTGACATTCAGTTTTACAGTAAGTCTACAGTAGGAATTTAAAGTTATGGATAAGCAGCAAAACATACCTGTTCGTGCATGATTTCCGAAAGCTCTCTTGCCATCTCTCTGTAGTTGGCCTTCATTTCTTCCTGATATTCCAACTGATCTTCTTTAATTAGCCTTTCATTTATCCCTAAGCCATGACCACTGGCCTCCACAAATTGTCTGTAAATAAACAAACATGTATTTCAGTGACATACATAACCTCACCCATATAGTGAGTGGGAGACAAATAACATGATTACATTTTAAAACAAATCACAGCTTGTTATGACAGTTTCTGCAAGGTCAATGAGAACTGAAACTCACCTAAATACCTCCTTTAGCTGCTTCACTTTATTATCAGGGAATCTCTTTGTACTGGCATCATCTAGGAACGCTCTTGCATACGCTAATGGGCCGACATTTACCTTGGAAAAAAACGAGAAAGTGAAGAACCGTTACTATTGATTCTGCATTTCAATAACGTGTCATTTACCAAGGATGATTGGGTGTGAAATGCCTCCTTCATTTCGCAATGGCAAATTTCTATTAGTTATAGGAATAATCCAAGATCAGGAACCTGACCCCACCGACTGAACCATTTTCAACCTCACATCTTCAAGGTCATAAACATTAGGTCAAAGCTGTCTATTTTGCTCAGATCACTTAGCTTTCAAAGAGTCTACATCTTTATCCAAATCATGCCTAATCAATTGCTACCAGGTCCAAAAACCTATTGTGTTTTAATGGGGGGGGGGGGTCCTGGACTCGAACTGGCAACCTCCAGCCTATAGGGCGCATCCTGCACTCCACGCAGAGCACTTTTACCGGATGCACCACTCGGGAACCCCTATTTATTTTTTTAATATCTATACCAGACCAATACAAATAATATATTTTTTTTCTTTGAAAGAAATACATAAAGCAGTCCTTAAACACCTTGATGGCCTAGATGATTTCTCTAGTGATTTTCTTTTTTATGGAGCTGAAAGTCCTTACCTGCACACTCACACTACCCTGGAGCTTCAGCTGTAGTTTGATCATGTCAACATCAGGAGAGGAACACAGCTGCCTCAGCTCTGCCACCTTTTTACTCATTTCATCGATAGCCACCTCAATGGGGTTCAGATCTGTGTGGTGCTGGTACATGACAGCTATCCTCTTCTTTACATATGGGAAACAATGCGTAGCTAGAATGGAATGAAAAAAAAATACAATTGTGAATGACTACCTCACGAACAGTTAACTGTTGTAACTGCGCTATAGAACCAACATAAATGTTCTGTCCTTCAGATTATATCCCATGTAGGTTCTAACAGGAAAATATTTTGGGGATCTTCATTTTAATAATTTTTTTTGTTGCTAAAACCTCTAAAAGTGGGTTTTGGTAAACAACCAAGCCAGAGTCTACACCGCTGGTCTTTAATGAAGTGCCCACAAACAGTCCAGTTTTAGACATAAAAAGCACATAAAAACCTCCAGTTCTTAAAAGTACAGGATGTCATTTCAAGTCGAAGATAAACCCAAGGACTAGTACAGGCCTTTTGTGTGAGCTTTTGTTTGTATATTATACACTGTATATTAGCTAATCAGATAATGCTGATAAAGTGTATTTTGATGGCTGTAAAACAAAGCCACATCATCAATGACATTTATCAAACAATCAGTCTCAGGCATTTACCAGGTTAATTATTTATTTAAAAGTAGTATTATCATGCTGAGACATCCCAACTATGTCAGAAAATTACTAAAATTACAGTCCAAAAGGGGTGATCGCATAATCTTTCTCAGCAGTTTCAAGCAGAAACATGTTGCAGCAGCAGTTTCTTTAGACCAATGGATTTCAATTGTGAAGACGTCTATTGGATACAAGCCGTTTGTAAGTGAATGTGCGCTTCATACTCGTAATACAGTAGATGCTACGATTCCTTTTAAAACAACACTTACTCGTTAGGATGGTCCTCCTTTTGCACTGCTCTTCCACGCCGCCTCGTTTCTTCCCCGATCCTGTGAAGGGCATCTCAAACACAAAACGCCGGATGTTGTGGCTCTTCTCGAAATCCGTCTTTCTGTCAACCAGCTCTTTCTCTTCAAGGAAAGGAGTCACGTGGGTGACTTGAATGTATGCAAATTTTGAATCCAAGTCTTTTGGGTTAACCTATTAAAAAAAAAAAACACACCACCACACACACTTGGTTAAAGAAAAAGACAATGCATGAACCTCAACTAAAGCCAAGATATAAAGTAATAAAGCCAAGACATTTTTTGTCAAGCAAAAGTATTATTGCTAATATTTCTGGGTACATGTTTTCATAATGTATTGTATGCATGTTTTTGATTATTAGTAAATACAACTGACTGTACAATACAATGTACACTCAACTAATGACTGCCTTCTATTAAGCTTTTTCTCTTTTTAAAATAAGATGTATTACAGTGTGCTGTTGTCCCCCACCCCACCCCACCCCACCCCATCCAACCCCACCCCACCCCACCCCACCCCAGGCATGTTCACAGAGTTTTACCCCTTGTATTGCCCCACAGTTAAAGGGAAGAGAACATTCCCCTTACCTTCCCAGAATCTTGGATTATTTTGACATTCTCTGGGCCAAACTTGTCTGAGTAGAGTTTAAGCAGTCTTTGGGAGACCTCAGACAGGGGTGTGAATTTGGGTTCTTTATAAATGTACTCCTTGCCATCCTCATCCTCAAAGAATCCCTGCAAAATGAAAGAATGGTGATCCCAGAAAATACATTATATTAATAATACAGCTTCAAAGACTAGAGATCTATCAATCATCAATTCCATTTGATTGTGTAAAAGCATAAATGCCACAATGTATGTTTCAAATACAGTGAATATACATCAAACATGAAGAACAAAATGTATACAACATAAATCAGATTTAAAAAAAAATGAACATAATAAAAATGTAATTAATTTTAGGATGAAGGGCTTAAACCTGAAGGCCTACAAGCAAATCACCTTTGTAGACAGTGAATCACATACAGTCTATTTTGTGGATATACCCAATGGATAATTACTGTCTTTTACATACAAAGGTCCTTCATGGCAAAAAAGTGGTAACAGTTCAACATACAAGTATTGACCTTGACTAGTGTGCATGACAGAGTATAGTCCTTGACGTATAGATTTTTTTTTTTTTTTTTTTTTTTACATGGGCATAAAATGTAGAATACTACCCATCCATGAGACAGGCAACAACACAAACTAGCATAAACCAATTGACCCTTGAACTGTTCTGTATTTCCGTGGAAAGAAAAGCCTGTGTAGATTTCAACATGTAAGATATCTGCGGATTTCATAATACAAATTGCAAGACAAAACATTCAACAAACAAAAACGCAAAATATTGTCCATGCTGATTTAAAATGTGAAACCTCAAGCTAAAACAGTTTAACCAACCAAGGCAGCAAAATATTTTATAAAATGATAACACAGACTTTTGGTTGAGTTTGATGGGTACACATGGTTTAGCAATGTGTGGTAATGTGTGTGTTTTCATCATCCTTGTGTTGGCACCCTAGGAACTATACCTAAGTTCATTTTGTTAAATCTCTCTACAGCACAATACTACAGGAGGAACCTTTAGCAGTGTGGAATTACTTTTCTACTTCAGAAAAAAAAGTGATGCAACATCCATTTCACGCATGTTACAAAAATACCTGTTCAACTTGTTTAGCAATGTCATTTTTTTTCATTTTAAAAGCTGGTTTAGATGAATGAATAAAATGGTATTAAGAAAAAAAATAATATGTATGTTCCAGGTACAACATAAAAACAAAAAAACAATGCTGAAATGGATGAGCTACTGGGAGGTAATGTAATACAGGTGGCGTGTGGACTCTGACTACACTCACAGAATCACATCAACACCATAAGCTTTAATGCAGTACGATTACTGCATTACTTGCTTTGCTAGCATTCATTTACCTCCACATCTGTCTCACTGTCAGTAAACTGGTACTGCTACAGGGTTGTAAAACAATAAAGAACAAAACAAAAGTTATTTCTAGTATTTTGGATGCAAGCACCTAGTAGACAGAAGCTAATTGCGTAAACTAAAATGTAAAAAGAACTACGAACAACTCACATCATGACACAATCACAAAATCTGCATTAAAAACAAAAAACAAACAAATAGTGCTTCAACATAACATCTGAACAGCAGCAACTCAAACCAGCAACAGATATTAATGAAGTCAAAGACATAAAAATATCAAATGCAGAGCAGAGAAGGGCAACAGTTTTACAGCACTTTTCAGCGACATGCATTGCTATTACTCATATAGCAAGCTGCAGTGCAAGTCAATGCAACTGATGTGAACTTCAAAAGCACTACGTTATGGCTGAAAAAGAAAAAAAAAAGCAGACTGGTCTAGAAGCAAAACAGCACACCAAAATAAAAGCATTTAGGCTGCTTCAGGTTTGTTAGCAGGGCCATTGCAGAACTTACCGCTGCCTTAAAGGAAGAAAAAAAAAAAAAGGCAGAAAGAGTTTTATTACGATAGTTCAGAGGAAATGCATGATGGGGTTGAGTGCTGAAAAAACTTGGGTCTCATTACATCATTCTTATTATATCCTTAGTGAACACAACCAAATACAGAACTTGAATTTCTAAGTATCTCTTTGGAAACCTATAAAAATGGGATTTACAGTCACATTATATAATTGCCTAAAAGACTTTTTTTTTTAAATGCTGATGAAGCCCTTTTGATTTCTCAACAGCAGAACTAGCTTATTACCCGAAGTGTACCAGTAAAGGTCTGGAACATCCAACACCATTGAAAAATATAGGCAAAGCTGGTGATGGAGCACAACTTTAATTTGCATTCCCAGCTATTATAGACATGTTCACAGTGTGGATATGGTAATAAACCTAGGATAACCACAGGATATATAAATTGACATATGGTGACTATTTTTAACCAACCAGGGAAAACTGGTCAGTGATGGATTTTCTTGAAGATGTACAGTTCACACCATGGACAACCAGCTGTCAAAAGTGGCATTCTAATTTGTAAGGTTCTTGTAGCTGCAAAATAAACTGTTAAGTTGTCAGCCAAGCTATTTACAAAGTAATTCCACCCAGTACCGTGTTCTTATTTACTCACCTGTCCAAAAAAGGCAACTCGGAAGTATGTTCCCAAAAGCCTTTTTCCTGTGTGGATAACCTCTGTCACTTTACTGTAAGCACGGTGCAGCGTGTCATACAAGTGGGCAAGTTTCTACGAGAAGAAAAAAACTAAAAGTAACAGCAAAGCAATTCTAGGATTATGGTAATTGTGCTTCACCAAACATTACAACTGAAACTCTGACCTGTACTCCATAAAAACATGATTTTCTACAAGCAGTTTATGTCTGTGCACACAAAGCCTGTACCTCAAAATCTCTGCGTTTCTCATAGATGGGGATGATGAGCTTGTAAATATCAGCTATTAGTTCATAGCGCTCAGCTTTCCACAGCCCATCTGCACACTGCTCCAGCAACTCCATCAGCACATCCTGTTCAAACACAAAACCACAATGGATAAAGCATTAAAACACCAGGAATAGCAACGAGTGCAATAGATGTAGTACTGCTTCAGCAATTATGTTTGGTATTTAAATGTGAATGTTGAAACCCTTACATATCAAAAGCTCAGGTTATATTGTGATTTTCCCCATTGTTGCTTCTAAGGAGGTCCCAGTGAACCAGGACTTTAACAGTTTTGTCCCCTGAGCAACAGTTTGTATGTATGTAATGAACACTGGCAAAATCCGAACAAATAATTGTTACCGTAAATAAATAAAACAAATAAATATACTTTATTTTGTCATAGGGAAAGGTTCTGACTAAAAATATAACAGGTAGGAAATAAACAATAAACAACGAGGTGGAACAACCACAACAACACATCCTAACAAAAAAAAATTAAAATAAATCATATCCAGGTAAACAGGTGGTGGGGGCGGCGGGGGCGAGAGTGTCTAATGCTTCAGTGTATGATACTCCTTGAAGCATGGAGCAACGTACAGAGCTTGGTGCCGCCTCTTCGCTGTCACTTGATGTTGATGGTAAATATTTTTATGGTTAGCAGTGGAGTAGTTCACCTTAATGCTAATGCAGGTGGCCATTTTTTATTATTGTTTTTTGCTGTGTCTGGTCTGTCATGTTGTATATATCTTGTGGGTTTACAGTTCTGTATAAAACCACTTACCACAAAATGTGTTATGCATTTGTTATAGTATTAAAGCAGCTGTTTGAGAATACCCTTGCTGTAAAAACTATGCTAAAGTTAAACACGAAGAGCAAGTGAGCTGCTTAACTGAATTAATTCCCATCCTTTTTTGATCCCAGCTATGTCCAACGACAGCGTGCGTCTGCCATCCACGTTAATAAATATAGTTTGTGAACTGGATGTCATAAGCCAGCTCGATTGCCCAAAACAGCGCAACAACATCCAAGTTGTTGATGCCCTTTCAGAACTGACCAAATAAAATTGCAAATGAACGTATTGATTGTGTTTTATTTATTTGCATCATTATATTTAACACAGCAGTAAATCCAACACAACTTAAAAGAAAGGAGAGCATCTCTGACAGAGAAAAATGTCAGAAAATGTCACAAGTAATCTTCAAAAACAGCACAAGTACTTTACGCATAGTTAATTTACATATCAGCCCCCACCATTCCCATTCATTTGCATGACGTCGGGTAAAAAGCCTGGTTTACTTGAGTAAAATAAACTGAGCGAATGGAAACCCAAAAAAGCATTTTACACAAGACATTTTTCTTGTGTAAATGTCTCGAGTTAAAAAAAAAAACTTGCATGGAAACACCATGATTGTTGACAATTTTGTGACTGTTTATTGTATGTAATTCAGTCAATATTTGGCAGAGGGCGCAAGAGACCAATAAAAGGTGTTACAGTAACCCAGTGTTACAATATTACGTAATCAGGGGTTTTGTAGGCTCAGTAATTCAAGTTTAAAGTTGTAGAATGTACCGGTACGTTCGTACTCCCTGGGGACCAGAGAGCAGAGAACGTACCGGTACGTTTGTACTACTCAAAGGGTTAAGAAACATTTATTAGAATCCTTGAGTGGTATGTACCAAATGTACACCCAAACAGTTATAGTTATAGCAACAAGCAGTAGATTAAATGTAGTACATTTCATAATTTTATCTTCAAGTTAGTTACTATTTTATGGGGAAGTATTAACAAGAATTGTTTTGGTCATAGTTAATTTGTGTTGAAATAACTAGTCAAATCATCTATATTATTTATTATTCTGCTCGCTTAAAGTGAAAGTAAAATCGGAACTTTTTCAAATGGGGAGGTTTTTTTTTTCCTCTGAATGTTCTTTATTTATTAAGCACCATACACATGGTCTTACCGTAGCAACTCCAGTATAAGTGAAGACCAAGTTGTGCTACCATTACTTTTTCTAAACATTTTCTACCACTAGCCTGCTCTTCACAGATTTACTTTTCATAGAAAAATCAAGAAAGAAATTGGGCAAGTATATTTTCAAACCTGACCTATTGTAATGTGCAGCCTAACCCTTATTGTGGATGAACTCTGTGAAAGCCCAAGGCAGTCCATATTTTAAACTGAACTTGAAAGAGAAGTCTGTAAGGTTCAAATAAAGTTGAACCCATTTAAAATTGTACATCCTGTACTGCAGTCTACCTGTCACATCCTACCTCATTGAAATGAACATCCTGCATGCCGACATCCTCCATCATAGAGACTTCTTCATCAATGTTGGGTGTGATCACTCGAAAGGCTGAGCAGCCCTGTTTAAACATGCCTGAGCAATGACAAGAGAGTATGGTTAATGCTCTACTAGATATCAAAAGATTCAGTATGTGGCCATAGGGAATAATTGGTATAAAATGGCAGCTAAATTATATTTAGGTTGAAAAGGTGAAATGTTTTTTACAGATTACAGCAAACAGAGAGATAGATCTCTCTCTCTCTCTCTCTCTAGATATATATATATATATATATTTTTTTTTAAAGTATATATATATATATATATATATATATATATATATATATATATATATATATATATATTTAATACTGAGATTTTAAACACTTACCTTTTCTTCTGAGGTACTCGGCCACAAGAGCTGCCACATGTACGTAACACATCGCTGCCTAAATAACAAAAAACACAAATGTTATTTTTTGGAAATTATCAGGAAGGAAATAAGAAATTAACTGGTCAGTAAGTAAGCCTTTGTTGCAAAAAGTTTGCACTACGTGTTTGAAACAAGGGGGCATCTGTTCAACGGCTTTCTTCAGTCTTTAATTAACAATTTTTTCAAAATAAGGAACATTTGTTTGTTTCTCTGTGTGTTTTAACACATAATTATCTCCTTTAAAAAAATATATGAGGTAAAGTAGCTGCAGCTAACAAAATAGTTCCATAATTGTTCTTCACCACATACATTCATTTATTGCATAGTCAAATGTGCAGTTTTGAAAGAAACACATGTTTTTATCAAACATGTATTTTCAATTTTAAAATATGAAGTCTGGTACTAAACTAGATTAAATAAATCATTGTTTGCAAGCCATGCTGTTAGACTGTCTTGTACTTCCTGGGTCATTTCACCTGGACAGAGAAATTGTCCCGACACCTTCACAGTCTCCTGTCAATAACCAATCAACTGCTTCCCCTACTTACTGACATGCTTTCAGCCAGTAACATGTAGTTAATGGAAGTGCAAAATGGGTAAGATTTATGGAGTTACTTTATTAGCCACAATTACTGTAACACTTTGAAAATATGGTCCAAGTTCTACATATAACATTTAATTATGTGACAACTATGACAAAAAAGTAAGACACGGTGCCCTACATCCGAAACACATGGAATGGAATCTCTAGCAAATGGTTCACTGTACCAACCTCGGACAGGTCTCCGTTTTTAACGTGAATTCGTGCCATGCTGTCCAGCCAGGTCTTCCTCAGCTCGGGGGTGCTGGCGTATGACTTTGCCAGACTGTACTGCAGATCCACCAGCATCTCTGGGTCGTTCTCATGTTCTTTCATTTGGGCCGTTGCCATCAGCACCGTCCGGATTCGCTTTGTCAAGTCTTTCATGTCAGAAGGGAAGGCTGTGTTCTGAACATCAGGATAACAAATTAGTTGTGAGCTTGTTTTGTACCTCATAAAGCAGAATGCCTAATAGTAATGCAAAGGATTACAAGTTCTGAAGCATAACCCTCCAAATACAGATCGACGTTCATAAAAAAAAGCATCTGATTATTATCCTACTGCTTGATCGAGGTGTCTCGATTTCAAAAGCCAGCAGATGTGTGCTGTGGCTCTACCCAGTTAATCACAAACCCATTCAAAAGACATCTGAAAAGAAATTCTGTTTGTTTAGTGCTGTTAGTGTGGTTTTTTAGAATACCAAAATTGGAAGAGAGCATTACTGTTTTGGTAACTGACTACAAAAGTATAGAGTACTGCAGATTACTTAAAGTATGTGAAACACTGTGAAGTAAGCATGTAGAGACACCTGCATGTGTATAGATTGGTGCCAGATACTAGTTCAATTTAACAAGAACTCAGAGACGACTTTTCATTGAACTATTAAACACTTTGCATCTCAGTGCTCTGACTAATCATTACAAAAACACAAACAAACTAGATAAACCCTGATGACTGACTGACGTGATCACCAATTCAAGGATACCGGTGTCGTAGGAAATAAGTTGACCGGGAAATAAGTTGATCGCGCAAGCGCAGTAAGGCAAAAGTAGACAAAAGTAAGGCGGGGCTACAGTTTGATTAAAGGGGAGGTTCACTGCATGGCTTTTTATTTTTATCTGGCCGTTTTATTTACTAGACTGTGTATGTTGGTGTGTGTTCGTGCCACTGTGTTTTCATATGAACTTTAAAATGTGTGATCGACGACTGTTTCTATGGTAAACTGTTTTAAACCTCTGACTTTTTATGTTTCTATAACATCGATGTCAATCTTATGTAGTTTATGTGTGATCGCGGAGATTTATTTATATATTAAATTATTTTACACATCAAAATGTTGTCAATCGTTAATAAAAATTAAAAAGTTTCAGTAATATACAACAGACATATATAATGAGGAAGAGAGATACCGTATATATGTGTATGTCTACATGATTTTAAATCGTGATAATTCACTTTAATTCAATATACTGTATCTCTTTCTCGTTATATGTCTTATTGGTTGTTTGACTACAGGGATTTACCATTTTAAAATGATGCTGATATACAGTAGCCTACATATACTGTATGATCTCTCTCACAACACAAAATCTTGGTTGGTATTGAACTACAGGTATTTACCACGGTTTAGCAAAGACGTTAACTCTTTAGTTTTTAATTAATTAATGTATTGCTTCTTCCCAAACTTGTAATTGAAATACATGCACTATGATAACCAGTCTCCTGTTCGTTTTCTGTCCTAATTATACAAAGTACTGTTTGTAAAAATAAATGAAAGAACAAATATAAAATAATAATACTGTATAAGCAACGTTTTTCAAGTACATCGTGTGATTGATGTGCACCGTGGCCTAGTTAGTAATTGCAGCATGGAGATTAATTTTTTCTATGATTGAAACTCATGCTTTAACTTTTGGACAATCGCTCGCATACTGTAGTGATTTCCAAAACAAAAACACCTCTAGAAATAACTTTAATACGTAACACATTTTGCTAGTTAACGTTTGTTACACAAACACAAATACACAATCAGAAATGTACAATGATACAATTAATTTTAAATTAATTATTTGCTGCTAATATATATTACAGTGATATTCACATTCCCTTATCTAGCATAATACTGTCGAATATATCTAATCTACATGTTAATGTAAATTATACGTACAAAAGTAATTTTAAATTATGCATTTTTGCTAGGCTAATATATTGGATCTAAAGCGATATTCACATCATCTTATCTAACAGCATACTGCCGAATAAATCCGATCTACTAATTGATATACAGTAAATGATACTTACAAAATTAATTTTAAATTATTTATTGTTCATTAATATATCCGATCTACTTATTTCCTAGCCTAGGCTCGTTTACATTAGAAACAATGGAATCTCCCCTTTAAATTCTAGAGCTTGATCAACTTATTTCTCGATCAACTTATTTCCTGGGACACCGGCTCTTTGACTCATCAGCCGAATCAGATAGAATTAGTCTCAAGCTGAGTTTGTGCATCACAAGAATGACACCCCAGCCGACAGTGGTACTTTAAAATGGCGTTCAAATAGTTTATCAAGCCCCACATGGCTCTAGAAAGACATTTTTGATAACTTTGCAACTGCTCACTGTGCTATGATGCAGATTGATTTAGGAAACTTGGATGCTAACTTCGACGCATTTTGTTTGGTTGGTGGGTATCTTTTCAGATCAACATCAAGAGCTAAAGAATATTGTTTTTGAATGGTAAAAACCAAGCACAGTGAAAAAAAACATATAAAGGAGGATGAATTTATTCCTTCACAGGCTGCTACAGCAGTTTTTGTTTTGACTGTGATAAAATATGCTTTGGTAGTATCCTATGAACTATGGCTTACAAGGAAATAACCTACCTTAATTGTTTTGTCATTGTTGGCACAGTTGTTAATGATGGACAGAGAGTGCTGGAACCTGGTTCCTCCAATACCAATCACATCAGCTATCAACTGGCTCACTGCAATAACCACCTACACAAAGAAATGTTACACACAGCAGTAATACCGGTTCATGGACATAAACAACCTGGTGTGTGGATCAAATATCTTTGAACAACATCTTAATTTGTCTTACAATACATTTAAGACACATCTTTCTGAAAGCTGGTTGATTAAATTATATTCTGGAAAATTGGTAGACGCTCAATTGTTTTAGACATTGTTTTCTTCTTTGCACCTAACTGCGTTTCTTTGGAAGCACGATTATTTTAGTGGCTTAGGTACACAAAACTAGGAGGAAGGATATCCGAAGTCCTACCCAAAAAACATGACCTCCCTTATAAAGAAAATCTAGAATTCTCTCTGCGGATGCAGCTGTAACCAACCTGGAGGTGCGTTCGAACAAAAGACTTCCTTCCTGTGTAGTCGAAGTTGCTTTTCATGAGGAAGTAGAGGAGGTGGGCAGCGTCACTTCGGATTGAGCTCAGCTTGGAGTTACAGCACTTGAGGATCTCATAGCAAAAGGCAGCGCACATGTCTGCCCGGCCTTCAAAGAATGTGCACGGAAACTAACAAGAGAAAAAAAGAAAACAAGAAAAAGCGGAGATATAAGCATTTGCGTTTTGTTCTGAATATATTTCTGTCCCTCTACAGATCGTAAGAGGTACCCAACAGTAAATATATATATTTTTTAATTTAGTAGTGACCAATTACTTTTTTTTGTTATTTTCTCCCCAATTTTGTAGTGTCCAATTATTTTGTTTAGCTCAGCTCACCGCTACCACCCCTGCGTTGACACGGGAGGGGTGAAGACGAACACAGGCTGTCCTCCGAAGCATGTGCCATTAGCTGCCCGCCTTTTTACACACTGCAGACTCACCATGCAGCCACCCAGAGCTACAGCATCAGAGCTTACAGGCAAGCCCGCAGGTACCCGGCCAGACCACAGGGGGTCGCTGGTGCGCGATGAGCCGAGGACACCCTGGTCAACCTAACCCTCCCTCAGCCGGGCAGCGCTCGGCCAATTGTGCGCCGCCCCCTGGGAGCTCCTGTCCTCGGTCGGCAAAGGAATAGCCTGGACTCGAACCGGTAAAGTCCAGACTATAGAGCACATCCTGCACTCTACGCGAGTGCTTTTACTAAATGTGCCACTCGGGAGCCCTTGTAAATTGTTTTAAATCGCACAGTTGGATATTTTCTTCTACATACTGCATTATTAATTTCATCCCACTTGTCTGGGCGTGCTTTGTAGCATAAACAACTGCACTTAGATAGCCTCAGTGGAATGTCAGTGAAACTGATTACTTAAAGGGTTCTTCCCACTGTGTTTTCCATCTATGCAATAAAGTCTTTTGAATGAATGACCTGATATTAACAGTATGTATGGCACTCACCTTGTAAATAAATGTCCGCAATGAAATAAAGACCTGCTTAAGTGCCATTTCTGACTGATTGATTCGAAGGAAGCACAAGTGGACGTCAAAAACCTTCTTCATAAGTGGGTTATGACCATGGTCAGCACACAACTGAGGCTGAAAAGAGAAAAAAAAAAAGTTAAATGGATTTTTTATTTACAGGTACTTCACATTTAACAAACCATGGGATCCGGAGCACGTCCTGTGGTCATGAACGTTGAAAACTGAGAAAAGGGCAAGAAATAAAATGAACTCATTTTTCAATATACACACACAAAACAAACACAAGAGAATGCTCGTAAAATACATACCCAGTGCTGAAAGTAGTCAATCGTAGACGTATAACATACCTTGAATACCACAGTGAATATACTCAATGTATCCAGTACAGTGAAGCATACTTCTGTGGCAATGCTAGCTTCCAGCAAAGACTGGTGAAGGACATCTGCATCCGAATGGCTGTAGCCTACAGAGACAAATATATATCACGACTGTAAATTCATTAGTTTTGTTTTCTTTAACTAACAATGAAGAATTACAAATAAATCTTTCTTAAGCAAAAATAAATAGGAGGAAAAAAGCAGGTTTAAAAAGATAAAAAAAAAAGCTGCACAGCTCCTATTAAACAATATTGGCATTAAATGAAAATAAAAAAAGAAATTAGGCGCTATTTTTTATATTATATTGTCAATAAGTCTGCCCTTTACGACCAGTCACAGTTTGTTTCTGACCAGGCGTAGGACTTTCTTTCAAAAACAGTTTTAATAAAATAAAATGCAATAATATATCACATGGGGGCAGGTGGATGGGGCTACCAGGTGCGTTCTCATGCTGTAATTACAATAACATTGTTCGCTGGATGCTTACTAAAGTTTGCAAGCTAGCTATCAACCTGATTAAGTCTTACCATGGTCTACAGAAATTCCAAGTATACTTGATATCTTTCTTACACTGAAAACACAGAAAAAGTCACTTTATTACGTGTTGGTAAACACCAACGCAAAGTTGGTCATGGACTTACAGGGAACGTAGAATACCGATGAGGATTCAGCCAAATCCAAAGGAGACATGATTATTTGAAATGGCAGCATAAAATCAAGAGGATATCACTGTGTGGAGTTTTGTAAAGGTCTCGGCCTACTGTTTATTAAACTGGACTTTCAATATTTTTAAGGATTGTTTTAATGACTTGGTAAAACTACAGATATGTAGAATCATCAAAAATACTCTTATTTTAGTTTAGATGTATTATATTAGTATATTTTTGTCATTTCAAATAATCAAGTTCCTAAAAAGGATGTAGATGTGCACACTTCCAAATATAAATTTCACTCATCTGTAAAAGATGCTGTTCATATACCAATTCATATTGTGCTCCGAAAATGCTTGCTTGTTTCTTTGTTTGTTTGTTTGTTTTCTTGTTTCCTTGTTTGTTTACTTGTATGTATGTATGAATGTATGTATGTATGTATGTATGTACAGTCCATGACTTGCTCTGGGGTGGTTTTGTGGTGGGCATGCTGGAGATTTCCTTTTTCCGATGAGATGGTATGGAGCAGAGAGAAGATTGTCTGGAGGTTACTGCACTTACTGTGGTTAAAAGTGAGAGAGTTATCCAGACTGTTGAGCTGCTGTAATCTGGCATGCATCATTCCTGCTCTGTTACGGGACACAGGCAAAGTCTGAGATTTCCGATCATGTGCTATGGGTCCCACCCCCTCCTGGTTCCTAACGGGGAAATGGGACATAAGGCAATGTTAGACATGGCCAACTTGCAGCGAAGCAGAGAGTTAGTAAGCAGGCTATTGTTTTCCATAAACCATCAATACTGATGGAATAATGAAGACATCTCTGAAGCGACTTTAAATGTGTCATTGGGAGTATTTTGTTTTCCTGCATGAAACATTTAAAAAAAATGCACAGACTAATACACATTGTTTTTTCTGGTTTAAAAAAAACAAACAGTATGTGTCACATTATTACTCCACCCTCCCTGAGACAGTCCTTTGAAGCAGAGCTCACTGTAGTTGGAATTGCTGTATAAAACCATTATGCTTCCCAAGTCTCCCGCACTGTCTGACATACTATTATATCTGATATAAAGCCCCATCAGCAGGAGGGTGGAGAATATTTCGTTAAAATGCCTTTTTTTAATAAGGAATCAAAAAAAGGAGATGGATTCTTGGAAACCAGCAAGCAGCAAAAAGTCAAAACATGCAATGCAGATTGGTGTTAAAAAAAATAAAAAAATAAAATCACATTAAAAAATAAAGAAAGAAAGAAAGAAAGAAAGAAAGAAGTGACAAACATGAATGATGAAATTCAGCCAATCAAGACACGGGACTGAACAGAAACATGCTTTTGAAAAAAAAAAATGTGAACACCTAAAATCTTACCCAAACAGGAGGGGAGGGGAGCCAAATACATTAAACTTGTCAGCATTCAAGTGTGAAAAACAGAAAAGTGAAGGTGGGTTAGCAAGGGCTGTCGATTAGATCCAGCATTGAACCACCACCAGAGTCTCGAAGGAGGTGTGTGGAGTGTGAAGTGCAATGTGCTGATGGAGGTTATAATGAGTGGACAGTGTTATCATTAAAAAAACAGACCTGTGAACACATTAGTTAACAAAAAGTGAAATTAAATTCAGGCAAGAACCATTTCATTATATTTGCATGTGGGGAGTGTGGCAAATAGCCCATGTTAGGAAAACCAATGAAGCAATAAATTGTTTTTCCCTCCCACTGATTTGTTGAACAGGGGCGGGGGAGGGCGGCATCTATGGTATATTTTATTGTTATTTATTGGAACAAGAACTGTACTTTAAAATATTAAAATCCTCCATCCCATACAGACCAAAAGAATAGCAGACTTAATTCAATTCAAAGGGTTAACCAGAGAGACATCACAAGAATAATATATATATATATATATATATATATATATATATATATATATATATATATATATATATATATATCTACATGTACTATGTGATTCAAAGGGCCCTATCCATAAAGGGTTTACCCTACTATAAGTTTGCCCACTTTTTTTGTTAAACAAACAAACTGCTATCAAAACTAGCAAGAAAGACTTAAGGTGCATGTATAGGAGTTCTTCAAATTAACCCCCTGAGTTATTTATTTGAAGCTTGTTAACATCAATGTTTTGTTTTCCTCTGATGTTAACTTAGCCAGGTGAGAAGTGCTCTGTGAATATGGTCCAATGCAAGCGATCACAACTACATGTTATAGATTCTCGAGTCCTCCAATTAACTTATCACAATTTAAATATTAAGTGCCCCTGAGAAAGTCTGTCAAGTACAATGACACAGTATTATAAAAGAAAGAGTCATGTTACAGTTAAGTCTGATACAACACAATAACAATGTTTTTTTAAGGTGCTTTACAATCTTATCTACTTCAATTTACACGGCTCCAAACACTTAAGGGCTATTCAGAGATTTGTATATTAAATGTTATCAACATTCTGAATTGAAATTATGTCCAAAATCCCTGTAGAATCATTTTAATGTAAAACAGATAGTGTCAGGTGATGGAAATATCCAAATATCTGACACTACAGTCTGTAGAGGGAAAGGGGGTTCAATATTGTTAACCTTGCATACGTCAATGTGATCATCACAGACTCCAATACAGGCTTGGCATTGATTATGCATATTGGAAATAAATGTGTCAATGACAGCCTGTATAGACAAGCTTAACATACACTCCGAGTATCCACTAATTGTTTGGTGCAGTGTATTTTCAATCTCTCAAGAATACAGTAAAGTAAAAAGTGGCAACATGTTACCTTGCGATGTATCTTTTCCCCATGTATCTAAATTGATGAAGACACACTCTGTATAAAAAAAAAAAACAAAATAAAAAAACAACAACAAAAAGGTTCAGGATTATTTTCCCAATTTTGTTCCCCCCTCTTACACACTGAAAGCCTGTAGATGGCGCTGTTGTACTTAAAGTCTATCTTGCATACTAAACCATGTACACAGTATGTACAGAATAAGGTGCTGAGGGTGCATATCAATCAGTGTATTTGTGGGACGTCTGATGATTCTAGTAAAAATAATCAAATAAACCTACTCTGTTAATGTGAAAAAATCCATAAGCTCTGCTGGCGATGCCTTGTTCCAATATGTAAAGAGAGCATCTGAAAGAAAATGAAGTGGTTTTAAATGAGCTCAATGAAAATATGCTTCAAAAACTCTGCATTGGTCAATCCTAATTTCCATTACACGAGAGTAGATGTTAAAACTTCATGCTGATTTGAACTCGGCTCTCGCCAAGATAAGCACCAACTAAGACGTAGCTTTACAGTAAACTAATGTGATCCATCTGTGTCTCCATCCATTTGCGTTTCCTTCCATATGATGCATCTTTTCAACTGTTCCACTTAACCTTTCCAACGCAAACCAGAGATCTGTGTTTACTGTGTCCCACGCAGTTTTCTCACAGTGTTGGCCATTTAACTCCAGGCTGGTGCCCGTTGAGGTTCTTTTCTCTCTTATGCTGGTTTGTCTGACCGGGGTCACAAGGATCATTAGGTTCATCACTAACTGTGTCCAAGTCCTCCTCACGTCTATGACAGGGGTGCTGATATCCTGCGAACTGTAGTTTGCTTCCTGTCGCTGGATTTCATTCGGCTGACTTGACTGACTTCGTAAGAAGTACTGATCAATGCGAAGCCCTTGTCCCTTCTCCCTCAAGTATTTCATTCTCCCTTGATGAATCTTCAAACCCCTGACCGTTGTCGCTTTGCTCCAGCTGCAGACACAAACCTGGAGTTCCATGTCTTTGCTAACTGCAGATCTTAAACTAGTATTTTGTGAAGTACTCTCCATTCTCATATCCGTTTCCATTCCTAAGTCGTCTTCCACCCCGCTCTCGAGACTCTAGGGGTATTACCAGGAGGTAAAACACACCAGGTGGTAAAACACACCACCAACATACCAGGAGGTAAAACACACATGGTCCTCAAAAAAATATTGATTGGGAGACATACTGTACCTGCCTCCAATAATGGTATACACCACATATACAACAGATTGTTCTACTGCAATCTTGCTATTTTTGCAAAAGATGTTCTGTCATAATATTGCAGTAATACCTCTACGGAGAAGACCGTCACAATTTACAGCTTGATATCTGTATCGCGACGTGCACAAACTTCATTCTCTAGCTTTCTCAAAGTGATTACATCCTGCAAAAGCTTTCTTAAAATGATGGTCTTTTGCATACAATTTCAATATCCCAAACCCCACACACAAACAGAACAGATGCTAAAAACGCAGCATCACAATTCAGTCTTACCTTCTGACATGCTCTTTAGCACATGAAGAAAACACATTAGCAGGCTCTTGATCTCGGACTGATCCAGTTTGTCACAGCGAACAACAGAGCCTCCTAGCGTGGCACCCTGCTGGTTCTAACAGGGGAGACAATGAAAAGACTAAGAGCCATTTTATATAAGGACTGAAAAAAACAAAATACACGTCTCACAGCAAATTCACTGCAGCACCCCAGACACAAACACAAGACGACACAGGCCAGACTTCACTGTAATGGAAACACAATATCATTCCAAGGTTTTGAGACACTCAATACCACTCTAGATATATAAAAGTACTGCCATGGTATGTACATCTAGTGCCTCCTGTGCCTGTGTGCCTGGGAAATTGATTTCACTGAGCAGTATTACACGTGTGTGATAGGGGGTGTTGTAAACACACAGTTAGAGCTACAGTGCTTCGTCAGTGTCATGAAAAAGTCGATCACCATGACCTACATACTGCGAATGTAAAAAAAAGTGAGTGTCTGTAAAACTATGTGTGACAAAACAGAGACGACAGATCCCAGATTCTGAATGAGCAAACGTGCACACAGTGAATCAATAGAATATTAAAGTACAGAGAATGGAAACCATCTCTCACACACACTCCTGTATTACTTCTTTGAGGCATATGTTTTTAATGGACCCCAGGGACTTCTGATGCACAGCAAGTTACTACAGCCTATGGGGATCGCTAAACTGTGAACTAGATGAAGCTAGTGCTGTAAAATTCAGCTCAGCTCAATGTATAGCTTTAAATGCAAAACAAAAACATTACCCCCTCCCATTCTATACATTGGAAATAGGTCACCAGTCAGCAAAACAACGTAACACCAAAATTGCCATGGCTACGGGACAGATTTTTCCACAGCAAGACAACAGCTTCCTTTGTAAAAAAAATATGCTGCCTAATGCCAGTACAAGATCAAATATTCACCATTCAATTAAAATAACTGGATGGGAATCCTGAGCCCTAACATCTAGACAGAACCTTTTTTAAACACAGATTCAAATTAGACTGTAAATTTCACATTTGGAAAGATGTTAATTTTTGTACCATGAAATGACACGTGAAACAGGATTTCATTTTAGAATGTAAATGATTAATTAAATCTTAACCATAAATCAAATGGACCACAACTTACAGGATATTCACCATTGTATGGCATATATATACACTACCGTTCAAAAGTTTGGGGTCACTTAGAAATTTCCTTGTTTTCCATGAAAACATACATGAAATGAGTTTGAATAGGAAATATAGCAAAATGAATAGGAAATATAGTCATTGACAAGGTTAGAAATAATGATTTTTAATTGAAATAATAATTGTGTCCTTCAAACTTTGCTTTCGTCAAAGAATCCTCCATTTGCAGCAATTACAGCCTTGCAGACCTTTGGCATTCTAGTTGTCAATTTGTTGAGGTAATCTGAAAAGATTTCACCCCATTCTTCCTGAAGCACCTCCCACAAGTTGGATTAGCTTGATGGGCACTTCTTACATACCATACGGTCAAGCTGCTCCCACAACAGTTGCAAAATGGAGTGATAGCCTTCCTTCTTCAAGATCCCTTTTACCCTGTACAAATCTCCCACTTTACCACCACCAAAGCACCCCCAGACCATCACATTGCCTCCACCATGCTTGACAGATGGCGTCAAGCACTCCTCCAGCATCTTTTCATTTGGTCTGCGTCTCACGAATGTTCTTCTTTGTGATCCGAACACCTCAAACTTAGATTCGTCTGTCCATAACACTTTTTCCAATCTTCTTCTGTCCACTGTCTGTGTTCTTTTGCCCATCTTAATCTTTTCTTTTTATTGGCCAGTCTGAGATATGGCTTTTCTTTGCAACTCTGCCTAGAAGGCCAGCATCCCGAGTCGCCTCTTCACTGTTGACGTTGAAACTGGTGTTTTGCGGGTACTATTTAATGAAGCTGCCAGTTGAGGACCTGTGAGGCGCCTGTTTCTCAAACTAGACACTCTAATGTATTTGTCCTCTTGCTCAGTTGTGCACCTGGGCCTCCCACTCCTCTTTCTATTCTGGTTAGAGCCAGTTTGCGCTGTTCTGTGAAGGGAGTAGTACACAGCGTTGTAATGAGATCTTCAGTTTCTTGGCAATTTCTCACATGGAATAGCCTTCATTTCTCAGAACAAGAATAGACTGACGAAGTTTTAGAAGAAAGTTCTTTGTTTCTGGCCATTTTGAGCCTGTAATCGAACCCACAATTGCTGATGCTCCAGATACTCAACTAGTCTAAAGAAGGCCAGTTTTATTGCTTCTTTAATCAGCACAACAGTTTTCAGCTGTGCTAACATAATTGCAAAAGGGTTTTCTAATGATCAAGTAGCCTTTTAAAATGATAAACTTGGATTAGCAAACACAACGTGCCATTGGAACACAGGACTGATGGTTGCTGATAATGGGCCTCTGTACGCCTATGAAGATATTCCATTACAAATCAGCCGCTTCCAGCTACAATAGTCATTTACAACATTAACAATGTCAACACTGTATTTCTGATCAATTTGATGTTATTTTAATGGACAAAAAATTTGCTTTTCTTTCGAAAACAAGGAAATTTCTAAGTGACCCCAAACTTTTGAACGGTAGTGTATATATATATAGTGTATATATATATATATAGATATATATATATATAGAGAGAGAGAGAGAGAGGGAGGGAGGGAGAGAGAGAGAGAGAGAGAGAGAAAGAGAGAGAGTGAGACACACACACACACACACAGAGTATTTTTTGTGCTTATATAACCTTATAAAAATCCCATAAGTACGGCAGAGCTTATGGAAACTGCTTAACATCTGTGGCAAACCTCAGCAAAAAAAATACACTGTCACTCCCAAAGGGACACTCTTAAGGTTTCGGGGGGAGACAGAAGGGTTTTATACTTGAGAAGAAGCAGCATGCAAGATTCTCTCTGACAAGGCTGGGGCAGTGAGCAGGGAGAAGTCCATAGTAACACAATTTCTGCGGGCAGCACGGGAGCTCTCCTCACTCTTCCCACTGAGGCGCAGCATGCTGGCAGAGTGCCTCCGCATTAGTTTCTCTTTCTGCCAGCAGGAAGGCATGTGAGGGTTCAACGGTACAAGTCAAGGTTAGCTGACTGTGTAAGGGCATGGTGGAAACAGCGTGGACACAAGCAGGAGATGCACAAATAAACCTTCACATCAACATGGCACTGAACACTGATTAAACAACGTGGCTTGTCTTTTTACGCTGCATTAAAACTATCATCTGTCAAATGAAAAAAATCATTTGACAGTTCTGAGAGAGTCTAAGTTTAGATGAACAAACATTTTGACTATCTGCCCTCCTCTCATTATTAATTCTTTATTTTTAGTCCTTAAGATATTTCACTCGTGCTTAAGTTTAATACTTAATGGGGTCTAGTCAATCGATCTTAAAGTAATTGTAGCTAACAACATAATTATGTATATCGTAGCGATTTTGCTCATTCATTAGCTATATAGATCTCAAACGGAGCAAAAAAAACACATGTTATTGCCTAGTATTGTCATTTAAAAACATGATATCTTGTACTGCTTTAGGTTAAGGAAACCCTCACTTTCTACGCGTTATTCTTGGGTTATGTATTTGCACTTGTACTTCCTGGGTCACTTCACCTCAGTAGTGTCTACTGGGTAAGCGCATGTTCCTGGCTGAAAGCATGTCAGTATATAGGGAAAGTAGCTGATTGGTTATTCACAGAAAAGACACAGGAAGTTCAGTACAAGACTGTCAAGAAGCATGGGTTCTGAATATCGTTTTATTTAACCTAGTGCAGAATCAGACTGAAAAGAGAATATATTTTTGCTGTAACATGTGCTTCTTTGAAAACCGCACATTTGAGACATTTTATGGAACTATTTTGTTGGCTACAATTACTTTAACGGTAGCAAAACCAAATACCGCCACAATTTAAATCAAGAACAGGACTTTGTGAAACCTACATCAATAATACTGTGTTTAGAGTACTTGAAAAGGAAAGCAAAATTGCAGCTTTGGTCCGATTTTAATACTTAAAACAGTGACGATATTTAGATCCACCACCATTTACAGTAATTGAATACACTCCAATATTGTGAAGTCTAGGCTCAAAGGCTCACAGCCCCTGATAGTTCAAACTTGTTGGAAGTAATATGTTCAGCATTTTGGGATGTGTTGATGAGGATACAAATGCTCTATACAAATGAAATCAAAATTCAATTGAATTTTATAACCAGATCTTGACAACTTAGGGCCATATTTTGGGTTAGGAAGATGTTGGGTGGGGAGTATGACAAGAGCGATGGTAAATACTAATGTAAAATCTGTCTGAAATGAGAATGGGTTCACATGGGTGGGGTATTACGAAAATAGGGATTTGATAAGAGGCTATTTGTTTATCACTTAAAGACTGTTTTAAATCCTTGGGCATCTAATATGAACCAGCCTGGTGGGTAAGCAGAATGGCTGTGCAGCACTACCTTATCCAGAGAGTTGGTCTTATCGCAGTTCTTGTCAGGTAGGCTGTTGCCAGAGTCTGTACTAATTAGAGAGCCCCGGGAGTCAGCATGCCGCACAGAATTGATGTTCGGAGTAGATGAGGCGTGAGGAGAAGCTGCAGAGAAGACACATGTTAGCAGGGCAGCAGAAGAAAGCTTGTCTACTATCTAAATATCATGCAATTAAATATGTATGGTTGACTTTATCAGGCTACTGCATTGTGTTATTCCATCTAAGGGGATCTGATGGAGAAAAAAAATGAATCCCCATCACATCCTGAGACTGAATTTCAGCATTAAAGATCCCATGTCATTTCTATAGCTTAATATAATAAATGGCTTATCTTTTTGTAAAAATCTATTTGAAATATTGGTTCTATACATAGTCAGATGTCCGACTGCTCACCTGTGCCTGAGATGACGCCAAACACATCCTTGTGCAGGCTGCTGTCCATGCCGTTGCCTGGTTTTTGAGGTGTCATCGTGGGGTTCCCCAGAAGAGAGTCATCTCTTGTATTCTAGAAGAGAAAAGAAATGAAAAGCAAAGTCTACCAAAGAAACTGGAAACCCCCCCATCCAGCAAAACAGCAAACACCGTCTTTGCAATAAATGACCAGCAGATGGTGCAACAGTCTTACATTGTTGGAATGGTTCACTGGGAAAGGGGAGACATCCTTCACATTGAGTCGGTGCACATTCTCCAGCAGCAAGCTGAATAGTGGCAAATACAGTGTGGCTGTTCTAGCCTGTTGGCTCTAGAATGAAAGACAGGAGGGAATATTGGTAAAATAACAGTTTTATCATCAGCCAAGGACACTAGTCTAGAATTGTAATGTTTATTTAACATTTTCATGGTGAAAGCTTCTTATTTCAGGACAAGTAACAATGATGGTGTTTAGCAGACAATGACAATGACATACAGTACAGTGGCTGTCATGGAAGGATCATGGAGGACTAAGTTTCAATGTGATGCTGTTTATACAAAACTGTTGGGAGTTTCACACTTCTCTTAATTGTTTAGCTCCTTAGCTTTACAGTCAAAAAAAAAATTATAAAATTATAATGATGTTGACCTCTAAAGTTGGTGCAGGAACAGGGTTAGTCTCCTACAGAAAATAGTGAGTGGACTCTATAGGGTTACGCAATGTGGAGCAACGGTGCTCATTTTCCTTTACGCAAGGGGTCTGGGACCTACAAGAGCCCCCGTGGAGTTCAGGGGCACATTTCCAGTGTCAGTGCAGTCAATTTTACACCTAAAAAGATGACGATATTAATAATTGGGGAGCCCGGGTCCATGTAATGAAAAATCATACCGTTAGTTGGATGGGAAAATGTAAATTTGCATATAAAGAATTATATTATATGAAGATTGGAACTAAGTTTTAGGCTATCAATAATCAGTAGAATAAATCAGAATTAATAGTAGAACATGCTCAACAGTAAAATGCTGCCAATCCCACTGTTGGGTAGATTGTCTATGGAAAGTTCCCAGCCCAGAATAAAGAAAAGGAGAGACTCACTCTCAAAACTAGGTGGCCTATCCTTGCCTGTTCTTGAGAAATATTATTCAGCTGCCCACATGAAGCCATTTGGAAAACAATCTGACTATTCACATCTCTGAACTGGTCCCAAAGAAAAGTGTCACAAATAAAAACTAAAGCTTAAAAAAATGAAACAATAGCCAAACATGTGTGCCCTTCTTACATACAATGTGTTTAGCATGACAGTAATGAAAGCTTGTTACAAATATCAGGATTTGGGAATTAAGATATATGAATAAGTTGGCAGAACCAGATATCAAAATAATTTTCCAAAATGGTGATTTTTTAATCAAGTATTTACACATGCACACACACGCATGCACGTACACACACACACACACACACAAGGTGCAGGACAACTATGACAAGGGTATTACTAAAAGGTGTGACTATTTTTTCAAAGGCTGACATCAGTGGTCTGGCAGCAGGCTCACCTTTGAAGCATATCTGTCATCGAATGCATGCTTCACCATTAGGCTCTTGAGCACACTGATTGAGATCTGT
This sequence comes from Acipenser oxyrinchus oxyrinchus, assembly GCA_030684275.1. NCBI lineage: Eukaryota > Metazoa > Chordata > Actinopteri > Acipenseriformes > Acipenseridae > Acipenser > Acipenser oxyrinchus. The sequence goes on from CM060255.1 coordinate 18,001,530, forward strand.
CGGATCTCTCTGAACTCTTGAAGAGCACTCCCCACCTCCCTTAGGAGCAGGCCCACCAAGAAATGGTTTCTACAGAAGTCATCTGTTAGGGAGTAGTCAAGCTGGAGGTCTGAAGGGAGCAAGAAATGAAATTAGAAAGAGAAACCATTTACAAATCATGAAACTAACAAGAGTAACATAAACCAGAAATAGACGTGCTCATCTTCAAAATGCTGAGCATCCCGCAACAAAGAACTCATCCCTGTGCTGCATCTCAACTGAAAATGAACCCTGACCGACTTCTTAAAACGCTCTCCCAGCTGCAAAGACGTAAAGAGCATCTCTAATTTAATTCTGGTTTCATGCCTACAAGTGGTTTGACTCAAAATAATATATCCCGTATCTGCAATGTGAATGTAAAAAAAGATAGTGTTTTTTTTTTTTTTCATTAATTAAATTAAATTGCAGTACATCTACAGGGTTAAAAAATAGTTTCAAAATGTGTTGGATATCAAACACAGGAAAGACAAGTGCAGCAAAGAAAGCAGTATGGTAAATTTAGCAATGGTATATAGTATTTACATGAATTTAAGGTCTCACTTTTTTTGACAAATAAAAGTTTAAATTTGGAGGGAGCAAATTGGATTATTATGGGCGCTTGAACAACAGCTACTGTACACACAGTAATGCCCACTACAAATTTATGCACGTTTTATGATGCAGCTCTTAAAAGAAAATTCTGAGAAACCGTGCAGCAGAGCGCACATTTGAGCATCTGAGATGTGTCAGAAGATGGAGACGCAATCGAAGGCTATTTTTGCTTGCGAATGTGACAAAGTGTGGCTTCCTTGCAGTTCAAACACTAGAAGTAGTTTGGTCATCTAAACTGCAGCTCATTGGAAGTGATGAATGTGGTTTCTTTTAAATGCATCAAATTAGAATAGTGATACACTAGTTATTAGGCATGTATGTGTTTGCAATTAGCTAAAATGTGAAAATTATCAAAACACAGCTGCTTTAGTTCCCTCTTATTCTCTAATAGTATACGCACAGTGTGGCTACATGAAAAGCATCCATATTGATTAGGTAGTGCCAGAGCACCTAGGATGGTAGTCATATTTTCTTGTTATCTTTTTGTCATGAGCCTACAACTGTTTTACTGATCTGAAGTGAATGGTTTTTTCATTGCTGCAGTGCTAAGTGAATTTGCAAACACCCTTTATGTCTTCGGGTAGTGGAAAAGCATTGATTCAAAAAGGGCCATTTGCAGTAACAGTAATGTCTGCTTTAAACCCCTCCTCAAGACTCTTACACACCTGCCAGTGCAGTAATACCTGAAAAAATGCACTTGACCAGATTAAAGAGAGTAAAGCCTTTAATGCTGATAGTGGCTGGGGAAATCAGCTGTTAATCTTGGACTAGTTAACCTAAGGTAACATTAGGTAGTGCTAAGTTTGTGAAACCAGAAGAATATGTTCTCTTTGAAACTATTTTGGATAAAGAATGTCACTTTTTCACCTTAAATATCTTCTTATTCAGCTTCCTTTATTGCATTATTATCTTACTCGTTCATTAATATTCATATCATCCATAAAACAGTGACCTTGTGATACAATTATGTGACAATGATTTGCATGAATGCAGTGGCTCTCCCAATGGGGGAAAAATTAAAATAAATAATAATAATAATAATAATAATAATAATAATAATAATAATAATAATACACAAACAATAAACAAAGCCAAGCAATAAACAAATCCAAGCAAGCAAATAAGCATTTTTTTATTTTGCAAGCTAGACAAAGTCAAGACTGCAGTAAAAAAACAAGTACTGCAGTGCACCAGATGCTGGTTAAAACATGAATAAAAGCACCACAAATCACACTTCTAGAGCTGTATTCTGCAAAGGATGAAACACAAGAGTGGTCAATGTCAACTTCCCAAAAAACGGGCTGTTATTGGTTTAAAACAAGCTTTGAACTTTAGAAAACTACACCAAAAGGGATTGGGAATATATCAATTAATACTTTTCTTAAACTTTTTCTTGTAGAAAGTAATAGGCCTATATATCAGAAATTTATAGTTTTGGTGAGCTGGTAAAATTCAAAATCAGTCTTGCAGCAACAATTTGTGTAGTATCATAGCTAAAAACGATGCATTATCTTGATTAAGTAAAGGTACGTGTATCAAAACATTGCCAGTATTAGCAGATTACTGTTCAATTAATTATGGTGCAATGGGTGTCTTGGCTAGTACTCTAGTCAGCATAGTTACAGTTCCTGCAGTGACAATTACATTGGCTTCAGACTATTGAGGCAAGGGATTTCCAGATTGACACTGTGCTCAGAGAGAGGGCATCTACACTCGCTAATGAGAGGGAAGCCAAGGCTTCAAAACTTTTGATAAAAAAATGAAACCCCCTGCAAGTCTGGATTAGCCAAGATAGCCGATCTGGCAGACAGTGATAGAGACACGATTGTCAGCAAGTGCATCTTTATCAAAGACTGCGCAGATAACTGATGGTTATCCAGAAATAGGATTGAAAAGCGATGGCTGACTACCACACCAAAGTGTAGACTTTACTGCAGATTTCAATCCCTCACCGGGCATGAAGAAATCAGAGGGAAGGTCCTGGGGTAATCTGTGAAGAATGGTCACACACTGAATCCCTCAAGAACAAATGGAAACATATTGCAAGCTCATCAAGTTCAATCAGTGCCTGCCAACATGGCTGTCCATGGTGGCATTCACCTTATTGACAGTGTCAAAGCAGGCGTTTCTCTTTTATTTTTTCTTTCGGCACTCAGGTCTGTGCACAGTAATATACCACTCTTGTGTTGATCGAAACTAAAAAGTAAGCCAATTACAGTCCATATTAATGGCAAAGATTTCTTCGTGCTTATTTTGCAGTAATGGATGCGAACAAATGACCAATAAAATCAACTGATGAATGATTTTGTGGTTTGAGGGTAAATTAATTGATTTCTTCATATTTTGTTTTAATTGATGTTTTGTTTTTAGTTTTTTTTCAGAAAAAGGGAAGCATCACACCTCACACCTACCTACTGGAGTATCATGTGACTCCACGTTTGGTGAAAGAAAAGCTAATTAATAAAGAAAAAAGAAACAAAAGCGGAATAAACACACAAAATAAGCTGCTGTTAAAAACAGCATTCATTAAAACATCACATAGTCTCCTGGCAAACAGTGATCTAGCAAGTTAACACATTTACAAGGTTGCTACACATTTCTAAAAATGAGCCTGCCTCCACCTATCTGCCAGCAGCTAATGTAGCAACCTTACAGCTGTGGGGATCACAAACTGGCAGCTTACAGAGACCATGCACAAACTACAATTCAAGCACTGTCAATTGCAAAATAAAATGAAAAGGCGACTCATCAACCCCTATACAAAACAGCTGCTGACAATATTTACAAGTGGGTCGTTTTAATAAAACCTTTGCCTGGAGACATTCATTCTGATCATCTGACTGTCCTGGTCACTTGTGGAGTAATGTTAGACATTCTTGGCCAAATCTTTTGGACAAATACTGAAAACTGTACTGATTTTGTATTACTAGTGGGGAAAGAAATGGGGTCAAAAATAGTATCAAGGTTAACGAATTCCATTCTGATGCTATTTCTCCTTTCAGAGAGAGACTATGTATAGAAACGCTGTACAGCATCATGTCAGGTCATTGTCTTTCAACAGTGAACAGTTACTTGCATATTACGACTAACTACTTTGAAAACAGAGCTCATTCTTTTCAAAAGGTGTGCTTAATGCTTCAAGCATGCACAAAGAAAGCAGCACCAAGTAATGACTGTTACCTTGAAATCGCTGAATCCTTCCCTTCCCGAATGGCATAGGCAGGTTCAGAGGAATGTAGTGTTCATGGTTACACACCACGCGCAGAAACTCAAACTTGAATTCAAAGAGCGTCTAAAAGGAATTGTGGAGGAATTAGGAGACTAATGTTACAAAGGCAAACAACATGAAATAATAAATATATACTGTCACTCTCATACCCCAAAATGCACATATACAGTCATTAAGAAACTTTAAGGAGGAACAAACTGTGAAAATATGCACAGACGGACGACAATAGGAGTGCAACTGACAGACACTTACTGTATAAATACAGATTTAACGTTTCAAAATTTGTCACACTACCTTTGGTTCTCCAGGACTAAAACAACTTATGTAGTTGTTGATCTGCTTGAAGACAAATCCTCTGTCCATAAATGTAAAACAGTGCTAAGAACGAAAAAGTGAAAACAAGGGAGGTGAGTTTTAACAAGTGTCGGAAGCCAGTTGCAAAATAAAGGGGTACAGAGTCTGAAAGGGTACAGCATGGACCGATTCATCATAGCAGTCATTTTGGGCAAACACTGATAGTGCAATACATTTCTCACCTGTTCCCAGTTAGAGATCAGATCTTGTTTTATTAAACTTTATTTACTTAAATATTGAACAGTTCAGCCAAAAATCTGCATATATTTACTACCTAGCGGAATGAAGGACCACCATGACTACTTGGTGGTGGGTCCAGTCAGAAAGGCTAGTGGGTATGGTTAAAAGAAACAAAAACAAACCCAAGCAACCCTCCTGCACCAACCCAACCCCAACCCCAACCCCAACCCCAACCCCAACCCCAAACCCCAACCCCAACCCCAAACCCCAAACCCCAACCCCAACCCCAAACCCCAACCCCAAACCCCAAACCCCAACCCCAACCCCAAACCCCAAACCCCAAACCCCAAACCCCAAACCCCTAAACCCCAACCCCAAACCCCAACCCCAAACCCCAAACCCTAACCCCAAACCCCAAACCCCAAACCCCCAAACCCCCCCTGCTCAAGGACTGATCATATTAAGAAGTGAAAAAGGATCATTTTTAAGCTGGTTTACAAGTGGATGAGTCAAAGTATTTTGTAAGGCTCAAATCTGCCATGTTGACAGACCCCAGACTAATGTGACAGCTCTTCTGATAATTCAGGACTGTAGAATACTATTTAAGCAGTCATACTAACCCATTCATCTGAAGAGTGACACATACCAAGCTCACACTTCATTTTAAAACAAAACAGAGTTGATTTACTATATGTGAGGAAAGCATTGGCTCAGAATTCCCCTTTGTTTGTCAAGCTTTGTATGCCAAGCTTTATTTAAATAGATAAACAAAACCTTTAGCTCCACTGGTTAACAGCTGAATCAGATATAATACTGTTGCAACCAGGAAGCACAAAACAAAACAAGGAAGCAGTCAAGAGAAGGGAAATGATGTATGCATTACTCATTTTTCTAAATTTAGTTGCCATTGGCCACGAAGGACATTTTGTATCTCAGTATTGTATTATCTTTCCTCTACACTGACATTTTAAAACTAGGCTTGGAAGTGCAGCATACGGTTACTTGATTATCCAACTATTCATTACATGTGCGCTTTCATTATCTTAAAGTCTGGGTACTGGAATCAGTGAAATGGAATTGTGTTGTACCATTAAAAGCAAATAAGGAGTTGTTAAGGTTTGAAATCAAGCTCCATTACCAGTGCTTTATTATTTATTTCTTGGCAGACGCCCTTATCCAGGGCGACTTACAATTGTTACAAGATATCACATTATTTTTACATACAATTACCCATTTATACAGTTGGGTTTTTACTGGAGCAATCTAGGTAAAGTAACTTGCTCAATGATACAGCAGCAGTGTCCCCCACCTGGGACTGAAACCACAACCCTCCGGTCAAGAGTCCAGAGCCCTAACCACTACTCCACACTGCTGTCTGGTCATGAGGCCCCCGACACTTCCCAGGATGACTGGAGATCCCTTCTTTGCACTTACTATGGTTAGTCAGCCCTGAGATAAACCGATCAGCGTGTGCTTAGAAGATGATGGATTGGTCAAGAAGGTTGTGACCTCATAGATATTCAAACTTTAGATATTCAATCTGTGTTGGTCTTTTATTTGGACTTGTACAGTAGATATAACTCCAAACCCCACACACCATGAAAAGTACCTTAACAAAGACAGCAAGACTGTGGTTTGCATTCCTTGCTGCCTCCAGATTGTCCTTGTACTTGTGTGAGATGTGAGGCATCAGCATATTAACCAGGGTCTCCACAGTATGGTGAAAAGAAGCAGAAAATCGCTGGTTCCTTGACAACTGAAAAACAAAACACTTGCGATTAAGGTGCAATACCTAAAAAGCTCAATATAATCTTGCGTCTTTTTTATTTTTTGTCAAGCGGGATCACACTGGTCACTGGCATTTGATGCCAGACGGTTTCCTAACTGGACAAGAATGTGCCATTTCAAGGTAAAATTGCAAACATATTATTCATAATTCATTTTCTTTTTTTATTAGTTGTTTCAGGCAGTGTCTGGTTTTAACGGTTCATTTTGATTATATATTTTGGTGCCAGGATACAGAGGAACAAAGGCTGAGCTTTAACGTGAGGAGGTCTAAGTGGTCATGAATGAAAGACTAAATTATAATTTTGTGAAATATCATGGGTTATGTGTGGTTACCCCAAGTTCAAAGGGCACAGCAATAATACTAATTGTTAAAAAGATGGACCACTTTTAAGCAGTTCAAAATCATTAAAATAGAATGAACTAGAAAATAAAAACTTAAAATCAGACCCTGCTGCATCGTACGATCTCTATATAAAAATTACAGTTGTGTTTAAACAGTGTTTCTTTGGCCACAATACTTTACACTTTTGTTTAAATCATTAAAATGGGCTGACTTGTGATCATTATTGTATCTAAAAATAAGCTACAAACCCCTTCAATAGAAACAAACGAAACTGTTAGAACGGAGATCTGTTATAAATGTTAAGGATTTGTAAATCCATTCACATACCTTCACCTTGCAGCTCTCTATAAGATACTGGGCCATAGATTTGACCAGGGCTTCAAAGAAAAACCACGAATACTACAAATAAAAACAATTGTGATTGGTTAGCAGAATATTATTTTACAAAAACATGTTTACTTAACCCTTTATTGAACTAAGTGACAATATGGTAATAGCTAATTATCGTTATTCAATAGTTAGCCACAGTTTACAATGTTAAAGGGTTAAACACCCCGGATACAGCTGCAGCCCTTACCCATTGTGCTTCAATAAACTGGTTTGTTTTACATGCACGTTCAAAATCATTGGTACCTTGAGCAGTTTGTTACTTGTGAGGAAATCAGCTGAAGGTTTCAGGATCACAGTCATTGCCTTGGTCAGTTCCTCATGCACAGTCTTAGACGTGGAAGCACTGTAGGGCTCTGTCTTAAAAACATACTTCAGAAGAGGCAAATGGGTTACTTATTCAACACAGCAAACTCAAAAAAGCAGACTGTTACGGTGTCACTTAAACAAAACTCCTAATAAAACACGAGACAATTCAGTAGTGCCTGTAGTTGTAAAATTTACCTTCACATAGGACCGTAAATAATGCTCTAATCCTTCCTCGTGGCACTGGGCGACAACATGAATAATTACTCTAAAAAACAAAACAAAATCAAAAATACATGTAGACAGAAACAGTATGCTGAATCTGCACATAATCATTTCAGGTTTCACCTGAACACCCTTGAAAGTCGAGGTTTTGATCCCAATTTCTACCCCCAGAATTAAATTGTACAGCTACTGTATGATAAATCAGGGATATTTTTTAACAAATGATCAGGATCCCTTTTCACCAGGTATTTCCATTTTTAAAAGTGCATTAAAAAGGTACATTCAAATGTAAAGTTCTGACGTTTTATTTAAGTATGATAGACTAGGACACATTTTAACATGCATGTTCAAAAATAGACTTAACCGGATTTATCCCAAGTTTTTAACCCGAATATTGTAAAAACACAAAAAAGGTCAGAACCATCACTTGCCTTGTGACGTTAACAGCCACATCTTCCTGTGTTGCCCTTGTGAGGACCCGAAACAACTGGTTTAGAACGGTTGGCAAGAATTTGATCATCACATGGCCCTCCATTGCATGTAAACTCTGAAAAGAAATTTGAACATTTTAAAATCTGTACATTATATACTTTTCAGAAAATGTACGGTATGCATGAAACTTTAGGGTGGATTTATATAACCCTGCAAATTTGAAGTTACTACCTCAAATGGTTTCTGAATATTGAGGCTCTGACACTGTGCCAAAGGCAGCTTTCTATAATAGGCAGCACCAGGAGTTAATTTGTCTGGCACGATACCTACAATTAGGAGGCCTGTGTTTTTCACAAATACAAAATAACAGGAAATGCAACATATAAAACGACAAATCATTATAAAGCAAACATAGAATGACATTTTTAAACTAGGAGGTTTATACAAAAAATATTTTAAATAAATACTTGCAATCGTAGTTGTCAAGGCTCAGCCGTTATCATAGACACGGTCAGAAGGGAAACGGAAGCTCTGACAAGCACGTGCGCAAATGTATAATTTGGAGCATAAGTCTTTCACCACTTTTGGGAATTAAAATTGTGATGGAAGAGAAGAGACGTTTGTTTCTAAAATGCCTAAACCGCACATAGCAATTAAACAACGCTGCAAAGAATTTGAGCATGAGGGGATGCATGCAGCTGACAGTGACAAAATAATGATGTGCAGATTTTGCAACTGTCGGCTGGAATGGGAGTGGAAAGACACCATCGTTAAGCATCAGCTGTTTATTCATTTTGGGGAAAATATGGTTTGTTTGTTCTTGTATCTTGTATTTATATGCTAATCTTTGTTTTATTTCAAGTGGTGCAAACTTTGCATTGGAGCAAATGCTGATTTGATTTTGAATGAATTTGAATGAATGAATCTGCTTTGCTTAGTGTTTAAATACTGAGAAACCCCAAGCTTGTTGTATACTGAAGCCCTGTTTCAGTGCAATGGGATTGAAATATAATTGCTATCATTTTTTTTAATGGGTAGATTGCTGTATGTGCAATTATTATGACAGCCTCACAAAAGTAGAGAAATATATATATATATATATATATATATATATATATATATATATATATATATATATATATATATATATATATAATTGTTTCTTATTGTATTTTTATATAGGGCATGGGCAGCATTTATTGTAAATAGGCAGTTAATTAAAAAGATTGGGGGACTTCACGTACATTACCGTTACTGCTGCTAATGAGAAATTATGGTAACTAAATTATGCCAAAATGTTAAAAAAAAAAAGCGGATAATGTTTAATAAAAAATATGTACATAGTTAAAACATGATATATACTTCGTTTTTATTTATAAATATCTATTTGAGTTATTTTATTAATGTGTATCTGTAAGAACATCAAATAAAACAACATTTTTAGCGGATAAAATGAAAACACAATTTATGAAAAATAAAACGAAAAATGATAAAAAAATAAAAAGAATTTCACGGGGCTTTACCTATTATCGAACTTGACTGATGGAACCAAGTATAAAGCCAAAGTCTCGAAACATTATGTATCATCAGCAAACAAAAGGGCACGTAAACCCAGTATAACAGGCATCTTGGGTCATAGGAGAAGGTTAATGTGCAAGCTGAAATATTATAGGAGGTATTCGCAGTTGTAGAAGAGGCAGCTGGATTAATTGTTGGTACTAAATCAAAGTTATTCTGCAAATGATTGATGGACAGTAACCCCTGAGTTACTTCAAGGTTATAAAAGGTACATTTACTTGGTCTTACTTGAAATTATCACCAACGATGTTGAATCTAATGACTTGTTCATATTATTCTATTGTGTTTCCCAGGACATTCTCTTCCATGTCCCTATCAAGTATACATCCCCAAATGGTTCAACATCTCAGTATCATCGTAAGCTCAAAACAGCTTTAACAAATCAATTGCATTAAGAATTTATGCTATGACAAACACAAGCGCCATGAAAAAACAAGGAAGGAACCGGGAATGCAGACTAAGAGAATTTTACTGCAAACTCCATCAGGTGGTCTGAACAATCAAGCCACTATAAATAATTTATAATGCATGTAATATTGCATCATTAATAATTAATACAGTGTATTGCATGGGGTAAGTGTGAGGAGTATTTAAATTGCTTGGTGTTTTTCTTTTATATTTGACTCTAAATTCATCACACTTCCCACAAATAAAACTTATTTCATATAAGAACAAGGTACACAAGTACATATGAGGCCTATTATGTCCCTCACATTACCTTAAGATATTTGACCAGGTCCCCTCCTGGAGCCTGCGCTGCAGACTCTGCGATCTGACAGTGCTGGAAGAAATTGTGCAGGTGCTGGTCCTAAGGAAATAAAAAGCATAGAATATTGCCATTTAGAAACGGAGGAAATGTGAAATGTTTTTGTGAACAAAAATAAAGCATCCATTTGACATAATGTATGGTATCTCTGAAGTAAACATGAAGTAAATTGAGTATGTGGTTAAAACACAGTGGCAGGGAAATGTTTTTTAAAAAAAAAGTTATTTATTAATGTATTTATTTTTTACTGCACAACACTGGAGGAACTTAAAAGAATATAGTGGCATAAAACAATGTTGCATCTCTATACCCCAGAAGTGTCACATGACCAATGGCTGATGATGTAATTACTGACCTGAGTGTACACTGTGGATACAAGGTGTGTTGCGATCTTGAACAAAGGCTTGCCTCCATCAACCCATTTGATGATTTCAGGACCGGAATGCTGCATTTAAAAAAAAACAAACAACACACTAGAACACACCCGCCTTTAAAAATATCACAACAACATATTTCTGCTTTTACAAAATCAAATAAATGTGATTTTATAAAAGCTGAAAAGTATTATTAAAAAAGGACAAATATTACAACAAACAGAAAATGTTGTTACCTTCCCCATCCCTATCTCCTGGTAGCTGAGGTAGCCCGCTGGCAGATTAGCTGATACAGGAATCTGCTGCTCGTTCATGATCACTCTGCCATCCTTCAGTAGGGGAAGCCAAGCATATCCCACTGCAGGCAACAAGGGAATAACATTCAGTTTATTGCATGTGCTTCAAATAAACTGGGGGTGGTGAGGGTGTTAAGAATGTCTAATTGTAATATTGCCAGTATCTGATAGGCTTGTTTAATTCACTGACACCAAGTAAAAGGTGCTAATTGGTGGATTTTATCCACCATTACTGCCAAATCTAATTGAATTTGTGACCACACAAACCTAGCTAAATGATTTTTGATGACCTATGAAATATGGCTCAACCTTCTATTTCATTGTGAGAAGCACCCAGCATAATTGTTTCATTATTTAATATTGGCGAACTTAAAGTTAATTTAAATGTAATTAAGAGTCATATACAGTAATATAGCATAGTGGTGGGTGTTGTGTCTATAAAAATTGACCAACGACCCCCCCCTCTAACTCCCTCACCCTTAAAAAAGTTATATTTGCCACAGAAGAATCTGTACAATTTTCAAAGACAAAGGCTTGTACATTCAGGCTGGTTTATTCATTTGTTGGGTTTCCTTCTATGACTAACCTTGTGTCTCAATCTGTTCTTTCTTTTTGGTGCTTCCTTTGCTGGTACTGTCGCAGGCGACGTGGTAGAATGTGAACAACAAATGGTGCTTTTCATTGAGCTGAGTTGGTAGCTCTATTTTAATCTGAGGAGGGGAATCAGCAACAACACTTGTTATGAAACACACATCCTTCAAAATATAGAATTTCAGCATTTCCAATACAAAGTATTTGAACAACAGATACCACTGGTATTTAGTTTTTATTGCATCAAAAGCCAATAAATCCATTGCTTAACTGACATCAGACTACACTGCAATAAACAGTGCCTTGAGTTAGTCTGAAGTCACTGCTACCTCTCAACACTATTATTAATTTCAATGCCTAGCACCCTTGGTATCACTAATACTGTAAAACCAACTTTATACCAAAACTACAATAGTTTACTGCCTTATTTTTAGGTCTTCCTAATAACTGCTAAAGCATCTGTTTTATTTGTGCTTTAAATCAACATCGTAGATTTCATTTTCCTATCCCTGTAGACACTGTAGCTTGTTTTTTGCTTTAGCTTGGCAGATCTCCACACTATATAAACATAGGAAACATGTTGCTCAGTGAATTCAATGTCCTTGCAGTTAAAGAAAAACGTTGCTCTTTACCTCATCGTAAAATTCTGGGTTTTGTTGGTGATGTAAAACTGCAGCAAAAGCATTTTTAGTAAACATAGGTCCTCCAGGTCTTCCATAAATACACTGAAAGATAGAGAACAGGTAACCAGTTATATTGTGAAACTGCTGACATATTGTAAAAAGTGTCTGAGACCCCAAAACAGTTTTAAAAAAAGCACATGCAACCCCTCACTCACCTGCAATTAAAATAAATACCATACATTTCAATAAAAAGAGAACTTGTATCCATGATGCTCTTTTAAAGAAAACAAGGCTGCAAACACCCCTGAAGGATAAGATGGGTCCCTGATTCTATAGTACTAACAGCAGACTTAATAATACAATTAATTAGATTGTTTTCGAATATAATCCTTGTCAGTGTTGAAAGTTTGTCTAAAGTTTATTTTTAGTATTACTGCATATCTTCTGATTGAACCTTATACATTTCTGGCTCCCAAAAGCCAGCAGCAGTTAATTAGATAATTTGCGGGGTGAAGTTTACTAAATACACAGCCAGGTGTATACAAACACCCAACCCCCTAGAGATCTAATTGAAGAACATCTCATTTTCCATATACAACAGAGATTGCTATAACCAGACTGTTTTTCCTCCATGGAGAACAAGATTTGTGTAGAAATAATGCTTTATATTGCGTGGCATAAATTAATATTAAATAAATATGCAATTGTATATTAAATTCATGTTAAATTAATATTTAATAAATAATCAATAGCTGGTTTCTTGCTAAAACCAAATGTCGATTGGAAATGTAATTGTATATCACGTCCATTTATATTACGTTTTGTTACCCTTGAAAATATTTAATAATTTCCCTTTGTTTACATGTTTTTAATTGAAAATACAGTTAATCTGACTTAAATGTTAATGGGAAGTAACAAGGCATAATTGAATGTAAATTTAATATCAACTGCATATCCATTAAATATTAATTTAACATTAATTATGCAGTTGCGTATCTATTTAATATTAATTTATGCCACGCAATATAAAGCGCTACTGAAATAATATATATTAATATATATTGGGCTCAATTTAATCTGAATAACACGCTTGCTTGTATGCATCTTCTGTACCTAAAGCAGTCTTTGAAATGCTGTACCGTTGCCCAGCAATCAAAGTGGACTGTGCTGGTTTTGCTTAGCTGAAACTAGATCTGGGCTGTGCAAACAGTATGTTGAGCTCTTGGCTCATAAGCAATAAAGCATTTTAAGAAATTTAAAAGAACAAAAAATAGAAGAAATATTTTCAAATAATAAAAAGAAAAACAAGAGGATAAAGCAGGAGTTCAAAATAAATGATATGTCTGTTCTATCTGCAAATTGTTTATTGTGACTTTCTCACTGCCTTCAGTGAGATATTGAGTTGTAAGTTTGTGGAAATTCAGATATTTTAGATTTTTGGTTAGTTAGTCCTAGTACTGCCCCAGTATTTGTTCAAAGTTTGTTCACATCATTGTTCACTATGAACTAAAAGTAACCAAAACCAGTACTTTGCTATGACTGCATACTGCATCAAGCACGCTATAATCTGACACACTATCATCAGACTATAATCTTAGAATGACAACCCTTATAACCGACAGATCTGACATTAAGTCAGTTACTCTGCTCGGCTGCTGGACTCTTGAGCTACATATATCTATATATCACTGGGAAATGATGAGCTCCAGATTGTGCTGCCCAAGCTACATCCCAAGGTACTAAAGGAGTAAGTACTTAATCCTACTGTTTTAGAAAAGGTACGTATGGAGCAGTCATTGCCTGATTTCACCTGATTTTTTGCTGGTTTATATTTACCAATTCCTTCCTGGTCATGAATGATGGCAATTAAACCTTATCAATTTACTAACCTTCACAGGTTGTGCATCTTCGTCATCAGAATCTCTGAACTCTATGCAAACGGCAATGTTTCTAGCCTAAAAGGAAACAATAAAGAGCTTGTTGAACATTCTGTAGATTACCTGACCAGATAAAAATTGAACCTTTATTGTACAAGTGATGTTAGGCAACTACAAAAAATGTGTATATATATATACACACACACATATACACATATATATACTGCTCAGTCACAGTCATTTCTAAACCTAAAGTTGACATTTTTATTGGACAGAAGATGTTCTGCATGACCAAGTCATTCATTGTGTTGAAGGAAACTGATATGTGGTACAAACAAATCCCTTTGTACTGTGTACTGTACAGACAGAAAGGTAAAAATGGTGATTTAATGTGTACAGCACATGTTACCTTTGCAAATGATTTCTGGCTGTCGTACTTCAAATGCTTTGGGTAAACATAGAGGTGATTGTTGTAAATGGTGAAAGGCTGGGAGTATTTTGGTATGCATGGAATAAACTCCTCCACTTCAAACAGGATATTTGTCTTGCCGTTGTTCTCAAACTGCTTGACAGGAATGTATGATGAGGTAACACAATCTGAAAGTACAAATAATGAACAAATAAACACAAAATGAATAACAAAACCCTTGAAAGTAATTATTTCTAATTGTTTTTTAGAAGAACGATTTTACTTACTTGTTAAATCCGGTGCAACGTTGTCAATGGCGACATCTAGATTTCCTAAGATAACAGGGAGTTTGGACATCTTTTCTGGCCTGTAGTAACAAATTAATAGGCAACAGTTGCTTAAACAGATGTCAGGTCTTTACAAGAAATAGAAAACAAAAACTTGGCACAAGCTTGCAGGCACTCAGAAAGTTAACAGTTATAGCATTTTGTGAGCATGTACAAAATAAACAGAAAAAAAGAATTGTATCATCACACTCTGGAATGTTTATTCAAACAGGTTTAACTGTACACTGGATTCAACAAACTTATGCAGGCAAGCATGGCCAGCAGGATTTACTTCAGAAGTACTTGTACAGTCTTTCAGCACCCTTTTGCTATATATTTTTGCCAATTTACACCAGGTATTGCAAGCTATCATAGGGGATACGTGCCATCTTTATCTGGGTTTGAATTGCCCCCAAGAAATATTCCACAGTATAGTGCTGTGCAAACACAACAGCAAAATCGTATTTTTCCATTAGCTTATGAACTTTTTTGTAGAAGACAACATAAATCCTAAAGCATTTGGCCTAGGTGATACAGATTATTTTCCTCAATTCTTTTAACAGCAAGGACAGTGATAAAGAGAGATACTAACTTTCTAAAATCAGCCAGCAACTTCAGCAAGTCTTCGTTCGATAGCTTATTGCTGTCCTGTCTGTAAATTGCTGAAAACCTGGCCGACTTATCCAGAGTTCCTTGTGCATCTTTAAATAAAGGCCTACAAGAGAAAAGGAAAATAGCATTTTTATATAAAAGAACAAAGCAAACCCAAAACGTGTATTTTCTTAACAGCCAACAATGATTAAGCTCTCTGGACGGCAATTCAGCCTATTCGTTTTTTCCAAAGGCTTTAACAGTTTTCCACTCAGTCGAACACCGGTCAGGTCCTACTCCATGATAGATTTACTGACATTTTACTACTGTAATAAAAACAAACAATTGCTTTAAAACACTGCATATGCAAGCATAGCCTTGCAGAAAGCCCAGCAAAATCTAGTTTCATTTCCAAATCAACTTCTAATATGTGGACTGGTTTATACTGGTTTCTGTGATAGGAATTACAGTATTGTTACTGATTAGAAACAATAAAATACAATAAAAGTGAGATTTCTTACCTGGCAGCCCATGCAAATGGCATCTTGTATTGCCCCAGTCTGCTGCAAGCTAATTTGGCATTTTTAAGAACTTTTTGAGCAGCCTAAGAGAAAAAGGAAACAGTCAGTAAGTGAATCTAAAATGTTATTTAAAGGCATCTGAAGAATTCTCAGCATGAATTAAGCTTATCGAATTAGGTTGGCTTGTCCATTTAGCTAATCTTTCGCTATTTTAAAACACAGTAATGGGTCTCCTTTTCAAACCTAAGAAAATATGGTGCCGACAATCATCTTGATAAGTGAGAAAAACAACAAGGACAATAGTCATTTGTATGAGCTAAAAATGGTCACATTAAGATAGCCATGCATTATAAAAAAAAATATTGCACTGAGGGATGTAAGATACAAACTGATTTTCATGGGCTGCCATCAAATAATAAGACTCGGAGTTCAAGAGCTGCTCTTCTACTCTCATGTGTAATGTGTAGAACACAATATCTGATTAACTGCAATAAGCACTACACGGAACGATTGCAAATCATAAAAAGGGGATAGTAAAAAAGAAATAAGAAAATGTAATTTAAGGCTGCATACTCTTTATGCAACTACACGTGTGCAATCCTTTGATTCAGGGTTTACTGCTTAAGCATCATGCACTGTATGAAATCATGTCTTATTTAAAAGTACCTTTGCAGAGTCCGAACTCTTCATGTATGGTTCGGCGCAATGTGTGATCCCCCCTTGAAGTACTTTCTCTATCCTTGCCACAAGGAATATATCGGGATGGGGGCGAGTCACTGAGAAAATTCCCTACAGAAGTGAAAAACACCATCATTTGTTAAAGTTTTAAAATGTTTGCTTTAACCCTTAACATCCTGTAGACCCTGCAACTGTCCATCTTATGGAGTCTAACAGTGCCTTTTTCTACTTCATTTTAGTGATTAAAGAGTAATGGGCCTTGCTTCTTAATAGGAAAAGAAGCACTAAGTCACACACAAATTCTCAATTTATATATTTTAAAGAAGAGAAACCCCCATGGTTATTTAATAGAAGGTATGCAAGCAGGCTGTAAATGACTATCAGATCTGTAATATATTGTGCCTAAGCTTCAGGCTCACATATCAACATGAAAGACGCGTTCATTCCCAGCCAACTCTGAATGGCAAAAAGCCAAAGAGTTTCTATCTGGTAATAGCTAAATGATTAGTGACTTCCTTTAGAAGGCATAAATTATGGCTTCATTAAGACTTGAGCTCTGAATGAACAACCATTTGCATGCCCTGTTTCAGCTCACCTGTTTGGTGTACTGCAGCATGCTCTCTGGAAGGCCATTAGGCATCCTCTGGGACCCCATTTTGGCCTCGCCTCCGCCATTCGTCTGCTGCGAGGAGGCATTGGCTATCAGCTGTTTCACAGACGGGTGGTTTAGATCAACGTGAAAGTCTGCTGAGATCTTGCAACTTTTTTGGATGTCGAACAGCGACAATATGACAAAGAAGGGTTCCACCTGATGAAGATATAAACATTGTAGAGTCCAAAGCAAGCAACACATGCACTCAGTCTTACCACAGAAAGTAGCTGACTGGCAGTAGAATCTTTGAACTCTCTTTCCTGTGCACTAAATACATAAGCAATGTTAGGAAACAACAGCTTGAGTCTAAATGGTAAACCACAAGACTCATGGACCATAGGTACTTTTTATTAAACTAGATAACTTGTGTTCCTTTCAGCCCCCTCAAGTAGAATTGTAAACTCAACTGGTTGTTTCAAACGCACATTTGTCGTAGGTCCTTCTTCATTTTCAGCCACACAGCTTTGAAGGTTAAATGACAAATCATTGCACTTCACCAAAATACGCTTCCCAAATTTTTCTTCGAAAAGCTTTACATCTGGTTCAATCCCTGAGAAGTCAAGTTTCTGAAACAGAAAAGAAGCCTGCATTGCATATGTTACTGTCAATATTGGTAACAATCAGAACATTTGGATTGGATTTTAGAAGTGACACTATAAGCTTGTTTGGTTTTCAGTACTCACCTGTGTATCTGGATCTAAAGTAAAAAGCTTCAATCTGCTTTCACTTTTTGATTTAATTTCGGTTTCTCTGGCACCCTGAAGGAAACAATACAGTTTCGTATTAGAACAATCTCTGGTGTCCCACGTTAGCCAAGTTCACAAGGTTGTAGTCATACAGTTCAAATACATCATTTTTGTATTTAATATTCATGTTTAGTATCTTACCTGTTTAATGTTCTATTTAATGTGTTCAGTCTATATTAAAGTTTCTATTTTTATGATAAAACAGATTCTTGATTAAACACTTAGAACTAATAAATATTACATTAATACATTCAATATTCACTGTTCAGCTCAAGCTAGCCAGTTTGTTTATGTCATTGTCATTCAACCTTTTTTTTTAAATCTGAAATAGAATCAATTTTAAAGCAGGAATGCAGTTGCAGGGGGAGGAGACTTTGAAGTGCACAGCTGTAAGACAACTAGCCTGTCTCACATGTGCATCTTCAAGCCAATTATTTTGACTTTTTAAAGTGATGTCATAAAGTGAATTTCTTTTATAAAACTGTTTCATGAAAATTAACACAATTTCATGTAAACAGTTGTATTTTCTACTGAGGAGTAGATGCAGGGTATCTGTGACAATATCAGTGCCTGTTAACAGTGCGCAAGGAAGCCTGCACAGCCGGGATACAGAAGATACAAAACTGATCAAACAGGCGTGTGTTGAGTACACCGACGTAGTGGGAATGTCACATTTCTCTTTCAAGTTTCACATCTGCTTTCCTCTATAGGACACACAGTTTGGATTTTCCCAGTGAATTGTCATGAAGGAAGCACGGGTGTTTTGGTAGTATTTTGTATTGTATGCACCAATGTAGTGAAATCTGATATTAAAAAAAATATATATACATTTTTTTTTTTAATTTTAAAAGTTCAAACGCCTTATAAAGTATGCAAAACAGACTACCCTTAAACTATTCTAAAAATAAGAACCTACATTTATATAACTGTTAACACCAATTTCACTTCCTTTTTCATGCTGTCACTGTCCTAGTAACATATTGTTAAATTAAGAAACACATGGAAGCAGCAGGGAGATAATGAAAGAAAAATAAAATCTGAACAATTTAAATTACAATTTTGAATACTCTAGGTGTTTTGTTTTTCGCAATAAAATTGTCAGCAAAACATATTTTAAGGGCTTTATTCTTTATGGTAACATCTGAGTCCTAAGGATGGTTAACAGTGTTCCTCAGAAGTCAAAATGCATACCTTGGCCATGTCTGGAAGAAAGCTGTCCAAGCTAGTTGAAGAACTGTCTGCTTTACTGAGCTCATCATCTGGAAGAAGTGAAGGAACAGCAACATTAATGTAAAAGTTGTCCCAAAAGTGCCATTACCAGACAATAGTCTTGGAGGTAATAAAACAAAGTGCCAAGTCTGGCAGGTTACACTGATTGAGTGCAATCACAGTTTGCAAGTTGTCTCTCTGTGTCAAAAATCACAGGAGGCTGACACATTGAAAATGACTCAGGAAGCCATTGCTTGCAATGTTTCAGATATTTTTAATCACCTGGAGTAAACTGATTTTACATTTAGCCCTTTTAAAACACTATAATGAATGCACCATCACATATACTGTTTAAATAAACAATGCAGTAAGTGTTACCACTGTATATCACTGTATAAAAGGAACAATAACACTACCAGTACAAGGCAATTGCACTTACATCAGTGATACTGTGCTACAACTTGCACATATACACTATTCCAGCTGCTCTACCACGTCATCCAATCACTAACAGTTGTCCTCTGTATACACAGTAATAGCAGTTTCTATCACAACAGAAGAGCACTGATGTGTGAGCATTCTCCAATGAGTGTCACTTCCTTTAGGGAAGCAGGGGGCTGAAATCTGCTGAATGGCCCAAAGTGTCGCCTCTTTTGAGATTATTCCTCTTGGAACCTCAGTTTTGGATATATAAAGCAACTGCCAGCTGAGTACAGATCTGACAGATCTAGCTGCAAAAGATGGCACAGCTTATTTATTACCAAATATAAATGTCAGAGACATTACATTTGTAAGCAGAGGTATAGACCAGTGTGTGTGTTTTTTTTTTGTCAAACCCCAAATATAAAAACAATACCAAAGGAAATGTTTGGTTATTTTGGTTTCAGAGACGCAGTAGTTAAATAGTAAGCAGCAGGGCTCTGTAAATATAGCGTTACACGTCCCTGCGTGTTTCTACAACTGTTTAAATAATGTATATGTAATTTTTCTTTTCATCATTTACATCTTGACAACTTTTTACAGTTATAAAATTTTAATGTCTGTTTGAAAAAGGCCGCTCTAGTGCACTGGGGTTGAGATCTGTCCTCTAAATCACTGCAGGAAGAGCAAAAAAAAAACAAAACACTTGCTTTTCTGTTATCGTTATTGCTGTGTTACCTGTTTGACAACGTGCGCAATAATCCTTGCACTATCAGTGCACTAGAGCAGACATTTTGAAAAGAGCTTTGAAACAGACTTTAAAGTTATGTGTAAAAAGTTGTCAGGATATTGACAATGAAAATAAAAACGACAGGTACATTATTTAAACAGTTGTAGCAACACGTGGGGACGTACAACGCTATATTTTTCAGAACCCTGCTACTTACTCGAAGTTGCTGCAGTGTTTTGGGGTTCTGATGAAGCACATGAAACACATCTCTGAGTGTTACCATTCTCCCAGCTATCAACACACTCTCATTACTTGCTGTGTGTGTGAGCGCTGCAAGGAATCTGTCTAAAACCTACCATCGTGTGCGTCTCCATTTCTTTTCTCCTGCATGGCAGCTTCGAAATTGCTCTGCAGGATTTTGTTTAATGTTGTAATCCATTCCTCCATTTCAAGCTCGCTGTCTGCTGCCAACAGATAACTACTCTTGTCTTGCATCTTCAGCTCAAAGGCAAAACGACGCACTTTGTTGCTCTAAAGTGAAGAAAAAAAAACACTGTTTGAAGAAAAGAAAATGAGCATGCAGAAACGCTGTTCCTCATCTAAATATTTGACTATATGAGGGAAATGAAATAATCCAAAGTGAACATCAAGAATGCTTTCATCTAAATATCCAAAGAGTAAATCAGATGTCTTTTGTCCTCAGAAACCTTTCTAATTAAATTAACAGTATTACCCAAAAATATCATTAATCTGTTGCATTTATATACTGTGCTATGCTGTTTGTAATTTAACAAGCCAGACAGGAATAAAAAGGCCAGGTTTCAAAGACAATTGCTGTCTGTAAATTGGGGATCCTGCTAAATTTAGCTAGCAATCCAAAACAGGAGCTAGGACTTTTTTTGTATTGTTTGTTAAAAGAGCAGTGTTCCCACTGGAAGAGGGACACAGCAGAACAAGAAAATGGATCAGTCCGCACTACGGCAACTCTAAATACATCACTGGATCAGTAGTCCAAAACATCACTCAAATACAGTACACAGCACTGATCTGGATGCAAGTTAATACATTTCCTTTGCACTCAGCTGTTCACACTACGGCAATTCATTTAATTCAAATTATTTAGGGGGGGTGGGGGGCTCTCCAAAATAATTTGTGTTCAGTGAGTTTGTATTATAAGAAGTAATTTACAATAAGTGACTGCTAAATTTGGCCAGTAAAATTTGCAACATCAGGTAATTAATTTCATCCAAGTATGTTTTAATAAGAAATGAATGTATGTCTATTGTTAAGATGCAGGGTTGTATTGCATTATTATGGAATTTGATTGTGTGGGCTGGATAGAGGGTTTACTTGGGTTTGGTATCTGGATTACCATTTCATAAACCATCCCGTGTATTCCAAATACTGCCTGATACAGCCAGCTTCTAGAATGGAAATTGCATTCCGGATACTGATCAAGTGCAGCCAGTATCTATGGAGTGAATCAGTCATTCTACAAAAAGGACCTCTCTCAGAAAGTTCAATTGACTACGTTCACTGTATTTGTTATACATTCCTGTCTAGTGACCAGCTCCTTTTCAGCTGTATAAGACAATTTCATAAAATGTTTTTCAATCATATGGTAAAAGAATGGAAAACATACACCATTCCTGGAGCCTGGAGAGAACGGTCAGCAGACCCAGGGAGGATTCAAACTAATTCCACATGTCTGACACAAAGCTTTCGAACGGCCAAAATTAAACTGAGGTATTTTAAATAAAAGAACTGAAGCCAACTGCCTAAATCTACAAGCTGCACAGAAAACCCTGAAATCTCTGGACTTGGAATGCCCGAACTAGTTAAAAGATTTTCTTCTGCCAGTGCATTTTAAGCAGAGAAGCAGACTGCAGTGTGAATTTAGAAATGATTTCCAAAGCAAATCTGTTTAAAAACCAAGATCACTTTTCTATAACCGCTTCTCTACTAGATTTCTATTCTTCCCCAATAAATGCATTTACGACAAAACCCAAAAGACACATTTCCGCGAGGTTTAATTTACTTGCAATGTGACATCTAAAAGACATAAAAGTGCAAAGCACAAGGAATAATGTGTTACTTCTTGTGTAGCAATGACTTTCCTGCAAAACAACTTTAAAATCATTTAAATGCTTAATAATGTACAGTATATAAAAATCAAGCATATGATTAAAGCCATGGCAGTAGCTACTGGAAGTACAGTTAAAATATTCTAAATCCTTACATTTGTTAAAGACTAATCATATTGTAACATTGGGAATTAATTAAAACACCATTGCAAGTCTATATGGTCAGCTGATTGGTATACCTCCTTTCAAACAAGTGATTCAAAAGCATTAAAATGTTTTTTCACTGACGGATATAGTTGTCAGTTTTCTCTGACCTGAATGATTAATAACACTGATGGTAAACTCACCTGAGGTTTTAGAACTTCAGTCTCTGGCTGATCTTGCGGAGCCCAGTCTGTCACTGTCAAGACCCCAGACCATTCAGGTTTTTCCAATTAACTTGGGAGGTTTAGAAGCCTTCATATTTCATATTCAAATCAGAACAAAAGCTCTAATGCTGTACATCATAATCTATACCAATGTAACGGCTTAGAGATTAGTATTCTTGGCCAACCATCCACAGTCCTAAATATCCTTTAGGATAAGACAGACACTGTCAGCAGTATGAATATTGGGCTCTGTATGCCAAGAGCAGCATAGAAATAGACAGACACAGCCTCTTAAAAATATATACGATGAGTGAACTGTGCTTACAGAATGTCTAGTCTAGCAAGATCCAAGCTACTGAAAAGTTTATTTTTTAACAACCATGATCACTCAACAAATTACTCTGTCCCGCTTCATTTCTCTCTCAGGGAGATACAAATTCCCTGTTGCTGTTATTTTCTCAAGAGAAAAACAAAAACTCCAGGGGTCTAAGTGAATACAGTATTATATCTAGGTCAGTCCCCATGTTTCTGCTTTTAGTACAGTTTAGCTCCTGAAATAACAACACAGTAAATGACTTGGCTCCAGTGAAGGTAGGAATGGAATGCGGTGTGTGCAGTCAGACAAATCTCCTTATCTGAAGGGACACCAACCAAGGACAAAGGATCTACAAAACTAACGTGAAATCACATGAACAAAGTATTTTAAACGAAGAGGTGAATTATAGGACAACAGCTGGCTTGGGGGATGATACAAGTTATGCAATATAGGGGTTTCGAATGACATCATAAGCTACAGGAGTAAACCTCAAGCGGTTTGCGAAATTTTCCAAAAGCCAGATTGTATTACTAGTTCGCTGTAATGTTTCTCAAAAGAAGTCAGCTATTGTGTTTTTTAATAAATGCAGAGTATTCATAACAACATAAAAGAGCAATAGTGTTACAATAATAACAAGACCAAGTAAGTAATGATGGGGGACAAATTATATTTTGATGTGGAGGAAATACATAGCAGGGTAAATGTCAGTAGCCAGATGAGAGTCACAGATCCCATGAGGCATCCAAAATATATATAGTACTGTGCAAAAGTTTTAGGCAGGTGTGAAAAAATGCTGTAAAGTAAGAATGCTTTCAAAAATAGACATGTTAATAGTTTATATTTATCAATTAACAAAATGCAAAGTGAGTGAACAGAAGAAAAATCTACATCAAATCAATATTTGGTGTGACCACCCTTTGCCTTCAAAACAGCATCAATTCTTCTAGGTACACTTGCACACAGTTTTTGAAGGAACTCGGCAGGTAGGTTGGCCCAAACATCTTGGAGAACTAACCACAGTTCTGTGGATTTAGGCAGCCTCAGTTGCTTCTCTCTCTTCATGTAATCCCAGACAGACTCGATGATGTTGAGATCAGGGCTCTGTGGGGGCCATACCATCACTTCCAGGACTCCTTGTTCTTCTTTACGCTGAAGATAGTGACTTTCGCTGTATGTTTGGGGTCGTTGTCATGCTGCAGAATAAATTTGGGGCCAATCAGATGCCTCCCTGATGGTATTGCATGATGGATAAGTATCTGCCTGTACTTCTCAGCATTGAGGAGACCATTAATTCTGACCAAATCCCCAACTCCATTTGCAGAAATGCAGCCCCAAACTTGCAAGGAACCTCCACCATGCTTCACTGTTGCCTGCAGACACTCATTTGTGTACCGCTCTCCAGCCCTTCGGCGAACAAACTGCCTTCTGCTACAGCCAAATATTTCAAATTTTGACTCATCAGTCCAGAGCACCTGCTGCCATTTTTCTGCACCCCAGTTCCTGTGTTTTCGTGCATAGTTGAGTCGCTTGGCCTTGTTTCCACGTCGGAGGTATGGCTTTTTAGCCGCAAGTCTTCCATGAAGGCCACTTCTGACCAGACTTCTCCGGACAGTAGATGGGTGTACCAGGGTCCCACTGTTTTCTGCCAGTTCTGAGCTGATGGCACTGCTGGACATCTTCCGATTGCGAAGGGAAGTAAGCATGATGTGTCTTTCATCTGCTGCAGTAAGTTTCCTTGGCCGACCACTGCGTCTACGGTCCTCAACGTTGCCTGTTTCTTTGTGCGTCTTCAAAAGAGCTTGGACAGCACATCTGGAAACCCCTGTCTGCCTTGAAATTTCTGCCTGGGAGAGACCTTGCTGATGCAGTATAACTACCTTGTGTCTTGTTGCTGTGCTCAGTCTTGCCATGGTGTATGACTTTTGACAGTAAACTGTCTTCAGCAACCTCACCTTGTTAGCTGAGTTTGGCTGTTCCTCACCCAGTTGTATTCCTCCTACACAGCTGTTTCTGTTTCAGTTAATGATTGTGTTTCAACCTACATATTGAATTGATGATCATTAGCACCTGTTTGGTATAATTGTTTAATCATACACCTGACTATATGCCTACAAAATCCCTGACTTTGTGTTTTGAAGGCAAAGGGTGGTCACACCAAATATGGATTTGATTAAGATTTTTCTTCTGTTCACTCACTTTGTATTTAGTTAATTGATAAATATAATCTATTAACATGTCTATTTTTGAAAGCATTCTTACTTTACAGCATTTTTTCACACCTGCCTAAAACTTTTGCACAGTACTGTATGTTAGAAAAAACAACATGTGCTATTTCACATCCAGGACACAC
Organism: Acipenser oxyrinchus oxyrinchus; assembly: GCA_030684275.1. Classification (NCBI taxonomy): domain Eukaryota; kingdom Metazoa; phylum Chordata; class Actinopteri; order Acipenseriformes; family Acipenseridae; genus Acipenser; species Acipenser oxyrinchus. The sequence continues at coordinate 18,026,909 of CM060255.1, forward strand.
GACACACACATCAATAAATGATCCTGGCTATATTGTAAAACCCACTACAACCATATAGGATGAAAATGTTTAAACTGTTAATGTTATAATACTAATGGGCATAGGCTACAGCCTATGCTACGATCCATCTTTTGGGTACCCCAACTGCAAAGTTCCATTGTTTTGTAGTCAATGGGTTTTTCACAAGAGCAACATAAAAGTCGACTTTAATGTTGCCAGATCCACTGGTCAAATTCAGAGGGCATCAAAACAGTTTTTGCTGCCTGAACACTGAACACACACCCACTACACTATATGGGCACCAAGGGGAATGGAGACGAGACGCCTCATTCATCCGGCAGCACAATAATAACGACAGGCTTTGTTCTCTCTTATGAAGATTCAAGCCAAGCTTCTATGTTATCGTAAAGATATTGGTTTGCAGAGTGAAGACTTGGCCCGGAGAGGTACTATTCTCCTCTTAATCAAATGGTATCCCTTCAAAACCAAGCCTGTTATTTTTACAGAAAAATGTCTACAAGTGTTAAAAGAATGCAATAGCCTTGTGGAAAGGTCAAGAGCAAAACATCTGCTATGTGCCATTCATTAAGCTCAAGACCACAACTCCCACAGCCAAAATGTCATAGATGAAAAAATAAATGAGTTTTAATGCACTCAAGGCCTGATCTGTTCATTTTGATACAACACACTCTTTTGTGCTCTCTTGTGAAATTTCCAAACGATGGTTTATAAAACTGGAATGAATTTCTATGCTTCCTGTTTCCATTTATTACAAGTGCTATTGTGTATCTTACTAATTCAGTCATTTTGCCTTACCTTCCATACTAACTACAATGAACACATCGGTACTGAACACTTCCAGGAGAAGTGATTAGCAGTGAGTGATCAGCAGTCTTATGCAAATCTTATGCTTGGGGACTTTTATATGCTCCATCAATATACCTAATGAAAGTCTTTTTTGGCATTTACTAAGATTTTGTCAATTTTTACATTTTTGCCATGGTATATGATATATCCTCATTATTTCTAAAGGAAAAAAAAACACTTTTGGACTGGGGGGTGGGGGTTGGGTTTGGTTTGGTTCTGTGGTTTGAATTTGATAAAAAGCAAAATAATCCATCTCTAATGGAAACGTATCCAAGTACTTCAAGTGCCGTCTGGAAATTTTTGACAGTCAGACCATTTTTGGTTTCACAAGATAATGTAACAGCGTCTGGAAATTACCTCTGTGGTGTTGGTTTGAAACAAGTTTTAGCAGTAATAGCAGACTTCACTCAACTACAGTAAACAATGACAAATATAAGTCTTTGTGTCTGTGTGTTTTGTGTTATAGCATTATTAAATTATAATAATAGTTATAGATGAATAAACATTGATGTTACCTGAACAACACCCATACACGAGTCCAAGAATATTGACCCTTTGGGTTCTCTGGACAGCTTTTCATCTTTGTAGAAATTAAGGTTGTAGGAGCCATCTCCAAGCTGTGTTAGGTGAAAGTATCTTCTTTTGAATGACTGCAACATAAATAGCAAAACAAAAAAGAAAGACAAATAAAAATGTCAGTTTTTATAATGATTGTAAACGAGGATTATTTTTCCATCAAAAACAAAAGCATCAACGCAAAGTCTAAAAGGTCCAATGGTGTTTTCATTTCTTTATTCTTAGAAATGATCTACCACCATTTTTTACCTCCTTGTGACAGGGAGATTGGCTGGGGCGTGCCGGGAAAGTTCTTGCTGGGGCTCAAAAACATCTGTGCTACAGCTTGGAGCTACTGCAAGGCCACTGCCACACAGACGGGGCGATGAGTGAAAGCTTGCTTGTTTACATCAAGGAGGAGAGTGTCCTCTCTGCAGGAGAACTACTACAGAACCCCTTGACTGCAAGACAGCGCTCTGAAGGCTGCTCAGCCAGGACCGTCACAACAACCTGGAGTTGCTGGGAGGCCGGGACTTCTGGAGCAACAGCAATAGGTCAGTTTTGGGGATCCCAAACAGTATAGAGAGAGCTACCGTAGAGTAGTAGGTTCCTGGCGTGGACGTTCATTTTAGTGGGACTAGCGCTCGCCATTTTGTGTGGCAAACTTTTATTTTTAGCTTTGTTTTCTTTATTAAATTGACACTAGAGCTACCACTGCTGGTACCCTAGTGTCAGCACTTGTGTTGACAATAAATCTGCGCACCTGTGCGGCGTGTCAACACCAGTGCTCTGTGACTGCCTCATGATTATTCAGGGACGACCCACACATGTAACACACCACTCTGTTACACTCCTATACAGAAATGTTGTTTTAAAAGGTTCCCGATCTCCAGTTTAATAAGAACAAAAGTGAAGCAATATTATCATTTTATGTGAATCACACCTGCTTCATAGTTCTGTTACATCTATTTTCATAGACGTGTCCTTTAGACAGGGTTATTTAACTTATATGAAGGGGCACAACTTTAAAAAGTTAAAGAGGTAAAGCCAGACTAAAAACATAGGATATCCAATTCATCAAACACAAATAACCTGACATTGTTTTGTACATCTGGGATTTCTAAAAGTTTTACCCCCTCTCCTCTACATGAGAAGATGAGAAACATATCCTGTGAGGAAGTGTTAAATGCAAAACACAGCCAGTGCAGCTGCCTATTTACATTAATAATAAAGATCATCCATGACATGGAATTATTTGTTCTCTTAAGAGAAGAGATCATTGGCTTACTTACCCTCATGGTCACACTGATTGCGCTGTTCATGTTGCCTTTGTAAAGCCATCCATGTTTTGTTACCCCACCCTTCTGGGAGCCTAGAGAGGCTGTATCCTGGAAAAGAGAACTCTGCAAATCAGCCACACATGCAGTAATCTGGCAAGGTTGGGGTAGGACTCCTGCAGTCCAGATGCAACTGAAATCTGCCTCCAGCCTACAAAGCTCAGGTGCTGAGGAAACAGACGGAAAACATTCCCTCACAGCTGACAACACTTAATCCTCTACAGGGAAAATATTCTAGTAGAAAACAATAATGTCATAAACAATACAATTTTAATGATGAAATAGAGTTATGTCATCACAATCCACTCAGGACAAAAAAAAAGAAAACAGCTTTTTTTTTTGTAGACCTTTTGTTCAACTTTCATTACTGCTGTTTGAATGCTGTTCATGAAGTTTTCAAAAAGAAAACTAATTTGTATATAAGTGATAGTAGGGTGCTCGCTCTGTGACAAATTCATCTTAAGGAGGCTGTGTGGTCCAGTGGTTAAAGAAAAGGGCTTGTAACCAGGAGATCCCCGGTTCAAATCCCACCTCAGCCACTGACTCATTGTGTGACCCTGAGCAAGTCACTTAACCTCCTTGTGCTCCGTCTTTCGGGTGAGACGTAATTGTAAGTGACTCTGCAGCTGATGCATAGTTCACACACCCGAGTCTCTGTAAGTCGCCTTGGATAAAAGCGTCTGCTAAATAAACAAATAATAATAATAATAATAATAAGTAGCCTCAACATTTATTAGGTTACAATAAAAAATGTAATAAAAAATAATATAGATCCCTTTAACAAAATTACCACATATGACTATTTGTTAGCAGTCTAGCTAAAAAAAAAAAAAACTAGAGAGAAGAATGAACTAAGCTAATTATAATGGTTTAAAACAAAGTATGTAAGATTTATTTTGTATTATTATTAGAAAAATTTGTATGAACTGATGAGCTGTTGAAGAATGCTAATGTATTTACTTACAATGTTAACTATAGCAGCAGTCGGTGTTAAACACAAGCTGCGTGCATTTTCATTGCTATATTCATACCAAAAAAAAAAAAAAACACAAGCCTGCCCAAAAGGCAATCAGATGAACCTGAATGTTACGTTTTGCGAGATACAATACTGTGTGAGAAACTAAATGTACCGAAGGGGTTTTTCCATAAGGTATTTTTAAAGTTTTTTTGATTTGGCTTTTCAAACAAGGGGACCTTTATTTAATTCATCCATTGTGATGAGTATTGCACTTAAATGTAACTGCCTGAAGTATTCTATAGTCTGGTTCCACTGGCAAGCTTCAGTCCTTTCCTATTACTCTAGCTAAACATTTTCAGTTATTTAACAGCACAGTTTGTTGCTAAGCAGCCCAAGTCTTAAAAACAGTCAAACCTCCTCAGAAGTATTTTGAGAACGGCAGTCAAATACAAACAACCTAAAATAACATGATGTTGCATTTTAGATGGCCAAACTTGAGTAAATGAACTCTAAATGATGTAATCCATAATGCATACATACAGGATATAGTAAATCACCTATTGAAAAAAAAAAAAATACTGCACCACCCAAAAATTGAAAATTGGTTTTAGCCGTTATTTGCAAATTTAGGAAATGATTTTGTTTTGTTTTGAGCAGAAGGGCAGCATCACACATTTACAGCCTTGCAACACAGATCTCCTTTTTTTCTGTAACTTCATTCCAAGCTAATGCAGCAAGTAGAGTATACAACAAGCTTAATGCTTTGAATGGTTTAACATACATTCTTAAGATGTACAGATTTGTATTGCTCTCTAATTTAGCAATCTGGGAATGATGTTTGCTTTCAGGTTTTTCATTGGAGCAACAATCCAAGTCGCAGTGCATTTAGCAGAGGTGGCTTTTATAACTTTGGTGAGATGTGCAACAAAGTTAGGAAGATCCTGCTGCACATTGAGCAAAATAAGTATTCTACAGCTACGCCCAAAAGGTTTGCATCATCCTTTAGAATTAACCAATTTTGCTTCTTAGGTTGAATAAAACCTGCTGAATAATGTTACGTTAACATATTGAATTACCTACCGCTTCGTAGTTTTCCATATACTTAATGAAAAACTGACAACCATTGAAAAATGTGACATTTTGAAATCTAGCTGTGTGGTCCAGCGGTTAAAGAAAAGGGCTTCTAACCAGGAGGTCCCCGGTTCAAATCCCACCTCAGCCACTGACTCATTGTGTGACCCTGAGCAAGTCATTTAACCTCCTTGTGCTCCGTCTATCGGGTGAGACGTAATTGTAAGTGACTCTGCAGCTGATGCATAGTTCACACACCCTAGTCTCTGTAAGTCGCCTTGGATAAAGGCGTCTGCTAAATAAACAAATAATAATAATAATAATAATAATAATCTAACATGAAATACTGGACTAGCAATGCGTTCTCATTTTGTAGTTGCTTTGATTACATGATGTTAAATGAAATATCTATATTATGTTCATATAGTTTCTATTTTTTTATTATGTCTCCATCCTAAAATTCTAGGTGATGCAAAACTTCTGTATCCTAGCAGTACAGCAGTCACTTTAAAAAATGTTGTTTGTGGAGGATTCAAATTAGACTTAAAATCTTTAAGTCCTTTTCAATATATACTGTACACAACTGAGATTCAATACTGTTTACTTACCTCATCCTTATCTACATCTTCATCTACCTCAAACACATGGACTGGCAGTTTTTCTGGTCTGGTCACCTTACTGTAAAAACAGCATTAGACATCTTATTGCAAAAAAATCGGGCTTCATCTTTCTTACAATACATTATACATTTGTGTTTTTAAGTGATTATGATTTGACTCATAAGGATAAACTCTCAAGCAGGATCTGTGTGGTCCAGTTGTTAAAGAAAAGGTCTCCGGTTCAAATCCCGGCTCACTCACTGACTTATGATCTGACCCTGAGTAAGTCACTTAACCTCCTTGTGCTCCATCTTTCAGGTGAGACGTAATTGTAAGTGACTCTGCAGCTGATGCATAGTTCACACACCCTAGACTCTGTAAGCAGCCTTGGATAAAGGTGTCTGCTAAATAAACAAATAATAATAATAATAATAATAATAATAATAATAATAATAATAATAATAGTCTGAAAACTATATTTTATAACAGCATTAATGTAATATTCTGTGGTAGTAAAACACTTAAACAAATACTTTCCTTGAACAATATTAAATTGATTTTTTTTCACATGGCACAGGTAGCACTCTATTTAAACATGGCAATGAAAAAGGTTAACCATGTGTTTCTGAATTGCAGGGTTTTCATTCCTTGCTTGTTTCTTGTCATTTTTCACTCTGTAACAAGTTAATTCTTGCAAGTTTACACCTGCCCCACTCAGAATTAAGGGTTCAGCAGAATGCAGGATTTGCTACAATTTGGGATTAGTGTATTCTAGAGTTTTGCACTGTATTAAAACTCGCCCTGTGCCTGGTCCCTTTTACAGAGCAGAAGGAGCTTTATTCTGTGCAATCCACTGCATTTTTCCTGCCTGGATAACCCTTATATTTTGGAGATTTGGTGATCATTGTTTATTCTTTTTGTTTGAGAATAAAACCCTGTTTTGCACAAAATAGAAAGAAGCACCAAAGAAATGTGAAGCTAAATTGTAAGGCACACCATTTTACAAATTGTAGGAGCATTTATACAGAAGTTATAAAGGTGTGTACTATACTCGGTTATACGATACAGCAGCACACTGTGGTATTTATTATTGGGTAGCACACAAGATGTGTACCTTATACACGGGATGTTTGCCAAGGCTGCTTAGACATATTATATATGAGGTGCTGGTTATATTCTGAAAATTATGAAACACAATGTAAAAAGGCAAGTAAAAAACTGGCTCAAAATGGACCAGGAACCTGTAGTGACCTTTTACACAAGATTCACATCCCCAACATTTGAGGGTCCAAAAATAGCCAGATTTCTCATTCAGCAGGAAACACCAGATTGTAAAGACATGAATTCCATTACTATACTCAAACGAAAACAAAAAATTCTATAACATTATACACAAACACACAGCTTACGAAGTAGTGCTAGCACAATATAAAATTATGACGGCTGTGTCTTTCATTTTAAACACCAAGAAAATCTCTTCAATTCATTATTCAAACAAATGAACACCGCTGTTTGCCAGTTTCACAGTCCTGTTATTACTGCAGGATTAGCAGTAAAACAGAAAAAGATGGAACAAAAGAGAAGACGACTTACTTTGGAAGCTGTCGGAAATCTCCAGAGTAATCTTCATATTTATAATGAACAACGTGCCAGTCAGAGTTGTAGGTCTTGATGCACTGTGAAAGCAAATGAACACATCTTTAGGAAGAAAAAATAAACATGTCACTGTCTTTACTGAAATTACAGAATACAAGGAAAAAAATAAAAATCCTATTTTTTTTTTTTAATTTGTTTTTACATTGCACCTCTCTTTTTATTCCCTAGTTGAATTTGAAGAAGAAAAGCAGTTCATATACATACATATACATATATATATATATACAGTACTGTGCAAAAGATTTAGGCAGGTGTGAAAAAATGCTGTAAAGTAAGAATGCTTTCAAAAATAGACATGTTAATAGATTATATTTATCAATTAACTAAATGCAAAGTGATTGAACAGAAGCAAAATCTTCATCAAATCCATATTTGGTGTGACCACCCTTTGCCTTCAAAACAGCATCAATTCTTCTAGGTACACTTGCACAAAGTCAGGGATTTTGTAGGCATATAGTCAGGTGTATGATTAAACAATTATACCAAACAGGTGCTAATGATCATCAATTCAATATGTAGGTTGAAACACAATCATTAACTGAAACAGAAACAGCTGTGTAGGAGGAATAAAACTGGGTGAGGAACAGCCAAACTCAGCTAACAAGGTGAGGTTGCTGAAGACAGTTTACTGTCAAAAGTCATACACCATGGCAAGACTGAGCACAGCAACAAGACACAAGGTAGTTATACTGCATCAGCAAGGTCTCTCCCAGGCAGAAATTTCAAGGCAGACAGGGCTTTCCAGATGTGCTGCCCAAGCTCTTTTGAAGAAGCACAAAGAAACGGGCAACGTTGAGGACCGTAGACGCAGTGGTCGGCCAAGGAAACTTACTGCAGCAGATGAAATGCTTACTTCCATCATGCTTACTTCCCTTCGCAATCGGAAGATGTCCAGCAGTGCCATCAGCTCAGAATTGGCAGAAAACAGTGGGACCCTGGTACACCCATCTACTGTCCGGAGAAGTCTGGTCAGAAGTGGCCTTCATAGAAGACTTGTGGCCAAAAAGCCATACCTCCGACGTGGAAACAAGGCCAAGCGACTCAACTATGCACGAAAACACAGGAACTGGGGTGCAGAAAAATGGCAACAGGTGCTCTGGACTGATGAGTCAAAATTTGAAATATTTGGCTGTAGCAGAAGGCAGTTTGTTTGCCGAAGGGCTGGAGAGCGGTACATGAATGAGTGTCTGCAGGCAACAGTGAAGCATTGTGGAGGTTCCTTGCAAGTTTGGGGCTGCATTTCTGCAAATGGAGTTGGGGATTTGGTCAGAATTAATGGTCTCCTCAATGCTGACAAGTACAGGCAGATACTTATCCATCATGCAATACCATCAGGGAGGCATCTGATTGGACCCAAATTTATTCTGCAGCATGACAACGACCCCAAACATACAGCGAAAGTCATTAAGAACTATCTTCAGCGTAAAGAAGAACAAGGAGTCCTGGAAGTGATGGTATGGCCCCACAGAGCCCTGATCTCAACATCATCGAGTCTGTCTGGGATTACATGAAGAGAGAGAAGCAACTGAGGCTGCCTAAATCCACAGAAGAACTGTGGTTAGTTCTCCAAGATGTTTGGGCCAACCTACCTGCCGAAGTTCCTTCAAAAACTGTGTGCAAGTGTACCTAGAATAATTGATGCTGTTTTGAAGGCAAGGGTGGTCACACCAAATATTGATTTGATGTAGATTTTTCTTCTGTTCACTCACTTTGCATTTTGTTAATTGATAAATATAAACTATTTACATGTCTATTTTTGAAAGCATTCTTACTTTACAGCATTTTTTCACACCTGCCTAAAACTTTTGCACAGTACTGTATATATATATATATATATATATATATATATATATATATATATATATATATATATATAAACACCACCAGCTACCAATTTAATAACAGATTTTTGTTTTCGAAACAAACAGGCAGTCATGTGGGAATGAATGTCTGAATGGAGACAATGCCTGTATTCACCACTCCAATAACCACCTGCAAGAACAGCTTCTCAATATATTCATGGCACAGTACAATACTATACGTCAGGACAAAGAGTAACATGTAAGCGTATCAATAAACCCAAGAGAACAGCACAAAAAAAACATAATCTATATATTTTTTTCAGGTTTTTCTTGTTGTTGCTATTCATGATCCATCTAGTATAACTTTGGTCTCTGTTTTATGTCATAAGTTTCACTACCTTAAAGAAGCAAAACATTAGACATGAAATGGAGGAACTTCCTGCTTAGCCTTTGCAATGTGCTCTGTAAAATAAGCAGTGGGATATAAAGCTGCTTCATACAATAATGCTGTCTGCAGCTGTTCTTCATGATGTCATGCTGCACTTGACCAAAGGGAAGTATCCTTTTTCCCCACCCATGATGCTGCCTTTTACTGCACAGTCCCATATATTGAACACAGAAGCAGTGGAATGCCAGTTGTCCCTCTTGTACAGTGCAGCGCGCGCACACACACACACACACACGTTCAACTGGAAGCTCATTCATCCTAGCTGTAAAGTCCATATGTACTGATCTGCTTGCTAATGTAATTCACAAAGGAAATCAGACTCCATGGTTTAGTTTGTACAGCAACACTGTGTACTATTACGATAACCATCCTCAAATGCTGGTTGGAAAATATTGTATTTTAAATGAATTTTTCAATCTGTTTGCATAAGAACAGCAGGCCATGAGATTCTGAGAATGAACTCCTGCTGTCAGAAATAACAAGCAAATAACAAAGGTCGGACATTTTTTATCAAAGCCAAGTTCAATTTGAACCATTTTGTGTGAAAGGAAAACTATGAATTTAACAATGCAAACTTCTACCCAAAGAAACAACCCGTGCAATGCGAATAAAACTTGTTGGGAGGTCCAACTATTTAATGTCTCTCTGTAATTGTGCTACTCTTCTAACTAACACTAACTGCCTGGATGCCAATAGTATACAAATAACTCCAGGGCAATGATTGTACATAATGGTAAAGGGTCATCTGCTTATGCAGACTTCCTCTCTTACTACTGTAGTTACACATTAAAACTGAAACCCAGTACCAGCATACGACAATTTTCTAGAAAGCGTTCTCTTTTGATCAGAATGACTTACCCATGGTTAACAAGATGAATGGACTTACCTCTTGCACAAAGAGACTCTGAGCTTCTTTCTCTGCATTTTCAGGCACCGTAGAATAGAGGGTCCTGCCTTGGCGTCTCAGCGTAGATATCTAGAAAGAAAATAAATAAACACTTGTCACACACACACACACACACACACACACACACACACACACACACACACACACACACACACACACACACACACACACACACACACACACACACACACACACACACACACACACACACACACACACACACACACACACACACACACACACACACACACACACACAGTGTCATGTAGATGAACACAGTTAAAAACAAACCACACTGAACAAGGCCCTTTGAGACAACAACGAAACACAGTAAACGATACAGTCCCAGTTTACAGTCCTTATTTTAAATTGGCCCTTATTCTAGCCACAGCAGAGACCAATTATTCCTCTTACAGCAATTAACTTTAACACACCGGTAATTGTGAAACTTCACTAGAGTTCAGAAAACAAGAAATATGGCTGTAAATAACAAATCCTTGCCATTACAAACTTGTGTTACTGCCGATGCAGGCCTAAAAACATGTGGGAGGATTACTTCAGAAAGTGTTATTACCTTTTATGACTTCTGGGCTTTAAAAAACAATTTAATAGTTTAAAACACAAGCACCAGAGAGTAACATTTTATAGAGCTTAATTCCTTACTTAACTTTTTTTTTTAAACTTTGTGCCATAACCTAGAACCTAACACAATGAAGACTGTAATATCATAAACTATGCTTTAGAATAAAGGCAATGTGCTGCAGTACTGTTCGCCAGTCCCGGTGTTGTAATATCTGATACACAACAACCTAAACCAATACAGGGACATGTAAAGTTAAGAATCGATTTTCTTATCAATTTGCCATTTACAGCAGAGGATATAAAAACTGAATCATGGACACAGGGAAGGTGACAACCATTTCCCATCACAGTCATTCGCACGAGATCAAGTGCGCCGTGACTTTCTCGTAAAGATATGACCAGAAGAATCGCATTGCAAAGCTAAAACAAAAATATTGAACACCTTTTTTTAACTGGTGTGCTACTCATGCATTTACACTACCTACTGGAAAAACTTAAGAGAAAAGAGAGATTTCAGCTAAAGCCAAACTTCCCACACCAACCTTTTAATAGAATTCAGCTGTGTCAAAACAATGACACAGTATAGCGACAAGCCTCATAATTAACCTCATCTGAAAATCCCCAGGGTGTTTGTGGAGCATTTCAGTAAACCACTGAGGCTCTGAACTACTGCACATAAATGTTATCTTTCAGACAGGTTACATGCTATCATACAACGGTTTTTGGAACCCCACCTTTACTGCAGGGAGTTCGCTACACATAGAAAATAGTCTTTTTTTAAAAACATATTCAAAATAGTTATAAAAGCAACATGACACACTGTTACAACCATTTAAGAAAAAAGATAAGGCAAGAAGACAGGTAAGAATTTAATTTCTTACAAAACTATTATTTACACAGTGGTTAATTGCATTTGGCTATATTTCTCATGCACAACAATGACACCTGCATGACTGAGAAGATATCTTGCACTGTATTAACCCAACCATCCAACACAGCCTGCTCTGTATTCGTTAAGCCCAGATATAAAACTTTATATTGAGTCGGACTCCCCTGGAAAATAAGTGAAGCAATGCAGATTTTAGTGTCCAGGCATCTAATTATGAAATGCAATTAAAGCCTATGTTCCACGGATCATGACTTCATTGAGCAATCTTCAAAATAGGGTTAAATGCTCAGACTTCAAAAGGCCATTGAGAAAACAGAGCTGCTTCTTCTCATTGTTTGACTCCGAGGCCCAAACACACCCTCCTTGGCCATGTGCCACCCTCACGTAGCTCAGAATGTATCTAATGCTTGAATGTGAATGGCAGAGATCCGACGAAAGTGCTCCAGGAACCTGGCTGGACAGACTGTTAAGTGTTTTAATTGCTGTAAAGGGGACGTTAAAAAAAAGAATTCTCTGGCGTTAAATACCACTCTGTCTGGCAGGGTTGATTTAGCGAGGGTTGTGATTTAACAAAATAGCTCCTTTTCTGCTGTAACTTCAGACTGCATAAGCATGCCAGCAGGGAATGTAGGGCACATCTCTCAGGAGCAAGCATTTCTTTAAGTGTCCCCTTACAGCACATACGAGTTAATATTCTCAGATTTTTTCATCCTTTTCAAGTTTTACATAATAGCTGGTATCTTCAACTATCTTGAACGGGAATCAACTTAAAAACAGGATAGCAATCTGAAAATATTTTTTTCTTTCACTATTTAGATACCATAACAATGATTGTAGGGCTGTTTCTTTTAACGAAAGACGAATGTCCGATAAACTTTAGGAAAGTTACATTTCTTGCGATACAAAGAAAAATTTGCATTTTGGTTATTTTTTTAAGAATACATCTCTTCACATCATGGTTTGGGGGAACAGGTCTTTGCAGGTTCATTTCCTCCACAATGTATATGACCAAGGCCACTCATTTTGGGGTCAAAGATGTACTGTTGGTAGTAGTGCTGCACAAACCAATTATTCAAATATTCGGATCAAGCTCTCCAAAAGTGAGAGTAATTGGTGTCGATCGAGCTAATTTACCATTCCAAGTGAAACAACTAAAGAAACAGCTACTTGGATGCCTGTGGATTGCTGTTCTCCACAGAGTCTAAGAAAGGCAGTAATTATCACAAACTCAAGCAGCTCTTTCTTCACTTGTTTTTCTTTGGATGGTAAACTAGCACAAGAAACACCAATGACCTTCACGCGATTATCAGCACCCGATTTCTGTGGTGCGCTCAATCCAAATAATTGCTTAGTAGGTAGTAGGTAGATTATTTTATTTATTTATTTATTTGTATTCTAGTCCAACATAAACTAGGTTGAGGTTTTGCATTCATCCCCTCTGTACATCACAACCAGGGATTCTGGGAGGCCTGAACCTCTTCTGCAGCCCACTGCGGACGTAGCATCTCTGCAGGTGTGTGCTTTTACTGTAGTGAGGTAACCTTCCATCCCATTGCAGGACTGTGATCACCCCAAAGCAGCTGAGGCAAAGCAGGTGAGAATGAAAAGTGCAACAAAAACGTTGTTAAGAACTCCCAATTGAAAATGTGCAAAAATCTGTCAATGCTTTATGGAAACATTAGTTTCCAAATTAGCTTTCCTGCCTGCTTCAGACAAACTGAGAAATCTGAAGTACTGTAACAGATAGATGTGCAGAGGATTTATGAATGACTACAACTGTATATTAAAAAAATAACATTTCTAACAGAGCACAGTGTAACAGGCCAAGTATTCAAGTCACATCCAAAATACAAAACTACTGTACAGTACAGAGAATAGTCTTTTTGATATATTGTCAGAGCAGCGGGTCATCATTTCTGCATAAAGTAATGTTTTATCATGTTGGGCTGTTTTAGTCATTAGCTTTTTTTCATTGGTTTAGAATTTGCTATTCATAACCAAGAATGCTCAAAAAATAGGAAATCTGGCTGTTTTGAAGACCCAGTTCAAGTGGATTAAACGGAATACCAGTTTCTTAATTTAAACAGACTGTAAATAGCACATCCTTGCCATTACAAACTTGTGTTACTGCCGATGCAGGCCTAAAAACACAAGTGGGAGGATTATTTCAGAAGGTTTTATGACCTTTTAATGATTTCTGGGCATCCGTATATATATATATATATATATATATATATATATATATATATATATATATATAGTTTAAAATACAAGCACCAGAGTCAAATTTTATAGAGCTTTATTCCTTACTGACCTTTTTTTTTTTTTTTTTTTTTTTTTAACTTGGTGCCATAACCTAGAGACAATGAGCCTATTGTTCCAGAAACTATGCTTTAAAATAAAAAGGCAATGTATTGCAGTACTGATTCACAGCAACCGAACCCAATACAGGGACCTCAGTCACAATGATGATCAGAAAAAACATGACAACTGCAAATTAAAATGGATTGTCTTTATTGATTTCTCAACCAAAATTGCAGTACATGGCCCCCTGCAAATCCTATTCATACTACCTTTTCTGGAGACACTGAAGATAATGGTCAGGTGACTGATAAACAAGCACAGTGGTGACAGATGCATTGGTCCCATACAATACAGTGGACATCATTAAGAACAACAGCAATGATAAAGTCAACAGAATCAATACTGTTTCCTTCAGCAGTCTCTTGAAGCTACAACAGAAAAGCTTCTCTAGCACATATTCTGTTCAGCTGGGAGCAAAAGGCATCTAAGGAACCCATGATAAAATCATCAAAGTTTCTATTTGTGATCACAGGGTCTTGCCTTCCTCATCCTGTTCAGAATGTCCCTGGTTTGAGATCGCAATCGCTCTAATGCAAGCAACAGAAGCAAACATGCGTGAATAAGAAAAGCCAGGATGTTGCCACAAGGAAATGCCCCGCAAAGGAGTACTGTATGGAAAAGTAATCAATATCCTTCTTAAAAGGAACTGTACTTACACACACAAGCTCACTTCATAGTCAAATCATAATATAAAAGCATTTCTAAACAGTTGGTTATTCATGAAAAAAGTGATACTGCTTCATTCATTTGCTTAACTTATGATTATGTAAAGTGACAATCTATTTATGTAAGAATTAAGTGTGCTTTCAAAGTCTGCCTCAGTTCCCATCCCAGGAGGGAGGGCACTGCCCAATACTGTAACACAGGCAGAGGTGGGCACTGAGGGCAACTACTCTACACTCTGAGTCAGTGGGTCATCATATCCCTGACTGGAGATTCTGCATGACTGTACTACAAGCCTTCCCTGCCTCAGACTTAAAATGTTTTCTTAGACACCCCACAGACAACAGACATTTTAAGTTTATAAAAAGCCCTTAAAACAACAACTGTGACACTTCCAAAATGTGGCGATATCTAAATCTTAGCAATTCAGCAATGGCTTTTGTTACACTTCAGTGAATGTTAATTATCACATATTGAATTAAGCAAGTACTGCATTTGTCTCAGCTGCTCTTCAAGTGTTTCAAGTGCTAAGAAGTATTTTTGTACCTAATTAAATACAGGATTGAATATATTTGATATTATATAAAACAGGCTCTAGATTTTTTTTTTTTAACTACTTAAATAGTCCAACACAGCATTGAAATATATATGAGGTTCAGATCAAGGATTCATCTGGGTATTGGACGTTTAAAATAAGAACATATCGGAAGTGCGATTTGATGACGGCATTTCCTCCTTCACACAGAAGCCACATATCAGAGAAACATAAAACAGACAAAGAAATTCCCCATATGTAGAAAAGTTACAGTTCCATTTGACTTCAATCTAACCACCAATTTTAATATATTGTCTTTTTCAGATGAGCTAACAGCCATGAACAACACTGAAACAATTTGGAAATAAATTTCAGGTTTGTGTAATAACCAGATTATTGTTAAAGCCAACCATCAGATGTGTCTTCAGCATTCCATAGACTACTCCGAGAACAGAAGGTAGAAACTTAACTGATTGGTCCATTAATACTAAATTGAAACTGGATGGAAAAAAATCAGAGCTGACGAATGTGTTTTTAGAACTACTTTGGTTACAGCAGTATAGTAGGCTGGCCACCCTAAGAGTTTGAGTTCTAACTAATTTAACATCATTATTTTCCTAATTAACTTGTTTAAACTGTGACCTCCAGTGGTTAAATAGGAGCCTCTTGGTTCCTAGTACTCCACAATCAAACAGCCAGAACTGCTACAAGAGAAAATACGATTCTTATCAGTTTTAAGAAATGACTGCTTGCTTAATAATAGCTTTCAAAAAGGGGCACTTAACACCCATAGGAAGTAAAGCCTGAAGGCAGTAAAAGTGTAGTGAGTTACTACCAAACAAATGTGTTTACAGTAATAAAGCTTCAGGACGCCCTCTGTCTAAGGCTGAACCCACACACCCACAACAAGCAACCATACTAAAAGAATCTCATTATGGCCAAATTCTCTCCTTCGAAGAACTCAATGACAGTAGCTGGCTTCTGAAAAGGATGTATTACAATATGTGAAACGGAACAGTATATATATATATTTTTTTGGGATTAGACACTTTTTTTTTTTTAAATGTATGACATGGCCAGGAAAGCAACACCGACCTCTGTGAAATTGTATCTCACCACACATCCCAAGATCTTCGCGTGGGTTATTTTTCCTGAGCTTTAAGAATTGTTTTTGTTAAGTCTTGCTATATTTAATTCCAGTGAGCAATGACCATCATGGCTCTCACTCTGCTAAACACTGCAGCAGTGCACAATTGAGTTCTGTAGGTCTGAAATTGAGCAGCTATCCTTCCCTGGGCTTTCGCATAATACAATACTTCCCTAATGTTATTTTTTATCAACATTTCTTATTAAAAATGTTCAGGCTTTTAGTTGTTTTCATACTTCAGATACTGTCTTCATCCTAATCCTACAGCACATGGAAATGCGAATGGTCTGAGAGAAGTACTAAAATGTTCCATTGTTTATGATCGCATTGGAACATCTGTATGTGGAGGAAGCCAAATGTTTCTGCAGGTTTGCCATACTGTATATTAAAATCTTTGTTCTCTTCCTGTTGGAACAGCTAGACACTAAAGACTAATAGAAAAGAAATGAAGGAATCCCCGCTTCTTGTTTAATGGCCTTCCAGATAACCTTTAGTCTCGGGTCAGGTCTGTAGAGGAAAAATAAGCTAACAAGCCATGTAAAATTATACCCTTCCTCCTTATGGAGTGATGGAAACAGCAGCATCATTTTCTACAATCTGTCACAGGAAAGGGCTTCTGCTAAGGATTTTGACAATGGTTTGTCTAATTTAACACGTGAGATGGCAAATTAGAGGACTCTGGCTGTCATCCTTTAAAAGGCAGCTATATCTAAAATCAAACTATTTCAAATCAAATGACTTACAAGTGCTTTAATATGATGTTTTGCTGGAAGTGTTCCCATTTACAGAAAATGAAGAGCATGGTGTCTGCTATGAACTGGACATGCCTTGAAGGGCTGTTCTGAGACTGTTATACTCACATAGAAATCCTCAAGGGGAAACTGAAGCATGTCCCGCAAGGAATCACTGAGGATTTGGGTCTTCCTCTGAACAAGGACATTCTCGTAGTCTATTGGCTCGATTACTTTCGGTTTTGCCTGAAATGCACAGAAATGAATACAAATTAGCTTCTAAATTCAACAAAATGAAGCATAGTACTGTAAATAGTTAAACACACACACACAAGTTTAATTAACTACATTCTGTAACATTTGATTTCCGTTTCAAATTTGGTTCTGAACTTGTTAGAAGTAAAAATGTAGAAACTGCACCCATTTAGATTATACATTTAAATACTCCACACAGTAGGATTTATATTATTCTATATGAGCCTTATACAGTGATGTATAGCAGCATATGTTACACAGTACAGACTATATCAATAAACTGGTATCCTGGCCTTACTGTAGTTACTTTTGCTGCTTTGATGGGGGACAGAAAGTTTACATCACCAAGTTAATTATATACTTGTCAATTTCACAGGGTTTAATTAGTTCATGGTGTCATCTTCCTGTGAACCCTTGATTTAGCCTGACAAGTTGTGTTTTTATGCAAACATGCATTTAAATTTGCTTAGCAAAGTTAGTGTAAATGCTCAGTTTACTCATTTTTGGTTTAATGACCTTTAAAATGTACTGGAGAGTGTAAGTCATGTGCTGAAGCTGTTGAACAAAAACACTGCAGTGAACAATAGCCTGTGCTGGACATAGTGTGCAATTGAATTCATAAAAATAAAAATACAAATACCAGACAAATGTAATCCCATTGAGGACATTATACTTTGATATTCCAGCAAGGTCTTCCAGGTTCTCTTATTGCATTCCTGGAGCCTTACATGCAGTGAGATCTATCCCAAAAACCTGCTTATTGCACCCCGACAGAAAGACCTGATCAAAGACCTTTCCCACATGCTGATCTGGAGCTAGACTCCTGGAGCTTGTATGATTTTTTCTTCATCCAGTTATTTAACAGTTGCTCACAGTATGTGCGCTTCAGAAGTCATTCATGTTTTTTGTAATTGCTCTAATTGGAAATCGTTCTCATCCACTTATCGTACTTACTACGTGCGCTTAAATGGACTTTACTTTACTCGTATAAGCAATTATTTTTACTATAAGTTAACTGCTCTTAGTCGAACTCGCTCTTATAATTAACGTATTCTTTATTTTGCTCTTATTTTCTACTGATTTTACTGTACCTTATAACTGCTCTTGTCTGTAATACTTTGCACTCTAATATTTTGTAACAATTGTAAGTCATCCTGGATAAGGGTGTCTGCTAATAAATAAATAAATAAATAAACAAACAACAACAATATCTGAAACAGTAATTGTGGATTAAATCACTATGGCACCCATGAGATTAAAATGTGTTGATCAGGGAATCAGTTTAAAAAACAAGTTGTTTCATTCAGGAGGATACAAGGTCATTGCTTTCTCTGTTTATTTGTGGTTTAGAAGTCATGTATTACAAAGAAGGAATCTGGCTGGGGTGAACAGCATCACTTGCTGAGGCAGGGTGTCCTCCTGGCGCCAGCAGCCCTCAGCTGTAACTCACACCATCTCAAACAGAGTGAAGCAGCATACAGACAAAGCACAGCAATACCACCACTTAAAGCATACTGTACATGCAAAATGGGGTCTCAACCAAGCCACTACAGTAGGTAGACTGTTCAGTTTGCTTCATCACCACAAAATTCAGCATAATTGTCTGTCTAAACCCAGGACTAAATATTGCAGCAGATTTTGAAGTCAGATTTGTGATGCATTGACAGAGCTTCATTGTGAGGTTATACAATTAATAAATACAAAAATAAACAAACAAATCCATAAATGTACTTGTATTTAAAAATACAAGAATATATTTCCATATTCTTGCAAAACAAACAGTTCCTTATGCTATTCCCTTTCATCTTTAAATGTACTATAGAACCGAAAGTTTACTACAGTAGGTGCACTTTCACACTTACCACAATGATAAATCAGGTCTACAGATCAAACCAAGATAAAGCCTACAATGACGTAAACCAACAACCACGACTATTGTTACACAGACAAAAAGGCAAATGATTTCAATTAGCTGCATTTTCTGGTCGGCACATATTGACACAGTATGCTGTAAATCGCTTTGATTTACGTGGCCCACGAAAGCCTGTCGTATCCTGTTTTCAGGGCAGTAATTAAAGTAACCCTTAGACCAGGCCGTCTCAAAAGAGGCAGTGTGTTGGTCATGTCTGTTTGCAGTAACACGGTATAGGCCTACTATATGCAGCTAATGCCTAACCACAATGGTTATAAAAAGCATGCATGCTGAGAAAGACACTTTGATTTCACTAGTAGAAGATTCACTGTGAAAGAGAGAAAAATGGAAAGCTTTAAAACTTTAATGAAGTCTGTTGGCCTCAGTTCATTAAATCTAGTCCCTTGGATGCACTGTACTCTCAATTACTCTGCTGTCCGTACCAGATAGGGACAGTTAAACAAGGCCCTGTCAGACGCCTTTAACTTCCTCTGGAATACCGTCTAATTGAATTAATAGGATGTGCGTAAAGGAATGCTAGTAACTTTTAGTTTTGTTAAGCATATGTAGATTTATTAATGTCATTAGTTCAATAGGCACCAGTGGTTACGTAAATAAAGTTTGATATCCATGAAAAGTTTGATATCCTTTCGCTATAGTAGAAACAGGTGCTACATGTACTGTAATAGCACCCCACTTGAGCTTTCGCTAACAAAATGTTATGCTGCCCACATGAAACCCCATGGGGTCCTACAGTATTATCTCTAACACTAGAGATGACGTATTTCCAGCAAGCGTATGGAGTTGTGGCAGGATGAATTGTACTTGCTGCCTACATTCAACGTTTTTACATCTCAAAAAAACTTTTATCCTTCTGTTACAAAGTATAGCATCTGAGTCTAACTTCTGGGGGAAAAAAAGAACATAAAAGACATTTTTTTACTCTTCAATCCCCAGTTCAATGAATATGGTTTGCCAGTGAACTGCAGTATACAAACTCAAGCAGAGAAACAAAAGGATCAAACGTAATGGCCATATTCCTAGAGCCTAACCCAAACCTTTTCAACAACAGCAACGCCCCCACCCTTTTGGGTCATCGTATTACATGTATTACATATTTATTTTTAATCACATCAGGTTTCAGCTTCTTCCTCCAGTTTTGGGTCACATCTTATGGTAAAACATATAAACGCAATATATCAAAAAATGTATTCCGAATCCCTGACGGGGAAAAATAGTGAGCTGAGATGGTAAACCACTAAGCTGCACATCAGTTGGTTGCTAACGAATGGATACTTTGGCAACATATGATAAAATAAATGTACTGATATTGATAAAACAATTAATAAAGCATACAGAGAGATAGTTACCCCAATATAACTGTTTTTTTGTTTTATTAACAGAAATGTTCACCCATTTAGAAACTTGTGATCCAACTGCTTTTCAATAGGCTGTGAACATTTGTTTTATCTGACTTTGAACCAAGTTTCAGTTGAAGATCTACTGAAGTTATTGTGGCACCATTGTCTGTGGTAACTGATGACAAACATATTCTACAATGGACATCATAAAACCTCCATTTTTTAAATTTTTCTTTTAATTACAAACTGTCATCTTCTAATGTCCCGCTTTACTTCCTTGAGCTGTCCACCACTGTCACTGGCGCAAAAGCCAAAGAGCTTATGCAAACAATATGTATGCTACTTGCCCAACTAATAATTTAAGGCTAAGGCTCCAAGCCATACTCTGTGAAAAAAACAGCATTTTAACTTCACATACTTAGCCCATTTGCCCGTGATACATTTTGGCTCACAAATCTCTGGTATAAGCTTGAAATTGCAAAAAAAAAAAAAAACCACAACACACCACCACCACCACCACCACCACCAAGAAACCCATTTCAAATGTGTATTACTGCAACAATGGCTAGTCTTTTTCTGCTATTGTAGCAGTCTTAAATTCAGCACAGCCTACACACACTTATGACTACAATCTCCTCTTTTGTAGCCCTCCCTCATAAAAGTCTACATAAATATTTAAATATTCCATATCAGAATGCCGAGGACAAGGCACAGAAGATAAAATAAACCACAGCATGTGTACAGAGATGAAAATTGCCAAGTGTTATTGCTTCACTGTCAGTCTTTAAATGCATTCTTCACAAAACTCTGTGTTAAGGATTTAGAGCCAGATCACAGAAAATTATAATTAGTGTTGCACCTAAAATAACAACTACTCTACACTGTGGTATGATTCTATTGCACCTATTGTGTGATGTCAGAAAGGAAAAACAGCCAAGCTTAATGACTTCGACATCAGTTCTGCTTTTGCAGAGCAAGATAACTTTTTATACTTCTCTTCAGTATTGGTATATGAAAATGGGTTTCAAAAGAAGTAGTTCCCTCTCCAGTAAAAAATGATAACATCGTAATAGAGGCAGGTTTAAATACTACTGTCCTTTAACTATACAGATTAAGGTTTTCAAGTTTTGGGCAGTGGGAACAAGATCTTTACAGTTTAGATAGACAGTTTTGAAGCGCATGTCAGCTTTACAAAGCATTTATCTACAGTCCAGTAGTTACAGTCCAGGACTTCTTTATTAGTAACCCAGCTGGAAGTTACAAGATAAATAAAAAACAAGCAAGTCATTTCTGCAAGTTACAAATTGTTTAGAAAACCATAACTGGTACGCTGCAAACATTTAACTTATTTCCATGAATTGAATATGGTCACATCTGTAGAGATACACTAATGTACAGTTTACTGTAGCTACTGTGAACGTATTTCCAGCTTCATTTGAAATCATAAAACAGACCGTTTTGGCCAAAAATCATTTAGCAGGCTTGACTGCAACACCAATAAACAGTCCACAGCCTTGCAAACTTTCAGGCTCCTAATTTCCAACCAGTTTTCTGGAATTAAGAAAATAGACTGCAATCAAGTTTTTAAAAGAGAGTAACTACTGTAAGTTACATACATACTGTAGGCTACAGCATATTCCAGGCCTATTGAGATACAAAAAGCCAATTCAAGGATATACCAGCTTAATTTTTTTTTTTTTTTTTTTTTTTTAAGAAAGAAATTCTATAGCCACCTGTTTCTAAGCAATTCTGCTACACTCATGCCAATTTATATGCAGACAGGAGTATGTGCACAAAGCATGTGAACCAATATTAACTAACTGATAAGAAAAAAAGACTTTCGAACAACAATTACATTAAGAATCAATAGACAGTATCTTTTACATAAAGGAGTCTATATGAAGACAATAATGTTCTACACAAGCATCGTCTGCAAATTGCGAAGGCATCAATAACAATATAGAACAACAATACCAAACAGTGCTTAGAACAGCACAAAATAAATCTTCACAGGGCTATTTGCCATTTTGTGATTACATACTATAGTGTACAATATCATCACTTTGGCAACTACAGTACCCTTACAGTTCAATCTACAAATAACCAATACACTCCCATTCTTTTGGCTGCCAGTGTGTATGATCTCTAGGAAAACAATACATGTTTACTCACCAGCACCTGTACTACAGTCTCCACTTCAGCCTCACAACTAGCTGTGTTTTTGTACTGCTGAGGAGACTCAATCACCAGTTCTTTCTTAAGAGTTTTATTCGTTCTTCCTTGCATTTTGAAAGCCAGGCAATGAACACCATTTAATAAATCCCTAGCAGCATGAGCCTGGCTGCCACTACAGCAAACAACATGCCAGTACACTACAGCCTCAGTGTCTAAAACAAACAGCAGCCGCAGCAGCAACAAACAACAGCACTAGTCAGTCAGAATGTTTGAAAACTCTGAGAGTGCTGGAGTGAGCCTGAGCCTTCTCTGCTCTGCAAAGCTTGATCAATCAGAACGCACAGCAAGGCAGGGCCAGCCTCCAGGGCTGTGCCACACTGCAGGAGGGAGGATACACAGCGTATGCACTCTCAAATAAAGTCCAGTGGTCTGTGATATGAATGTTATTTTAATGTCTACCAAGTCATCTGATTGAACTGGAATTCACCTGAAGGTTTGGTGCTTTAGTTGTGTATGTGCACTGTATATTTAAAAAAAAAAAAAAATCCCTTCCCCACTCATCATGTGTCAGTTGAAACTGAGCCCAGTCCAAGGTTTGAGCGTTTTCATACTCTATAACTAATCATAACTCGTCCCAAACGGAGTTCAAGTATCATATACAGTATTTACTACAGCTACTAAGGTAACTGAGCAAAACAGAAATCCACACACATCAATTAAAAACAGCCCCTTTAGAAACAGGGGCTGGGGTCAAATCAAGCCATCCATCTGTTGTAAAAGAGTGAAGCAGCAGCTGAATTCTGAAGAGACATCACTTCACACCTTGGAGTCCTGGCGAGGTGATATCTTTACCAGGAGGGGGTGGGGAGGGGATGGGATTCCAGCCACAGCTACAAGGATCTTCACAACTTCAGAAACCAGGACCTTTTTCAATGCAACGGAACCATAAAATGTTGGCGAAACATTTTGTTCAACTGGAATTAGGCAACACAGCATGGAAAGCAATATACAAATGAAGTAAAATGATGCTGCAAAAAAAATGTGTTCCACTGTGAAGACTGCCAAAGTGAGAAAGATCAAAGCAATTAGAACATTACAAAGTTTACAAACAAGAGGAGGCCATTCGGCCCATCATGCTCGTTTAGTTGTTAGTAGCTTATTGATCCCGGAATCTCATCAAGCAGCTTCTTGAAGGATCCCAGGGTGTCAGCTTCAACAACATTACTGGGGAGTTGGTTTTCAGACCCTCACAATTCTCTGTTTAAAAAACTGCCTCTTATTTTCTGTTCTGAATGCCCCTTTATCTCCATTTGTGACCCCTGGTCCTTGTTTCTTTTTTCAGGTCGAAGAAGTCTCTTGGGTCGACATTGTCAATACCTTTTAGTAAACCACAGAAACTAAATTAAACAAATAGTGCAGGCTAAGGTAAATCATAAGCAGTACGCCCCTTAAAACTATAAAAACAACAAAGAGTTTAAATCTTGAAACATTGCCCATATGTTAAACATTATGACTTTTGCTTTAACTACCGATCTCAAATATTGCTGAGTGGTTATAAGATTGGAAATACCAGGGCCTATGGGATGAAGAAAGGGACAGGAGTACAACAGGCCAATTCCAGTTGATAGGACACACACACCCACCAGAATTCTTCTTTAAGTCAATGTGTTAAAGATTCTGGAATGATTTTTTTTCATGGATGCACGTAACAGTCAGTGTTTAATATCAAGAGGAGAGCAAATGGTACAACATGGACACAGCTGTTTCTCTTGAGGCACCTGCTCGCCCCATGTGTCATAGTTCACAAGTTTCTCACCAAATTGTACAACAGTATCACAAAGCCACGTTATTGCATTAATATACACTTCTCTTGTTTCTGTTGTTTTTTCTGTAGTAGGTAACAGACCAACCCCTTTGCTCTGAATATTAGACCACCCATACAAAATGAAACTGGATACTATACAAATAACTGTACCTCTATTTCTGTCTTCAAGATAATGAAACAAAAAAGCCTGCTTTGTCAACACAGCTTTTAGTAAAACATTGCTTTGTTTGATAATTTTTTTTCTTTACATGTTAAAACATTGCTGACGATGTGGTTTAATTAGACAATAGAATTTGTTTAGATTTCTAAAAAAGACAAAATACCATTGTGAACAGGAGCGAATTAATCAGCTGCAAATCTACTTCCCGACCAGGAAGAGCGCAATGTAAGGTTGGTGTTACGCCTTCATAAGGATGGGCCGACTTGAGGGCAGATGGAACCGGAAGTCGGCCATCTTGATGGAAGGGCATAGTTGTAAGACTGCTGAACAACTCTATTGTGATCAGCTGTGTTGTGCGCGCCGATTGGATGGAGCGTAGCGCCAAGCTGGATCACAGGGAGGAGTTTGGCAGTACAAAGGGGATGCAGCTACGTGAGTACGGCCCCTTAGGCTGACACGCGGACAAGCCGGAGCGCTGCTTGTGGATTTGTTTGTTTGTTGTTGCAGAAGAAAAAGATCACCACGGAGCACGGGCACCTGCACCTGCACCACCACTGCACCTCAACAGGATACAGCACCACGGAGCACCTGCACCTGCACTACCACCACACCTCAACTGGATACAGCACCATGGAGCACGAGCACTTTCACCACCACCGCACCTCAACAGGATACAGCACCACGGGGCACCTGCAACACCACCGCACCTCAACAGGATACAGCACCACGGAGCACCTGCACCTGCACCTGCACCACACCTCAACAGGATACAGCACCACGGAGCACCTGCACCACCACCGCACCTCAACAGGATACAGCACCATAGAGCACCTGCACCTGCACTACCACCACACCTCAACAGGATACAGCACCATGGAGCACGAGCACCTGCACCACCACTGCACCTCAACAGGATACAGCACCATGGAGCACCTGCACCACCACCGCACCTCAACAGGATACAGCACCATAGAGCACCTGCACTACCACCACACCTCAACAGGATACAGCACCATGGAGCACCAGCACCTGCACCACCACCGCACCTCAACAGGATACAGCACCACGGAGCACCTGCACCTGCACAACCACCGCACCTCAACAGGATACAGCACCACGGGGCACCTGCAACACCACCGCACCTCAACAGGATACAGCACCACGGAGCACCTGCACCTGCACCTGCACCACACCTCAACAGGATACAGCACCACGGAGCACCTGCACCACCACCGCACCTCAACAGGATACAGCACCATAGAGCACCTGCACCTGCACTACCACCACACCTCAACAGGATACAGCACCATGGAGCACGAGCACCTGCACCACCACTGCACCTCAACAGGATACAGCACCATAGAGCACCTGCACCACCACCGCACCTCAACAGGATACAGTACCATAGAGCACCTGCACTACCACCACACCTCAACAGGATACAGCACCATGGAGCATGAGCACCTGCACCACCACCACACCTCAACAGGATACAGCACCACGGAGCACCTGCACCTGCACAACCACCGCACCTCAACAGGATACAGCACCACGGAGCACCTGCACTACCACCACACCTCAACTGGATACAGCACCACGAAGCACCTGCACCTGCACCTGCACCTGCACCACCACCGCACCTCAACAGGATACAGCACCATAGAGCACCTGCACCTGCACCTGCACCTGCACTATCACCACACCTCAACTGGATACAGCCCCATGAAGCATGGGCACTTGCACTACCACCACACCTCAACAGGATACAGCACCACGGAGCACTGGCACCTGCACCACCACCGCACCTCAACAGGATACAGCACCACAGAGCACAGGCACCTGCACTACCACCACACCTCGACTGGATACAGCACCACGGAGCACCTGCACCTGCACCCTGGACTTGTATTTATTGTTCATTAGTGCAAGCCCACAGTAGGATCCCCAATACAATTTATGGCAAAGGAGACAGTTTTGAAATAAACACAGAACACTTGTAAATATACCCTCCGTTTCAAGGACATTATATCCTTAACCGCACCACTCACATCCTGGCCACCATAAATTGATTATTAAATAACCTTAAGAGAAAGAACAAAATACTTCCTGTCACAAGTACCACAATTATCAAATGTAACACCCACCATGCATGTAGTAACTTGTCTGGAAGTTTCCCGCACCAGTAATTATAGACATCTGCTCTTGCAGAAACTTAAAGTAATATTGTGGCGTTTTCTTTTTTGTTTTTTTTAATAATTACAGAATTGAAACAAAGAAAACTAGAACTGCTAAATATGTGTTCACACCTTCAGGAATAGAAATATCATCTTTTATTTATGATTATGTCCACATCCTTTTAAATAGAACCAACAGAGAGGCCTTGTAAATGAGAAAGAACCCAGCAGTAGATAATCTTTCTTATGCAATATTTTGAATTTTGTAGTCACTGCTTGCAGAATACAACTAAAAAGTAAGTTGATGGATATCATGCTACTGTAGTTTTTTTTAGGTTCTCCACTTTGAGCACTGTGAAGATCATTTTTACAATGTTTTGGTGCAGCTACTGTAGCGCTTTTGAAATCCTAACACAAATTCTCCCACAATTTTCATGTTACATATGTTCGAAAACGATTGACCTCATTCTACCTTCCAATAAAACAGTCAAAAAATGCCATCTTAAAGTTTAGCTTCTCCTAACAAGAATATACTGTTGAAAAATAAAACAACATTTGTATTCTTTAATTTTGTGGCTCTATATTTACACCTTTGGAGCCGGTATCAAATTCTTAAACATTTTTCTATTAATTAATTTATTTTTATGTAAAATATTGTTTTATACTTGGTATAGGCAGTTGTGTGCCAAATTAACCCAAAAACTAACTTTGAGAGGAAGGACTGCCCCCTACACACATGACATCATCCAATTCTGGCCAATCAGAGCAATATAAATAGACTTTCAATTTACAGTACCCCTTTACTGTGTCCGATTAATTTACAGATGCCTCCTCTCCACCCTTGTAGCTACCCCTTGTGTATTGGGGGGGTCTACTACCTCGTCCAGCAGGCCAGGAGGGTTTGAGGCAATTTTTCATTTCTGTATGTCGCAAAATTATCAATTAAAAAAAAAAACACCTTTAAATGTCTGTGCTCTGGGGTTTGTCATGTTCTACTGAACTCAACGTCAGCAAAACTGCTGGTAAGTGAGGCCCTGCCCAACAACAACCACCAGCAATGTTATGCTGCAGAGAGAATACTCTTAACTATTCAACAGTTTGTACCAAAGCAAGTGTTGACAATTAAGCCAAGGAACTTGTTCCACAACTCTTTGAACAAAAAACACTTAAACCAAACACAGTGCAATTGGACCATTCCCTTATGAGAAAATAACTGAACTTTCAATTCTTACTTTCATGCACTTGGCTGGCTAGTTTCAGAGCTTTTTGCAAATATTAGCTGCACAACACTAATACATTAGATGTAAGGTTCTCTAGACAAGCTTCATGTTGACTTCAGTTTTCTGGCTGGTATCTATCACAGCAGATGGAAAAACTGCATGTGAATTTTAAAATGATGAAATCATGACACTGACTCAAGTACTTTATTAGTCCATCTGCAACACAGCAGGATGTGTACTTTGGAAGTAAAATGTAAATGCTGAATATGAAACCACCACTTCAATAAGCCAGCCTTGAAATGTGTGCTTACAATTTACATTTAAAAGTGATGTGCTTTTTTTTCTTTTCTGTTTTTAGCACCAAGCTCTGGCTAAATAATTAGATACTGTAACAGGACAGATGCAACTTCCCACAACTTTTTTTTATATAATCACTGTATTAGTTTAAATGCATATTTTATTTATTTAGTAGCACAGCATTTTGAAGTGCTATGCTCAGTAGCTTGGTAACATTCATTGCTTAGGTAAGG
Organism: Acipenser oxyrinchus oxyrinchus; assembly: GCA_030684275.1. Lineage (NCBI taxonomy): Eukaryota > Metazoa > Chordata > Actinopteri > Acipenseriformes > Acipenseridae > Acipenser > Acipenser oxyrinchus. The sequence goes on from CM060255.1 coordinate 18,055,632, forward strand.
CTTTACACCATATGGCTGTTCTCATTAATATTCAGCCCTCTGTAATGGTTTACCTCAGTGAGCCGATTCGGATTTCAAATTGAGAAAAAAACAACACACTATACTGAAGGAGTAAAAATTCTCTTCACTTAAATGTTTGCCAATATTAAAATACTGAAGCAATTACAGTAATGCGTTGATTAAACCCGACTACAGTCAGCACTCGGATATGCGACACTCAGATACACGTTTCCTCCAAAAACAAAGCAAACGAGACAATCATTAAACAGTTTTAGATTCTGTGATGCATTTTTTTAAATCTTTAGTTGTTTCTGTGCATTTTCATTTGCAAGTGAACTGTGACATAAGGGCCTTATTGAACACTATATACTGCAATTTTGAATACTGACTTTGGATATGGTTTTAATTCTGGAGACTGTGTTGTTATTTTTTAATCTTTTGCTAAATTGCATTGTGTTTACGTTATAAGCAGTTCTGTGCAGGGGTAACATTTTGATTTCATTTTGCTGTTGGGTCGTTAATGGGGAATTTTACATACTGCTACAACACGTACCAGATTTAAAAGTATGTACTGTATTATAGTACACGTGTCCAGTTGTCTCTTTTGGCAAGTGATATTTTCAGAATCATATCATCCTGAATTAAAATACTACTTCTGTGTACCAACAAAACCAACTACAGTACATCTAAATGGAAGCCTACTTATTTTAAAACAGTCCTGTCAGCTATGTATTTGTGACATTGTATCTTTTTTGCATTCCCTAAAACTACTGACACGCTGCTGTGTTATTCCCCAAACTCGTGCGCTAACAAATTTCAATTAAAGAACGAACATCTCCCTGTATAGTTCCTCAAATTCAAGTCATATTTCTTCCTTGTATGACACACGTGTGTGTGTGTGTGTGTGTGTGTGTGTGTGCAGGGCAGGGGGTTGTTTGGGTGGTAGGGGACAGGTTACAACGTGCTCACCTTCATACACATCAAATCTGATGAAATAATCAGATATGCGTCACACTCGTTTAACCGTCACTGAAGTCAACATTTTATAAAGTCAGATATGTGAGTGCTGACTGTAGTACATTTTTCAAAATATGTATGCAGTTCATTGATAGCAAACAAAATGGCATCCCGCCCCTCACCCCCACTCCCCATTTTAAATTACGCCCCTCCCCCTCTTGTCCCTTTACAAAAAAGGATTAATGCAAGCAGAACGAGATGAATGTCAGGCAGATCTTTAATTAAACAAGCTTGTAGTAAACAATAACAAGGCTACTCTGCAAAAGAGTTAACCCAGCTCCTATTCAACAGAATGATGTCATGCTGGCAGCACTGCTTGCATTTGAAAGCTGAATATGTTCATAAAAAATAAAAGAAAACATATGAATTATACACACACCAAGAACTAGTATGTAATTGCATCCCTTCAACTGAATCGGTGTGTAATGTGTTCAATATTTGTAATTGATTTGACTGGGGACTTTGGGTGTGGTTCATTATTCTAAGAAATGTTCTATCCAACTCCTGGCACCCCTTAGGGGAGGAAGTCAGGGGCTGTAAAAGGGGGAGGTCTGATGACCTAATAATACTACCCCCAACCCCCAACCCTGTCTGATCAAAAGCCAACAGGGATGAATATCTAAAATGTTTGTATATTAGAGGAGCAGATGAACTGTGTAAAGCTTTAGAATGCTAGGAACACACATAAATCACCCTTGCTTGCTAAAAACAAGAGGTTTTAATCTTGCAGATCTCTTTAAAATTTGACCAATTGTGATAGCAGATGCATAATAAAATAACATTGATACACATCGGTCCTGTATTATATGGAAATTTAGTAATTGTAGTCAGCCAGGATAAAGCCTTTTTTCTGTCTATGTGTTCAGAATGTATTTAAGAAACACCCCCTCCACAGTTACTGGAATGGCTGGTTCTCATTCTCCCAATACCTGACAATCAATGACTTGCTCCATATACTGGTGCTTATAGCAATTACTGTACAACCCCAATTGATTCCCACTGAGCAGCCTTGCAGGAAGATCAATAGTGTTGCATAGCAACCACACAATTAACAGCTCACTGTCTATTCCATCTCTGACACAAGAAAATGGGACAGTCCATTTGCTAGGCTAATTCTCAAAAATGTCTGGAAAAAAACAACTATTATTTGTCACTTAAGCTGCAACACCATGTCATTTTTAATGTGCTCTTTTACTGTAACCAGACTCACAAATCCATCACAATACACACAGGGAATCTTATTTTTCCCCACCACGAGTAAAATGGAAGAATCAAATGTAGGAGACTCCATTTTTTAAATTAGGTTCTGTGTAAAAGCCTGAACTTTTTTCACTTTTTTCAGCAAATACAATGTTGTGCCTGCCATCACTGGATGTTTTGATTGGCATCACTTTAGCATGAGCGTGTGGTGGGAGAGAGGGCTACATGACTGGGCCTGGGTGTGCTGACACAGTAAGAAAGCAAGGCTGAGTGACATACTGTACTGTATTTATATGTGCACATGTACTACCATGGAAACCCTGCCTCGTTTTAAACACCAGGAGTACCTCGATTAGGCTCACACAGGTAAAATGTTATTCCTCATAGTGCTAAAATATTCTAATACAATGTGTGTTACTTGCACCGAGTAAAACAATTTATGTTGTTAACAACATATTCTATAGTACCTTTCTTTGTCCAATTTTAACCACTTATTACTACATGGCTCACAAGACAAAAACAACATATAATTACATTACGAACAAAACAATACATGATTTATGAATTTTGAGAAGAAATAATTACAGACCAGTGGTTTATATTGTTCTACTCACTCTATTAAATGAGCAGAATTTTGGAAACATTTTGGAAGTACCTGCTTCTATAAAAAAGGTCTTTGCTCAGCCCTGCCACTGACACTCTCTCATTTTGAACTCTAGGGAGTCCCTCTATCAGATTGCCACTGGTAACATTTTATTCCTCTCAGGGAGCAAAAAAAAAAAAAGTTAAAATCTGAATTTGGGCCCCAGACTATACAGTACAATTCAAAGAAATGTCTGAAACCTGAAAACAGTCTCAAACCACAGCAGTGTATGTTTCGAATATCAACGGGTTACATTTTTGAACGGCCATAAAAAGGAAGATACTAAAATATACTCCAAAAGAAAGATACTCCACAGACTCAATCTATGCACATGAAATTAGAGGGTAAAACAAAGCCTTCACTAAACAAAGAGAACATTTCTGTTAAAAGGGGACATAATAGAACCTGCTACCACTTTCATCTTCCTTCAGATAAAGAAACTTTTATAGATTGGAGGCACTGTCACACTATTTACTTCATAAATCCATAAATGTTCATAAAATACCATTGTGCACTTCTCCTTTTAGGAAAGAAACAAACCCTCATTGTAAATTTAAAAATATTCCAGTTTCTCTCTGTATTTTCCAATTAAAATGTAGCTTTTGTTTGTAATTATACTACTGAGCGAATAGATTCACCATTGCCAAGGCTCTAAATTTGAAAACTGCTCCCCATCCTAATCAGATCGGAGACCTACAGAAAGTGCAATTGCACTGGGAACAACTGAGCAGGGTTCCTCACTTTCAACAGATGGAATTACAGCCTTATTATGATCAATCAATCAATCAATTTATTTTTTATAGCACCTTTCATGCCAAGGCATCCCAAAGCGCTTCACATGACAAATAAATATACTATACTATACAATAATGTAATATAATATACAATAAAATATCAAAAAACAAATGGGGGAAAAAATAAATTAAATAAATAAATAAAATACATATTAACAAAATTTAAAAAATAGGTCATCCCAATCTACAAAAAGGCCTCTGCATAAAGATGTGTTTTAAGCTTTGATTTAAATGCATTTATTGAGTCAGCTTTACGGACTTCAGGAAGATTGTTCCATAACAGAGGTGCATAATGACTCCATTCAAATTTCTACGTCAGATTCTGCAAGATACAAACAGATTTGAGATATATTCCGCAAATGATAATAAGCAGACTTCACTACAGCTGAAATGTGATGCTGAAAAGAGTAGAATCAAATAGACTCCAAGAAATTAAAAACAGAAATAAAATTACTGAAAAGTTTCAACTTTTTTTTTCCCCCCCTCAGCCAACTTTTGAGGAACTGCACTGGGTTGGGAAGGCGGTCCAGTTTTTTTTTTTTTTTTTTCAGTTTAGGAGCGCTGCATTGTCTTGTTGGATATTCTGGAGAACGCCCAGTCTTTGGGGAAAAAACTAGCCATCTGCACAAGTCGTCAGAATTTCCACTCACTGAAGCACAGGCCGAGAGAGACTGCTGTTTGGATGATGGCCCAGCTCTACTCATAAAGAGGGGTGGAAATACAAAATAAACATCATCCAATTAAAAAAATAAGACACCATAAAATACAGACTACAAAGCCTTACCAGTTCACTAATAAATTGGTAAAGAAATAAAAAGTCTGAAATTATCTACAGTAAACTCATTCAATGTTAGGTGGCCAGTTAATTATATATTCCACATATTTTGATTACATAAACGGTTCATTGGATATTCACGGCCCATTATATATTAGGGCTGTCAGATCGGAAAATGCTAATCTTCTGACAGTCCCTAAAATTCGTTTGATCTCTGTCGGAGCCAGGGCATTTAGTTATAATGCCCTGTGTCTTTGGAACTTGCTCCCGATTCACATCAGGATTGCTAGCACAATTGAATATTTTCAATCCTGTTTGAAAACGTATTTGTTAGGGTCTGTTTATTTGTAGCTGGATCATATATTACACACAGGATTTTTTTATATTTCTTTTGTAAACAGTTTATGAACAGTTTCTTTCACAAATCCATAAATGTTTTATATCAATCTCTAAACAATCTGCAGGTATGATCATTCAGTGTTTTAATGTAATTTATAGTAAAGCAGTTTCTCAACTACTTTACTATTACTTTACTTAAAGGATAGTGGGTGGTGGGGATAATAAAAAAAGCAGACAGAACTAAACAAGTTTAAGATGCAGCTGTGTTCTACATGCTATTCATTTGTCTTTGTTTGGTGTTGTGTGAACTATTGTAAAAACTCAATAAAACTCTGGGCATTTTGTTCTTTTTTTCCACTGTTCTACATTTTTTGAATGCAACTGTTCACTTTAACCTTTTTTTTTTTATAAACACAACAGTACTCACACACATTTGGTCACCATCAACTATTGCATGAAACCGGTGTGTAATAATCCAGCACCTCTGCACTTAAGCATTTGTATATCAGCTGATATCCCATCATGCCTTTCTTCTTAAAGACGTACAGCCTCTATACATGCACCTCCAATATCTCTCACAAGCAGCTGGTACATATTTTTACGATATCACAACAAAATGAATATGCTTTTTTTGGTGCATATGTATAGCTATTATGTACTACATCACCTTACAGTACAATACTACGACAAAAAATGGACTTAATACCCAAAAATAATCTTAATATTTTTAATAAAGTAGCCGGCGCAAATATACTATTAGGCGGTGGATTGCGCCGATCGTCGGCTTATTTTGAAAACCGTGACTTCATTGTCATTATTTTTGCTTTGAAAATAAATCGGTTATTTTTTTTAGCAGTCATTTTAACATTTTAGCCTCTCAAAATGCTTAACACAGAAAACCCACCCCGGGTGATCAGGTTTTTTCAGCCTGGCGGTGACAGCCACTTGCCGGGCGGTACGCCAGGCTGAAAAGGCCTGGGGAGAACCCGTATAAGTGCTAATGTCATGCTTATTTAGTAGAGTGGGCATCCGTGTTTGATTTGAAAATGACACAATAATGGATTTCTAGATTTGTAACCTCTAGGTTTAAAGGATTGCACATACTGGCTTTGGTCAACAAAGAAAATGACGTGATTTCATTGTGTTTTACAGGCTTCTTCACATCCCTCCTTTTAATACCAGACCATATTATGAGAACCTGCCAAACCACCTTTTTTAAATGGGGAAAAAAAGAGAAACTTTCACCTCACACACAGACAAGAAAGGTCATGTCTCTTCATAACTCCTGAAAAAAAGCTAGACTCGTACGCCCACCCATCTTCCCTTATCTTTCCTGGGAAAATTCTGAACTAAACACAAATAAGGCAAAGACGCTGCTGCCTCCACTTAAACTCAACAAGCAGATGTTAATTTCCTTTAGGAAGGAAACATCAGCGCTGGTTTAAAAGGGACCAATTGAAAAGGCGAAATAATATCCTGCGTAAACAAAGCCACTTTACTTTTGGTGAGTGTGAGCTGCACACCCATCAGTACTGTACATTGCAGAGATTGTGGCTGGTGTTCCCAACATAGGGTGTAACCTAACATACACACAGTCACACACACACACACACACACACACACACACACACACACAAGGTGATTATAAGGTCGAAGGGCCACTGTGAACTTCTGTGGAAGACACTTTCCTAATCAAACTGAAGGAAGCGATTCAAGAGTGAAAATGCTTGATTCTGCTTCTCCTAGAAAAGAAAGGTGTCCTTATGCCGACACCCTTTCTCCCCATTCTTTTCTTTAAGCTTTTTTCAATCATTGTTAAGACTTGAGGGAATTCCAAGCATCAATGGAGATATAAGCATATCATCAACTCTAAAAAATAATGTGCAAGACCGTCTTCTCTTGGAGAACAGAACCAGTACAATAAGAAACCTCTCTCATCCCTGGTCAAGGCTTAGTACTTTGCAACACAGTTTCCATATTAACCTAGAATCACATTCTTCTGCAAGCCCTCTGACTCCCCTGCCCATCCCCCATACACATCTGTTCATCAGCACCTCTCATACAATTTATCTTTCTCTATACAAACTACATGCAAGCCATTTTGTTCTTAATGCATTCAAAGAGGTTACCTTAAAATCTCCTAACCGAGCATTTCTATGTAATTCTTTTTGACTCTTAAACCCAGATGCAGCACCTGCCTACCTGACGACCCATTTAATTCACAAAGCTTCATATCAGGTGACAAAGCCCTTCCCCATTTAATGTTCTGTTTGCGCCTTGGAAAATAGCCAAATTATATTCTTAATAAATTGGATAAGGCCTTTAAAAGACCAGCTTTGAACCAACCTCTCAAGTGATATACAAAGCTTAACAGTTCAAATTGTTAAGGAAACATCTTCTGCTGACTGGTAAAGGATTTGAAAGGCAAAGTCTAATTTCCAAAATTGCAGAAGGCATCCGACAGCAATATGTAACTGACTGTATAGAGATATTTTTCACCCCATTAAAAAGGTTCTTCCTGGAAAAGACGAGCCCAGTTGATTTTACACCTTATCCGAGACTGCAGCCGACACTACATGTAATTGAGCTTTTAACCCATAGACCCTATTTATAGGATGCTGTTTTAGTTGCCTGTGCCATCCAAATCTGTCAGTTTGTAATGAGATGGACTGCAAATGAAAAGAAGCTTCCTTTAAAATAAATACCGAGGAATATTAAAAATAAGTGAAAAACTACTCAAATTGAAAAGGGCTGATTTAATTTCATAAATCAAGATGCCAATTATTTTAGTACTGAAAATATATATATTTTGTTTCTTCAAACCAATTTTTTTAAAGCTTGTATTTGTCAATAACAGATCTTTCATTAGGGGAGGCATAGCAACAAAATAAAAAGTAGGAGTAGGAATCCATTATCCTATAAAAGCAAATGGTTACATGTATTATAATGCTGAAGTTCTTTTAAAAGGGGAAGCACGCACACGCACGCACACACACACACACACACAACCATGCAATATAATTCATAAGATTCAATTGCAGGTATAGACTTAAAAGACTTAATTCCTGCCTTTTCTGTTTTAAAAAAAAACACTCTCTCTCAATGCGCAACTTAAAACATGTTATGCTTTTCACTGTGCTTCAAGGCATACAGTACAAAAAACACAGCATGTCAGCATTTACCAAGGCAGAATGCATCCATATCCTGGAGTCTCCCCTGCTCAGTGACTGTGCTGCTTGTTCCAGGGAATTCTGCTCCGGCTCGTTCTTGCATATGTAGCCACAGTTCCTCTCAATGACTGTGCGAAGGCCTTCAAAAATAATGACACTGGTCGTGCAGCCCATCCCAGTAGTGTGCAGAATTCACACATCACCAGCTGCATACCCGTGCTCCTTCAGGCTTGCTACCTACTGCCCAAGATCCCCCTTTAACCTCTTTCTGCTGTGCTTCATACCCTGCTGTATCTCCCAAAACTTGTAGTAGTACAGACGGAGGGGTGGGAACAGCAGCAGCAGCAACCTTCTTCAACTGCTCAGCAATGCAGTGCTGTTTAAGATGAAACACAGCACATCCCCAGGTAGTGCAAAGGTATCAGAAAAGCATCCATGCAAAGGAAACTCGGCTGCATCAACTGCCGAAATTCGCTATTTCCATGCAATACTGCATAAAGGTTTCTCTGTAAGGCAAGCCACCCTTCTGCACGTTTACTCAGCCTGCTTCACAGTGCCTCTGGCGAGTCTGGTGCCCCAGATTAAAGGATGCTGTGAATGATGCGGCTGCTTCAGCTACTGCACATGATCACACTGCCAATCTCTAGAGCTGCAGTTGCTGATACTCATCCCAGTATCTCTCTCTCTCTCTCTCTCTCTGACGGCTCTTTTCCTAAATGAAAGCATACATTCCCATCTCTTTCCTTGACCCAAATCTGCAATCGATTTACTATTTTACATTCCACTAGGGAACACACAAAAGGACAGTAGAGGGGAGGGGGAGGTGGCGGTGACGAAGAAATATTGACTTGTAAATAAGAAGGCTGCTTTGGCCTCTGCTGCTGCTTTAGAAACCTTTCCTTGTCAAGTACCAACCTTCAAGAACCAGCGGAAGCGAATACATAGAAGTGAGAATCAAATGATGATGCTCAGACACCAGAGGATGCCAGCTTGACCTGAGAAGAGGAGGGGCAGCCAAATCTCCTCCTTTCCTGACAATGGCAGGTTTCCCTCCCACATAAAATATGGCCATTATTTCCTCTCAGACCACTGGCAGTTATGCTTGTGAAACTTTAGGCCTTCAAGGGTCAAAATACCTTGAAAAATGTAAAATGGTGCTATCACTCAATATCACCGATTTAAATTGCAAACTTGTTGAGTCTACAAAATTGCATCCTGAAATAATTGCACTGCTTTGATTTGAAATACCTACAGTCTCCACCTACTTGTCTGTGGGAGACGATAATGTTTCATTTTCTTTTTCAGAAAGAAAGTGGCATGTTTATTACATGTTTATTGATGGGGCACTCAGTATACAGACCTGTTCTAACAGCCACTTAAGAATTCCTAACATACCCCAGAACTACAGGACACAACCCTCAAGCTTTAATAAATGAACAAAATCTCCTGAATTAAGTGACAATGAAGTTTGGATTATATTGAGACTAAAGGCCAGATACCAATACACCATTCCCCCTCCACTAGCAGTCTGTACGCATTTCCTGCAGGTGCACTGTGTTTAGGTCACTCTGTAGGGAGGATCTGTCGGGAGTCAGTATCTTTTGTCAACATGAACCAACCTGCCCTGGAAATCTTTACAGGAACTGTCTGTCATATAAAAGATGGAATACCCAGCTCTTCCAAAGAGGATTTTACATTGGTGGCATCCCACAGATTTTGGGATTCAAAGTTCAGTTTTATCATATCCAATTAATATGCCAAGTGATTTTCCAGTTCAGTGCTTGTTTAACCCATTGGTTGAGAATGCAGATTGGAGTCTCCTGGGTCTTAGTCCTTTCTGAAAATTATATTTACCAGTATTTTAAATGGTGTGGGTGAAAGGCCTAGTATCAATTAAAATGGATTTATTGCACATATTTAATATTCACGATTTCTCCACATGCCTTTTAGAAAGCATCAAAGCATGCCCTTCAGAGGTCTCATACATATTATTATTATTATTATTATTTGTTTATTTAGCAGACGCCTTTATCCAAGGCGACTTACAGAGACTATATTGAGTAAGATCAAACAGTACTCCAAATTTCAACATGAAATGAAGGGGCAAAACGCTGTGGTGAACATGCATGCTCGATTGGTCTTCTTTTATTGTAAAACAAACAAGAGATTTTCCCATTTACCTTTCAAGAGATGCAAAATAGCAGAAGCCCACTGGATCAAAAACACTGGATCAAGTGTCCTTGACAAAAAGGGCACAACAAGGGGTCTTCGACAGAATAAAAGCTCTCCAGATAGAACGTGTCACCTAAAAAAACCTGAACCGAGATGGCGAGTGCAGTAATAAGAGCTCATCAAGCTGAATGCACTGATCCTAGACAGGAGCAAGGGAGTCTGTGGGCATTTTAATTATCTACCTTGATTGTGGGGAGCACTAAAACTCTGAGGAAGGAACGATTATCTCCTCCACACAACACACTTCAGTGATCCACATCTGTGGCTCTCTAGTATACAGATATATATACAGACATATATAGATATATAGATATACAGTATATATATATATATATATATTATACACTTCTTTCCCAATGAAGGGAAGACCTGTATGGTATGAGCATAAAAACACTGCAGGACTGCACTCAATGAAGCAAAGAAAGAATGTGTGGGCAGGTCTACTTTTCTTTCTAGTTTAGCCAGCAAAACCATGGAGGCAGGGGGCTATATTTATTGTAGCAATGAGATAAATTACATTATCTGAGAAGAGAACAAACAAAAACATTTTTAGGTTTAATCCACAGTAGGACACACATTCTGAAGGTCACGCAACGTTCCGTGTTAATCCTGTACTCTAAAACCTTATCTCCTTTTTGCTGCTGGGGATGGTACTTTGAGATTCATTCAACCTTTAAAAGACTAGCAACCGGTATTCAGAGGGAAGCTGTGCCTTTAAATAACACAGACAAGTAAATACATTGAACACCACAGGTTATGTTTTGGACATTTCCCCTCAGTTTGAAATATTGGAAAGTAAAGGAATATGGTAAGTATGATATGCCCTTTAGTCAGGTCACCGTGTAAAGCCAAACAAAGCCCCTTCCCACACACTTACTGTCTGCGTGTGACAATCTTCATAGACATGATAGGGGAGAATTTTTCAGGGGAAAATCTCAACAAAAGTTGAAAATCATAGTATGAAAAAACATTTTTTAATAAAATCAAATATGATTTGAAGAGTGTGATCAGTCCTTTCGGTTTAGTGGGGGGACTGATGCAATGTAAAGATCCCTTTCTTAATATCAGTCCATCTAAAATCAGCAGCAGCACTGTTGGAGGTCTGTGGCTTTGCACTATGTCAACTTCAGAGAGCACAGGAATGTGCCAAGTATACAGCACCTCTCTGCGCATCACTTAATTAAGCAACACAGGGTGAATGGTGTCAAGAGACTAAAAGTACTAGCTCTTTTTTTTTTTCCTTTAGCAAAATATACAAATTATGTAACAAAAAAACAAACAGGAATTGGACACATTTGTTCTTACATAAGATTGTTTGTCAGCAAGTGAAATGCAGACACACATACTGCTCCAAAAAAATCGTAGGACATATAGTAAACTCAGTTAAAAGGACCCCTCCACAGTAAGAAGGATGTGTCATTAAATAAAAATAAAAAATCTTAAGTCACAAAAGCTTCTCAATATAACAAAGCACCCCTGTATCACTCTAGTGTATGGTCAGCACTTTGCCTTTCACAAATAACCTGCTGAGTTTTAAAAGTGGTTATAAGTAGGCTAGACATGGTTAATTCTGGCACAAATACAAAACTAACAGAAGGAACAATCCAGAAAACAAAACTGGAACATGCTGATAATCTCAGTTCCATAGGTGTTTGTGCAGCCATTTCCTCAACTACTCAAACAATCGTATTTACCACTGGCATCACAACCTTTACTTTGGATTTTCATTTTCATTCTAACTTGTGTAGACATGTTGGATGTGTATATATATATATATATATATATATATATATATATATATATATATATATATATATATATATATATACAGTACTGTGCAAAAGTTTTAGGCAGGTGTGAAAAAATGCTGTAAAGTAAGAATGCTTTCAAAAATAGACATGTTAATAGTTATATTTATCAATTAACAAAATGCAAAGTGAGTGAACAGAAGAAAAATCTACATCAAATCAATATTTGGTGTGACCACCCTTTGCCTTCAAAACAGCATCAAGCATCAATTCTTCTAGGTACACTTGCACACAGTTTTTGAAGGAACTCGCAGGTAGGTTGGCCCAAACATCTTGGAGAACTAACCACAGTTCTTCTGTGGATTTAGGCAGCCTCAATTGCTTCTCTCTTCATGTAATCCCAGACAGACTCGATGATGTTGAGATCAGGGCTCTGTGGGGCCATACCATCACTTCCAGGACTCCTTGTTCTTCTTTACGCTGAAGATAGTTCTTAATGACTTTCGCTGTATGTTTGGGGTCGTTGTCATGCTGCAGAATAAATTTGGGGCCAATCAGATGCCTCCCTGATGGTATTGCATGATGGATAAGTATCTGCCTGTACTTCTCAGCATTGAGGAGACCATTAATTCTGACCAAATCCCCAACTCCATTTGCAGAAATGCAGCCCCAAACTTGCAAGGAACCTCCACCATGCTTCACTGTTGCCTGCAGACACTCATTCGTGTATGCTCTCCAGCCCTTCGGCGAACAAACTGCCTTCTGCTACAGCCAAATATTTCAAATTTTGACTCATCAGTCCAGAGCACCTGCTGCCATTTTTCTGCACCCCAGTTCCTGTGTTTTCGTGCAGAGTTGAGTCGCTTGGCCTTGTTTCCACGCCGGAGGTATGGCTTTTGGCCGCAAGTCTTCCATGAAGGCCACTTCTGACCAGACTTCTCCGGACAGTAGATGGGTGTACCAGGGTCCCACTGTTTTCTGCCAGTTCTGAGCTGATGGCACTGCTGGACATCTTCCGATTGCGAAGGGAAGTAAGCATGATGTGTCTTTCATCTGCTGCAGTAAGTTTCCTTGGCCGACCACTGCGTCTCACGGTCCTCAACGTTGCCCGTTTCTTTGTGCTTCTTCAAAAGAGCTTGGACAGCACATCTGGAAACCTCTGTCTGCCTTGAAATTTCTGCCTGGGAGAGACCTTGCTGATGCAGTATAACTACCTTGTGTCTTGTTGCTGCGCTCAGTCTTGCCATGGTGTATGACTTTTGACAGTAAACTGTCTTCAGCAACCTCACCTTGTTAGCTGAGTTTGGCTGTTCCTCACCCAGTTTTATTCCTCCTACACAGCTGTTTCTGTTTCAGTTAATGATTGTGTTTCAACCTACATATTGAATTGATGATCATTAGCACCTGTTTGGTATAATTGTTTAATCATACACCTGACTATATGCCTACAAAATCCCTGACTTTGTGCAAGTGTACCTAGAAGAATTGATGCTGTTTTGAAGGCAAAGGGTGGTCACACCAAATATGGATTTGATTTAGATTTTTCTTCTGTTCACTCACTTTGCATTTAGTTAATTGATAAATATAATCTATTAACATGTCTATTTTGAAAGCATTCTTACTTTACAGCATTTTTTCACACCTGCCTAAAACTTTTGCACAGTACATATATATATATATATATATATATATATATATATATATATATATATATATATATATATATATATATATACACACTACCGTTCAAAAGTTTGGGGTCACTTAGAAATTTCCTTGTTTTCCATGAAAACATACATGAAATGAGTTTGAATAGGAAATATAGCAAAATGAATAGGAAATATAGTCATTGACAAGGTTAGAAATAATGATTTTAATTGAAATAATAATTGTGTCCTTCAAACTTTGCTTTCATCAAAGAATCCTCCATTTGCAGCAATTACAGCCTTGCAGACCTTTGGCATTCTAGTTGTCAATTTGTTGAGGTAATCTGAAAAGATTTCACCCCATGCTTCCTGAAGCACCTCCCACAAGTTGGATTGGCTTGATGGGCACTTCTTACGTACCATACGGTCAAGCTGCTCCCACAACAGCTCAATAGGGTTGAGATCCGGTGACTGTGCTGGCCACTCAATTATAGACAGAATACCAGCTGACTGCTTCTTCCCTAAATAGTTCTTGCATAGTTTGGAGCTGTGCTTTGGGTCATTGTCCTGTTGTAGGAGGAAATTGGCTCCAATCAAGCGCCATCCACAGGGTATGGCATGGCGTTGCAAAATGGAGTGATAGCCTTCCTTCTTCAAGATCCCTTTTACCCTGTACAAATCTCCCACTTTACCACCACCAAAGCACCCCCAGCCCATCACATTGCCTCCACCATGCTTGACAGATGGCGTCAAGCACTCCTCCAGCATCTTTTCATTTGGTCTGCGTCTCACGAATGTTCTTCTTTGTGATCCAACACCTCAAACTTAGATTCGCCTGTCCATAACACTTTTTCCCAATCTTCCTCTGTCCAGTGTCTGTGTTCTTTTGCCCATCTTAATCTTTTCTTTTTATTGGCCAGTCTGAGATATGGCTTTTTCTTTGCAACTCTGCCTAGAAGGCCAGCATCCCGAGTCGCCTCTTCACTGTTGACGTTGAGACTGGTGTTTTGCGGGTACTATTTAATGAAGCTGCCAGTTGAGGACCTGTGAGGCGTCTGTTTCTCAAACTAGACACTCTAATGTATTTGTCCTCTTGCTCAGTTGTGCACGGGGCCTCCCACTCCTCTTTCTATTCTGGTTAGAGCCAGTTTGCGCTGTTCTGTGAAGGGAGTAGTACACAGCGTTGTGCGAGATCTTCAGTTTCTTGGCAATTTCCGCATGGAATAGCCTTCATTTCTCAGAACAAGAATAGACTGACGAAGTTTCAGAAGAAAGTTCTTTGTTTCTGGCCATTTTGAGCCTGTAATCGAACCCACAATTGCTGATGCTCCAGATACTCAACTAGTCTAAAGAAGGCCAGTTTTATTGCTTCTTTAATCAGCACAACAGTTTTCAGCTGTGCTAACATAATTGCAAAAGGGTTTTCTAATGATCAATTAGCCTTTTAAAATGATAAACTTGGATTAGCAAACACAACGTGCCATTGGAACACAGGACTGATGGTTGCTGATAATGGGCCTCTGTACGCCTATGTAGATATTCCATTACAAATCAGCCGTTTCCAGCTACAATAGTCATTTACAACATTAACAATGTCTACACTGTATTTCTGATCAATTTGATGTTATTTTAAATGGACAAAAAATTTGCTTTTCTTTCGAAAACAAGGAAATTTCCCCCAAACTTTTGAACGTTAGTGTATATACACACTACCGGTCAAAAGTTTTAGAACACCCCCATTTTTCCAGTTTTTATTGAAATTTAAGCAGTTCAAGTCCAGTGAATGACCTGAAATGGTACAAAGGTAAGCGGTAAACTGCCAGAGGTTAAAAAAAAGTTTAGGTTACCAAAAACTGAAAGATAATGTACATTTCAGAGTTATACAAAAAGGCCTTTTTCAGGGAACAAGTAATGGGTTAACAATTTACAGCTGTTCTGCAGCAATGGAAGTAAATTAAGCCTTGAAAGTTGATGCTAACAATTCCTACAGGTGTCCCAACTTTTGTTGATTACTTACAAACCCTCTGTCTGTATAAAAGCAGTGTTGGAACAGACTGTGTTACTACACCCTCTTAAGCATTATTTGGACAGTATTGTACTGCAGGAAGTAGTATATTGCTATCATAATGGCGAGAAAAGGCAATTAACAAAGGAAGACAGACAGACCATTATAACCCTTAAAAGTGTAGGTCTTTCCTTTAGAGAAATTGCAAAGAAAGCCAAGGTGTCAGTGAGTACAGTTTCCTACACCATCAAAAGGCACTTGGAAACTGGAGGAAACTCTGACAGGAAGAGGTCTGGCAGACCCAAAGCCACAACAGAATCAGAAGACAAGTTTCTGAGAGTCAACAGCTTGCGTGATAGGCGGCTCACAGGACAACAGCTTCAAGCACAGCTTAACACTGGTCGAAGTAAGCAAGTCTCAGTTTCAACTGTGAAGAGAAGACTTCGAGCTGCAGGTTTGACAGGTCGAGTGGCAGTAAGAAAGCCATTGCTAAGATGGCAAAATAAGAAAAAGAGGCTTGCCTGGGCCATGAAGCACCGCCAGTGGACTACTGAAGACTGGAAGAAGGTCTTATGGACCGATGAATCAAAATTTGAAATCTTCGGTTCATCACGCAGGGTTTTGTACGCCGTCGAGTAGGCGAAAGGATGGTTCCTCGGTGTGTGACACCAACTGTCAAACATGGAGGAGGAAGCGTGATGGTCTGGGGCTCTTTGCTGGATCCAGAGTCGGGCGACTTGCACAGAGTGAGTGGCACCCTGAACCAAAACAGCTACCACAGCATTTTGCAGCGCCATGCAATACCCTCTGGTATCGCCTAGTTGGTCAGGGGTTCATCCTACAGCAAGATAATGACCCAAAACATACCTCCAGGCTATGTCAGAACTACCTTAGAAGAAAAGAACAAGACGGTAGGCTTCAAATCATGGAATGGCCAGCACAGTCTCCAGACTTAAACCCCATCGAGCTGGTTTGGGATGAACTGGACAGAAGGGTGAAAGCAAAGCAACCTACAAGTGCAACACATTTGTGGGAACTTCTGCAACAGTGTTGGGAAGAACTTTCCGAACAATATTTGATTTCCATTGTAGAAAGAATGCCACGAGTGTGTTCGGCTGTTATATCTGCAAAAGGTGGCTACTTTGATGAGTCAAAAATTTCGATTCAATTTTGTTAAACAAAACGATTCCATGATTTCTTTTTTTATCTCCAGTTGTTTATTTGTTCTATGCTTTAATTTCAGAGTACATTGAGATATTAAACTGCGTAAATTTCAATAAAAACTGGAAAAATGGAGGTGTTCTAAAACTTTTGACCGGTAGTGTGTGTATATATATATATATATATATATATATATACACACACACACACACACACATATATATACACACACACACACACACACACACACACACAGTGCTCCCTCGCTATAAGGCTCTCAGTTATAACTAGGCTTGCCACTATTCTATTTTAATTTTTTCCCCAAATTGACAATTAATATCAACGTTTATTTTTGAAAGAATTTACCAGTTTTTTTCGATCTTTATTTTTCAATTCAAGCACAGCATGGGTGAAATCGACCTCTATGCTTAAAAAAAAAAAAAAATACGACTTTTTATGTCATTGAGAAACATCTAATTTAGAGAACATCTAATTTAGAGTATAGATATAGATCCTACACAAATTAAAACAATGTCTCAAATAAACCGTAGAAAACACAGCATATAAAGTGTATTACACAGACTTTTATAGCCTATTTACAAGTAAAAACAATATGCACAGAATAAAACATTATATAACTGAACAGAACTAACTTGCACTTATTCCAAGCTCCGCCCCTCTCCTTAAGCACAGCTGGACTCACTGGAGGCAAGGCAGACGGGCCCGCTTCGTCCTGCCGCGGAGACTTCTGCCGTCAATGAGGGTATTGTGCACAATATTCATTAAGTGCTTTCCTCATGCGCCCCATTTTCAAATCAAACTAGTAACTGTCACCGTATACACCTATAATAGCAAAAGCTTACCTACACCTTAACCCGCTAATTTCAAAGTAGGCGCTTTGAATGACAGCTGCTGCAGCTGGCAAATGAAAGTGCACAGTCAGTCTGATGATTGACAGTCATTTAAACAAATGAGAGCATTCTTGCACTGCTTCAGCCAACAAGATCTGTCAGGACAGGATGAAATGACTGACAGTGAAACTACACTAGCCTATTAAGGAATCACTGATTTGACTGACAGTGACCCCCTAGCCATTCAGAGCGGACCGAAGACGGAACAGACTGCAAGTATAAAAACTACACAGATGAAATTATTTCTTTTTGGTAAGAAAAAAAAATAGTGAGTGGTTTTACCAATGTTTACCCTATATAAATTTATTTCAGGGAATTTGACGTTTAACAAGCTTTACCGATTACAATCGAAAAGTAGCAAGCCTAGTTATAACGCGCCTCGGATATAACACTCCTACAGCAGGTCCCCCAATTCCCTATACTAGTGATTCATGCAATATTTCTACAGTAAATACAGTACCGGTGTTGTTCAAACTATAAACAACTTCTCAGTCTAACTTCCATTTCTGTCTCCCCCTTTTGATACAGTATCTGAACTGAAGAAAAGCTGCGCTGGCACTTTATAACACAGACATCTTATTCAGCATTTGTTTTATAACTAAATAAATATTAGACCTATTATGTGGTTCTTTCCTAATGTATTTACTTTTTTGCTGCGAGAGGAGCTGCAGCTTTCTCTGGGAGACGAGACGCTCCAGCTTCGCTTCAGCCCCGCTCCGGCAGCCGAACCTGGGGCGAGCCCATTCCCTCTTCCCCTCGCGTGACCCGCACTTGGTTTGCTTGTCTGTCGCTTCGAACTGAACTCCCGACCGCCATTTAGCCAGGCTATTTATAGCATTTATCACATGGTGCTTTATGCATGGTTAATTCACAGAAAGTTAGAGAGGGAGCTATTTTATTTTGTATTTTAGTCAGATGTGTGTTGTTTTGTCTCCCGCGGCACCCCTCCCCCGTTTATAACACTCTTCGGTTAGAACGCTCATATTGGGTGTCCCCCGAGACCCACATTATAGTGAAGGAGCACTGTATATATATTTGGAACCGCCAATTGTATTTTACCCCATTTTCACTCTGCAGACCCACCATGCAGCTACCTCAGACCTACAGCGTCGGAGGACCATGCAGCTCTAGGCCGCTTGCAGGCAGGCCTGCAGGCGCCCAGCCAGTCTACAGTGGTCGCTGGTGCGCGGTGAGCCGAGGACACCCTGGCCAACCTAAGCCCTCCCCACCCTGGGCACCTCTCGCCCAATTGTGCGCAGCCCCTTTGGAACTCCCATCCACAGCCGGCAGTGGAATAGAATAGCCTGGACTCGAACTGGCGACATCCAGGCTATAGGACGCATCTTGCAATCCACGAGGAGCGCCTTCAGCTGATGCGCCACTCGGGAGCCCCTGGTCAACTCTCTTGTTTTAATCAGCTTGAGACAGAGATCTGCAGTGCAGAACCCAGGCATGGAAACATCTGGCATTCAAAATAAACAATGTGGAAAAATCAGTATGCAAGATCTACTACTGCTGAATCACTATGGCAAATCAAAGAGGTCTCAATCCTGTCTTCTGTACACATCTAAACTGGGTTTTCTCAGTTTGAAAAGCAGCATCACTGCAGCAGTCTGTGATTATTTTCAGCAGGTTTTTCTAAGTGGATGATTGTGACCATGATAATGTCAAATTTTGGTACAAAGTGGCTGTCCCACATGACTGACAGCTGGCAGTATTGTGATAGCACTGGTATTAAAACAGAAAAAAGGAGAGGGAGATTGCATCAATACTTTAAGGCTAGTTAATTTTACACTGCAGAAAACAGGTGGACAATGTGGACTTTGGCATGTGAAATGGAGTGATCTGGTGCAATTTTAAACTGCAGAAACTGTACAATAAATTACTAAAGCTCTCATAATACAACGTGCAAGTTTGCTCTTTTAAAGAAATATTACACATTCGTTTTTAAACAGAAGACCATATCCCTCAGCTACGCCTACAGTATGTAAACCAGGGGTTTTGTCATTAACATCTGCTTTCGGAAAATAAATGGAGTGAGGGTTTCCCATAAAATAGATAATGACAATTATTGGAAGTAGAAGAAAAAAAAATCACTGGCCTAAATACTACTGTGGTTTGATAGCTTCATAAGAAGTGTGTCTTCTTGCTGCAATGTCATTCATAAAAATCTGGAAACTATCATTTTATGCAGACCACACCTGTTACCAGAATATTCAATACTTATGTCTGCAGGACATCTGTCTGCATCCTCTCACAGGCTCTCTGGACCGAGTGATAAACATACAGTATCACACACCTCCTGTGAAAAGAACCAGGATCAACAAAATGATTCAATTCACCAACTTTTCTTTAGGAATGCTTGTTTTTGTTGGGACGCCACAGACTCAAAGGGTCACAAGAGTCTCTGTTGAATAACAAATGTGGAACCCATGAGAAAACTCTGGGAAGACAATAATTGTACAGTAGGCTGCCAAACAGGTTTCTCTGAATCACAGGTCATGGCATGGGCAATGTTTTGTCAGCCATGTTAGGAATCTACCTAATCTTTTAAATGCAATGCAACTGAAGTGCTCCACTTGCCAGTATTTCCACTTGTGAGGAACCACTGCAAAGAGGAGGGGTTTCAGATACAATGGAGAAAGTTGACACCATGTCAACATCCTCTTACACAAAACATAAAGGTCAATGGAATGTGAACCCAGGGGATGATCCTTCGGAAGTGCCCGTTTCCTTGCATTTTATTAAGCATTTCACAGTATATTCCTGCATTTCTACAATACCCCTAACCTTTAAGGAGCACAATGTTGTATAATAATAAAAACGTTAATAACCCTTTCTCATTATTCCTTTCATTTTGTAATCATTTCTTCGGAGACGATAAAAGCCATTGAATATAGTGATGTGCAAACTGGTTTGACTTGCATAGATCTCAAATCACACATCGTTCATCGTCATCATCCCCAAATTCAGGAATTTAGGGGGTTGAAATGTCATTTGCATAAAACTTTTTTTTTTTTAAATAAGGTACTTTGTGAAATTTTATTTCCTGGTGCTTTCGTCTAAATTGAACCACTGAACACAATTAGAACACACCTTAACATCTCTATACGGTATAATGCCATATTGTAGAATATCAGCAAGGGTCACTGTGTATGATTTTGATTGAATTCTGAGGAGGCCTATCAACCCACAATTTGGTCCACTTTAACGGGAATGATTGTTAACCTCCTTTACAGCCAGTATCCCCACCAAATTATTATTATTTTTTTAAACTTGGCAGATCTAAGCCAACATTAAATACGATTTTTTTTTTCCTTCAGTACTGTAACAAAATGCTATACAGCCCATCTGGCTTATAATGCAGGCTCCTGAAGTGGGGCCAGGAATTCATTTTAAGGACCTCACAATTCCCCAACCCCCTTCAAAATAACAATGCCCATTAATAAAAAAAATATTTCTGAGCTCATGTTATTCTATAAAACAAGGCAACTGAACAGCAGCCAAAGATGACGTCTTGTTTTATTTCTTATCCCAGTTTTATTTCAGCTGTGCATCGGAGAGATAAAAAGTACAGCAAAGTACAGCAGAGCAAAGCAAAGCATTATGGGCAGCATTGTGGCGTAGTGGCTAGGGCTCTGGACTCTTGACCGGAGGGTCGTGGGTTCAATCCCAGGTGGGAGACACTGCTGCTGTACCCTTGAGCAAGGTACTTTACCTAAATTGCTCCAGTAAAAACCCAACTGTATAAATGGGTAATTGTATGTAAAAAATAATGTGATACCTTGTAACAATTGTAAGTCGCCCTGGATAAGGGCGTCTGCTAAGAAATAAATAATAATAATAGTAATTGAGCCAGTTTGTTGCTAGGGATAAAACAAGCACATAAAAAAAAAAACTATATTACAGTAGTTGCACTTCATCTTTGAAGTGTCTGCTCACCAGTTTAATCAGTATCCATAGCAATTGTAAATGCCAGGTTCAATGGCATGGTATATAATTCTGGAAAGGTTTGCAGTATAATAATACATTTCAGTACATGGCTACAGCTTAAAAGGAAACTGGGTGTCCTACCTTACATAGAGAAGCACATATTGTATTTGCCTAAACAGTGAAAAAAACTCTCCGTTATTGTAAGCGATTGAGATTCATTCATTACTTCTGCGGCCTGGAGTGAGACTGCTGACCTTTGGAAACCCAGGGTCAAAGTAACAGTTCATTAAAACAGAGTTAAACCACCATCATGTGGTTTCATAGCTGCTACAGAGGAGCAGTCAGACTGGGATTACAGTCAGCAGGAGATTTAAAACCAGAGACAAAAAAAGACCAAAAAAAAGTGTTTGAAACATATTCCTTTCAAATAAAAAACCATCAAATCCCACATCTCATATAGTGGCAACAGTCTTGTACATTACAGCGCAATCTGTCCAGTGGGGTCACACAGTGAGCCTGTTTCAGGGTTGGTGTTCAGGTGTCACTTTTTATAATGTTTAACCCGTTTTAATTTTATTTCTGAAAATATTTAACCAGGATGGCCCGACCTAGATGAAGCATGCCATTTTTAGTGTGGTCCAGGAGGAAGTCTTCCTAACCCATCTGGGCAAGACTGAAGTGCAATGCTAGGTAACATCTGTACAAAACAAAACAAATGCTGATACCTTCCACAAAACAGTGATTCAAGTAAACTTTTTAAAGATATCTTGCTGAGAAACAGTTACAGTAAAAGGCCCCTATGAAACAGAAATATAGTAGAAAAAGGCAAAACTGGGTAAAAAATGTGGTGATAAACAGCAAGGGGAGCCGATCTATTGAGCAGGTGGAAGCAGGGCCTTAGTACCTCAGGGCACAGGAAAGTCAAACATTTAAAGCAGATAGTCAAATCCACACTGGGTGATCTACTGCACATCAGCGGAGCATCTCTGAATTCAAAAGGATCAGTCCACAGCATCCCTGCAAACTCCTGACGTGGCAGAATCTCTGCTGTGCAGTGCAGTGCGAGGACAGATGGCAGGCAAATCCAAGCAGGGGAATAGAGGGATTAAGCAGGCCAACTCATACTGCACCAAGTTTACACAGTAGATTTCCACACCACGGTACAGTAGCAGCCATGAAGAGACTAGCATCGCTAGGAATGCAGTCGGTGTAAACAGCGCACAAAATATGCCGGTCGTAAAAATGTAAGGGAAAAAGTCTCTTGTTAAATTCCTGAATTAATTAACATCTAAAAGAGACGGTTACAGTAGAATATGTTTCTACCACCCAACAACATTAATTTGGTTGCAACCATTAGCTGCTGGTGGAATAAAGAATATTGCTCAGTGAGCCTAAGCTGTTCTTACTCATTGACCTTGCTTATTTAAACTTACAGTATGTTTCTACTGCTGTTAGAATGCATAAAAGAACAAACAACATAAAATAATCTCTGAACTGGTCTGCATTCTCTAAGTGTAACACCTTGGCTGGGTTTTATATGTCAATTCCTTTTCCATTCATGACTCCCTTCCTCTATCTATGCAGCAAAAGCAGATCCCAGGTTTCCACCACAAAAAAAAAAAAAAAAATCCAGTTGATGACTACTATAAACAAAATCAGTCTATTTATATTATTTAAATGCTCTTTGAAATGTACTGCAATTTTGTCTAATTCGAAATGGATGCACTTGCCTTTGCCTTGTGTGCTGAGATGTACCATTTTTACAATTCACCTGTTTAATCACAGTGCCCTCTAGTGGAGACAAACTGTAAAAATAATTATTCTAGAGTCATTCTCCGCCACTATGGCGGTATAGTAAATGCAACCCTCCGAGGCAGGCTTTCACAATACCTGTGGCAAGCTTAAACTACAAAGACATTAATTAAAATAGATAAATGAATTACAAAAATAAATAAAGCTAGATTACTTGAATTAAAATGTGTGTGTTGGCAATAACCTAAAACATGGCAGCACAGTTTTACATTAGTATACAGTACATTACCTCAGGGTCTCGTCACACCCGTTTGGGATCTAAAATGTATTTATTTTTAACCCATTCCTACAATTATACCCCCAACCCCCCAAAACAAAAAAAAAAAAAAATAGGCCTAATTTAGTTTTGTAAAATATGAAT
The DNA here is from genome assembly GCA_030684275.1 of Acipenser oxyrinchus oxyrinchus. NCBI lineage: Eukaryota > Metazoa > Chordata > Actinopteri > Acipenseriformes > Acipenseridae > Acipenser > Acipenser oxyrinchus. The sequence goes on from CM060255.1 coordinate 18,079,379, forward strand.
GCCTTTTACATGTGTAACAACGCAACACTTATCACATAATGTTATCATAAAAAGTGTGAAACAAACCAAGGCCACACATGATTAACAATAAATATAGGAACTGTTTTGTTTTTTTAAAGCCACTTTAAGTACACTAGCTATATTACTGTTATAATTTACTTTGTGCTAATTTCATAGCATTGTTCAGAGGCAATCCACAGTCCAGGATTTTTTACAGCTGAAGGAAGTTCCATCATGCCAACAGAAAACTGAATGAACCATGTTCATGTCCTGTAACCCACAGGTTAGTTCACCCTTATTTTTAAACTAGGCCATGTATTTGCTATAAAGGGCAGTGCCAGGGTGGCCAGGTGTCTACGGTGGTCAGGAGGCAGAAAGGAGACTCGCACCACAAATACTAAAACAGAAATCCCTCACCCAAGTCTTGCACTATCACAGTGAGTTTCAATATGAACAGAGGAGTGTTTGTCTCTCTCCTTGCAGCTCAGACAACTCCCTCTCAATGGAGCTTCACGTTCTCTTTTTATAGCATGTGGCTGTTCCCAATTAGCACCAATTATCCCACTTGGGAGCAGCCACATTCTCACATGTTCCATGTACACAAAACACATAAACACCCACACTTTATTTACAGGCAGGGCTCTTCCTCTGCCACAAAGGCAGACAGCGGATATGACTGTATCCCTCAACCTGCCCTGAGGTTAAGCACAAAAGCAGTATGAAGAACCAATGACTTTTATAATTGTATACTGTAATACAACAAACCACCATAAATGATAAGTACATTTACTTTCTCCAACAGAAGGAACAAGATAAACTCTTTCACACGGCACACGTTTGTATTGCTGTTAAAATCTCAAAGGTCAGCCTGCTGTATGTAAATATTCAAAGAAGTTGCTTATGAGATTACAGCTGGAGAAGACACTGGAAATAAATAAAATCCTGCAGGACTGGTTTTTGGCTGAGCTGCCCAGACAAGCTTTCAGCCCAGCGCATGCCTCAAAACAATTGAGACTTTGTAATTATTTTTTCTATTGGAGGCTTGTCACTACAAAATGGACTCCTCCTTTTCGATAAAGTTGAAAAAAAGTATTATTCAAAACAGCTTTTATCCATGACAAAGAGAACCAAATAAATAAAGGATTAAAAAAAAATGAATAAGAAATCATCTTAAGATTTCTGTTGTAATCTATTTAAAAGCAATACTGGTTCATCCGTATTACTGTACATGACAAAGTTTTACTGCTACACAGGAAAGTACAGCAGAGAAGGCAAGCAAGCAGACCCCCTCTATGGTTTAATCCCAGGCTTAGGCACTTGCACCTTATTCTTGTTTAGGAGGTGTGCTGTACTGTGTAATTGAAAGTTGGCATCAGGCCACTACAGACAGATAACACCCAGTGATGCGGAGAGCTTGTTCTGAAGCTGGAAATGTCTGGGGAACAGCCAAAACTACACACAGTCAGCATCAAAGTCAAATGAAAGAAGAAAAAAACACCAATGCATGCAGTTCTTATTCCTGTAGGTGAACATTAACACAGCAGGGTTTGTCTCGAGAACTTTATTGAGGTAAAACTACAGTAGTCAAGCAGCAATGTTTAGTGTTATTGTTTTTCCTCAGAATGTTGAATTCTGTGAATTTAAGAACTTTCATTGCAAATAAATGTTATTTGTGAATTGCCCATTTAAAGTGATTGAAGGGGTGGAGACAATTTCACTTTCCAAGGGAAATAACCCAGGAAGTGCATGACAATCTAAGAGCATGTCTTGCAACCAGTGATTCCTTTAACCTAGTGTAATACCAGATACTATGTTTTAAACAAATATGTATCGTACATGTTTGCACATTTGAGACCTGTATAGTGAACTGACATGCTTGGTGGGGAAATTAATTTAAAGCAGTTTACCATTCATACATACCCGTTGTTTTCATTTAGTAACTTAAGTATAATTGAGTAGAGTGCACCCAGAAAAAAACACAATTTCCAAAAGGTTTTGTTTGAAGTACATTTACAAACAGAACTGAGTAAAAGCAAGATCCAAACCTTCCGGCACTATCTGAAATCTTAACAAAAATGTTAGTACAGTAGCTATTGTACAAAACTTCAATTCTCACGACAACTAACTAGAACCGCCCTGTGCACCTTGATCTCTTGGGCAGATTACAGCCTTCGAGTCAAATTACATTTTTTCAGACAGAGAAAGTATTTAAAGCATGTTGCTTGGTACTGAAAAACTGGAGGTGGAGCATTTTCATGTGTGTGCTGGCAGTCTGTATGAACAACAATTAAGGCTCTCTGTGTGATGCTGACATCCACAGCTAGGGCCTGCTATGTTGCAGAATTAATATGCAATGTGAAATCACAACAAAATGTATGTCTTTTTAAAAGGTATTTCAGTCTATTCAAAAAGCACAGCCATCTCACCAAGCAAATCCTACCTACTGTAGCTGATCCTATTGTATTGAACAGCTGCCACTTCCATCACAAATTCTTCATCAACAGTACTTTAATTAAAAGGAAAAGTATACTGGTCCACATTCTCCCTCAAAGAAACAAAACTGCCATCAGTAAAACCGCATTTCAGCCTTCTTAGTGAAGCAGTAAGATCTAAATCACAAACAAACATTCTCAAAACAATGACATTGTGCCCTATTGTATTAGATTCTAGTTTTGTAAAATGTGCTTCAGCCAACCTCCTCTCACTCCCAGAGTTTTTATTGTGTAACTTACACGGATGAATGCCTCAATTATTCAAATTAACCCCATTAACTGCAACTGGATATTAGATCAAATCATCTACACAGACATTGAATGTATAGCAGGTGAAAACAGCCAACCTCTCGCTGTAAGGTTTTATGTGACATGTTTAAGACAATACCATTTTTTATTTCTATTGAACATTTATTTAGTGTTTTTTTTCTGTGAGGTGGACCTGAACCCAAAGTTTAACTAAACTTCAAGTAAAAGCCTAAATTAAAGGTATTGGCAATAGTTTTTTTGTTAGACTTCACAAGGAGTTCCCAGCCTGCAGTCCAAAACTGAGATTCTGAAAAGTTTATTATCCTGAAGAACTCCCTCCTCATGGCCAGTTCAGTATAAAAATACCTGCTCAACATTAAGTACTGTACACTCAATGTGAAACTCCCTCTATTTAGGACTGGCGCCATTACATTTTAGGGATTATTCATTGCTGTGTTTAACACAAGAAAACAACTTCTGTGGGGGGCGTCATATTTCAAAGCATCATGATCAATGCATTCTATTCTTCAAGAAACCGATTCCAACTGGGAAACGGCTATTTGTGACTCAACACTGGTGGTTGCTCTGGTTGGAACCTTGAAATATTTCTACATACAAGAGGAAATGTGGTTTCCAGTCAGTGTTTCCTATATGCAGGGCTACAGTAAAAGGAGCTGAACAGTCAAACCACTTGACTATTTGCCAACTCAGTTTATCAGCTACGCACAGTCCTTGATGATGCCTGATTCATTTCACTCCTCAGCACAAATCCAACCTGCGCACAGACAAGTGCCAGCAACAAAGAGCGCTAGATTTTTGCTCTCTCCCTCTAAAAGCCTTGCTTTAAATCAGGATTACTGTCACATTGGAATTTAATCTGAAACGTTAAATTCCAGTTCTCACCCAAATCTCTGCCACCCTGGGAACGTGCACTGGTATAAATAAACACAGCTGATCCCAACACTACCACCCCCCCCCCCAAATTGTTCCCCCCTTACTTTTCACTAAAATAGAGTTAGTCATAGACATTTACCTACACAACTGCTGCACACTGTCATCTCCTTCTTAATCATTTTAAGGAGAAGGCCAGCATATGGATTGTTAATCTAATTCATGAGTATGAACAGCCTGCTGTATTACATCAACTGAATCTGGAGAGGATAATGCTGGAGGTTAGTAGGAGTCTAATGGTGATGTGCTAATCACTAAAACGACAGTACAGTACATCATCAATGCTACTTCAGCTTTTAATATTTAAAGATGTATACCAGTATATATTTATTAGTCTAACAGATTGTGTTACTGGTATAATCGGCCAGTGTTAAAAATTACAATCTGACATTCAGTACATGGTTTCCTTCTATTTTTACTCCAGTTTGAAATTGTGTGATTGAGATTTATAGACTGGATTCTTGGTGGCTAGATTTCAGCCCCGTCTCAGAGGGGAAGACCACAAAGCTAATTTCACAAACCACTTAAACCACTTCTTTCTATAATGTTTCAGTAGTTTTTAAAATTGAAAAAATACAGCCAAGACATTTATTTCTAACTACAGGAGCTGCTTGCTAAGTTCAGAAGTGCTTTGTAAAACTGTGACCAGATGGATAAAATAAAAAAAGTCAAATGTACTCTTAGTTTTCCCGTTGAGTTTATTGGGGCAAGAAAATCAATTCAACACATTTAAATCAATACTTTAGCTCTTGGTTCAAAGGGTATTTCCACTGCACCAGCCAGGGCCAGGACAGCTTGGTCAATAAGTTACTGTAGTTTAAATAAATAAATAGGGAGAGTGTTGGGAAAACATTGCTGATGTTAAATAAAAGTTAATAAAATATAATTTCAAAACTTAGTTAGGACTCTTTTATTGAAATACTTTTATAGTGTCATTTACATTTCAGTTACTTCCTTCTTTATTCATTTAGAATAGCACAGTCTACCGAGACTGTTGTATGGTGCTATAGATATATCAGGATACCCTGGCATATCAACTCAACACTTCACTATTTTCTACATCAAATAGGGTGTGCCAGCCTCAGTGTAACAAATTGAATACATTGATCACAAACAGGACTTAAAATGTTTTTTTCATTATGAAAAGTGACGATAAACAAATCTGACAACACAGCACAACCGGTACCTGTTTACTATTCATCAGCTGTACTTTTACTGCAGCTGATAAAAAAAAAAAAAAATTAAAAAAACCCAAGCAAACTTCAGGCATGTTTCTTGTGTGGTCCACTCACTACACTGTAATAATCAAATTTGAAAAGCGACAAGGAGGACTAAAGTGGGGAAAAAAGGTTGCTAACACAGCTGGGAGTTTCGTTTAGCCAACCAACGAGACAAACACTCTAGGTCGACAATTGTTAAGGCAGACTTGGTTTAATACACAACCTTCAGTTTTTTTGTTTCTTAATGGTCTGTAAAATATCCTCTTCAGTGTTTCATTCAGAAAGGCTATAACTGTTTTTTGGTTAGGCCAAACAAAATAGAACTCCCTTTTTCTCAAGAACGACAGGTTCAGTAGATTAAGCAATATAAAAATGGTAAGATCACTAACTCCCGTTTCAAAAGGATGCTCCACCAGCATACTGCACTGAATTCAGCCACAAAATATGAACTATGTCCCTATTAAGTACATGAGTGGAGCGGCGTCTGAAACAATTAAGTACGCCTTGACGCACTTTCGACGCTAGCACGCCTTGGTTTCATACGCCGCTCCAGCAGCGAATTGTACTTAACTGTACTTAATGCTAATTTACGCAAATGACATGCTAATGAGTATCGTGTGTCCCACATTGCTACACTGATCAACTGTTACCACCAGAATCAATCATGGCAGTGCCACAAAGCAGCAACCAGTTCTGAGTCCTACACTTGTAGTTAAGCATTTCATGAAGACATTTCTTGTCGCCACCATCATACTGAGAATAGCCATCATCATCTTTTTTTTTTCTCTCAAAGAATCTTCCAAATAACGATTTGGCGTCTTGAATCTCTATCTAACTAGCTAGCTAGTTATGGAATGCTATGTGACAGAGTGGGTAAATGTCTTCATTGGTATAATTGCACAATATCGATAACAAGCACATATATTCACACTCGCTCACTTCCTGGTTTTGTCATTACTTATTAGGATGCATTGTGGGACACTGCTTTGGAATAAGTGCTGCGTGCTTCAGTTCTCCAGTATGAAATTGGTTCATGGAATATAATGAAGTGTGGCTCTAACGCGTACTTCATTTCAAATCAGTTTGGCGCCCGCTGGAGCATCACTTTCATTAATATTTGTTTCAGCATTAATACCCTACAGAGAGGGAGATAGCTTACAAAGATAATGAAAACAATTGCATTCATCTAACTAAACAGCCTTTTAAAACTAGATCTCTCATTCTGGGATCTGACTGAATCACATGTATTATTTATGGAAAAGACCTATACAATATGAAAAAATATTAGCCTTACACTGCACTACTGTATTTAAGGCTAGCAGATGGTATTTTTTTTCAAAAGTTCAAAAGTCTGAACAAATTCTAAATGATTCAAAAGTTGGTCAGTATAACCTAAAGCTATAAATTATAAATTATTCAAACTTGATTACCATTTAAACTCTAAAACCCCCATACTTAAGAGGAAATATGAAACAAAAAAAAAAATATGTTAACTGGTTTATACCATTATCAAACAAGAGGAGCGAGAAAGATAGTCAGCTTTCTTGGTAAAACGAGGGGGTACAAACTTAATGGAAGTTTCCATTAAAATGAGCAACCTCATCACCTTCTGTGGATTAATGTGCTGAATCACAGACTCAAGGAAAAAAAAATCTCTGCGAAGGCTAAATTAAGGTTCCCTGTCTCATAGTACTGACAGACAAGAACAGAGATAAGCCGCTATTCATCACACACCTTCATCTGGGAATATCCACGCACTTACTGTAGGACTATTTCAGCAGAGCAAAATACACACCAGGAACCAAACCTCAGTGCCATTCTAGAACAAACCATACAGGTTGGTTGTGATTCTAAGAGTGGACGATTGCCGCAGTATACTAGCTGCACCTCATGTGCATGCAATTGTACCTGTGGAACATACATCACCTTTGTATATTTTAAATAAACTGAAAGTGACAATAGAAACTAAAAATAATGTACAAGGCTTACTTAGGCAACTAAGTAACATACAGTACTCAGTTAATATTTAATCAGAGGGAGATTCCCAGAGGGAATCAGTAAAAGAGAAATCCCACGAGCACTGCATGTGTGGCTTTCGTTTTGACATCATAGTAAATAAATACAGTGTCAAGCACTTCTTAGTCTAACAAAAAACTAATACTGTCCAGATTTAACACTAGCATTGAAGTACACACTAGAAGCATCCTAGTTACATTTTTTTCACAAACATAGACCAACTGAAAAAGCCATGTTAGCAATTTACTGGGCAAATGTCAGTAGGTAAATAGGAATGCAGTAAGTAGGTCAGTATGATTAAGCAAGGACCATAAGATAGAATTGAACAGCTCAGATTCATAGTGATAGTGATAGTGTAATACAGCCGGTCCCCATGACCTATAGAACAGCAAGTGGTTCTGAACTGCATTCGCCATGTCCTTGTATTTTCAAACTGCATCATATTTACTGGATTTCAGTGGTTCAACAGAAAATGTAAGCTTGACATACGGGACCCAACAAAAATAGCTTTTGCCTTCAAAATGAAATTTAGGAATTCCTGGGAAATTACATGGGAAAATCCAGTAATAGTAATTTTACAGTAATCAACCAATTATCCCAGCACAATCAAAAGCCTCTCTCCAACAGGATCTCATTGTAGCCACACATGAAGCAGAGAAAGAGGCTGGTTACAGGTTACTGAATGGCATTTAATCCAGATACTGATACCCACAAGCTACAGTGATCTCAGGGCATTCTTTTCTGTTGTCTCCTCTGTTTCTATACTGGGATAGTGGATAGGGGATGTGCAGTTGTTTAAAAAGAGCTATGTAGAGGATTTTCACTTTTTAATTTTTATTTTTTTTTATAAAACAATGATAGAACGGCAGTATTTTGCTCTTGTTTAGCATTAACAATATATTAACCTAAAATATTTAAAACTATGTGCACACAATACTGCAGTCTGGTGAAACCACAGCCAGAAAGAATGTATCTTTGTGACATCTCATATCAGAAGTCAAAAGCATGTCTCATGAAAGACTGCTGAATAAAATTTAAAAAAAAAAACATGTACTAGCTCGCACTGATAACATTTCTAGCAAAAGTGTAAACACCATAGCAATGCAGGCAAGAGGGGTGAGTTTTGAGTTTAGTTCAATTTGTCATGTTTTACAAATAAGTAACTATTCCAGCTTATTAAGACTCCATCAGCCATGTCTAAATACTGTATCTCACAAACATTGTAATTTGTCGAACTTAAGCTTCGGTCCAATTTGAGATGCATTTAAACCAGGGGTTTGGTTCAGGTAAATGAATAAACTAACAAGGACCAGCTCAGATTTAATCTGGTCGTTAATGGAAAGGTGTTGCCTTCTCTCGTCATGACCTTTGGGGAAGGTTAAATGGATTTTCAATGAACAAAACCATAAATACTGCAAAACGCTTTCACGTAAAATGCACTATACTTTCTCCAGAACAACTGTAAGACACTGTGCTGGTCTTTTTGGCCTGCATCAGGAGCCGAGAGAGCATGCATAACTAAAGCGCTATTTCACGGCAATTTATTTTGAAAAGACGCTTATACAGGGTTGGTGAATACAAGGCTTTCAGCTGCATATCAGTGTTTCAAAAACATGTGTTCTCTTCACTAAAACAGCGGTCAGAAAACAAACACACACACTATCCTGTTAGTTTATGGGATGAAAACTAATTGAGTTTACTGAGAGAACTTAACCAACCGAAGCTTCAAACACTAAAACTTACCAACACGGTGGAAAAGCTCACTTTGGTGTGTTCAATGTGACAAGACCTCCTCTAAAACAACTTAGCACAGCTGCGGAGAAAGCATAGCAGGGAATGTGCAGTATCTGCTGACTCAGCAAATATTGAAACACAGGATACAAACTCATTTAAAAAGAGGCAAAGTTACACAGCACAGCTGACTCAAAATGTTTGCACTTCTACATGCTGTGCAATACAATGCACAGTATGTGTTTTTACCAGCAATCTGACAATTATTTACGGCTTTTTAAACAGGTTAATTTGATTCACATGATGCACTTTTTTTTGTCTTGCCAATTAAAACACTTCTCAAAGATCTGTTCTCACACTTTTTTCACCCCATTCATTGTTTGTCAGTGATTTTTTTCAGCCCTGTGGTATACCACTGCAGTTTGAACCAATTGCTCAAACAATTGGGAAAAAAGTATTCTCATTTAATACCTTTGTGCAATGGTATTAAACTGTGCACTTGCAATATTATGCACTATTCACTGTATTTAATGTATTATGCTTTGTTTTTTACTGTATAGCATGTATTATGCATTTCTCTGTATTTAAAGTATTATGGATTTTCTTGTTACTGCATCTTGTAAAGCGCTTTGTGATGGTGGTCCACTATGAAAGGCGCTATATAAAATCAAGATTGATTGATTACCAGAGTTCAAATGACTTCAGAAATTCCCATAAAAGTGTTTCCCACTTTGTGCCACTCACTTCTAAAGGTGGCACAAAGTGCCAACATGCAACCACAAGTGTGTTCCAAAAACATTACCTAGTGCTCACCAACAGGAAAACATGCAATAGGTTTTGTCCCTTTCCAAGACTTTCATTATTTTGTTTTGGTAACCCTTCTCCCTGTTCTAATACATTACACTTCCATCAGGAATATCAGACCCCATTAGTGGCTTTTCTGGGACAGTCAGCAATTACATTGCTTTTACAAGCACAGGAAGTCCATGCTATCTAGACTGCCATGTGAGAACTGGAGACTGCTTACATGTTCATTTTGTTTCCACACAGTAAACAGAAAGTGATTTTAAACAAAGGTGAGGTACGAACAACAACTCACAGATGAGCTGATGTTCAGCTGCAAATAGAAAATGTTATTGCCAAGGGTACAGTTGGCATCTGCATTACTGCTGAAAACACAAAGAAACGGAAAAGCAGTAAAGGTGTGGTCCCAACTAGTTCCGTGACAGTCATTTTCCTATTATCCTTATGCAAGGACAGAGATCTAGACAGCAAATGCAATTATGTGTTCCTATTTCTGCCCCTTTATAGTAAACTGCATTTAGAATAAAAACAAATCGAATTTGGTAAAGTCAGTTTTCATTGTCAGACTGTTTAAATTTGGCCACGTTGCTGCTTTTAATATAAATATGATTTCTGTAAACGACTCATCTCAGTAGGTATCTCTTATGTAAATATTTTTATAAAAGACTCCCCTTTAAGAAGTCTAAGAAATAAAGTTGTCTGGTACATGTTGTATATCTGTACTGTATGTGAGGTTATGTGACAGTTGTAAAATAAAGCATAATTGTTTTTCTAAAGAGACTATGAAAGGACTCCTTTCCAAAGGCTGCTTACAGTAAGCACATTTAAAAAAGTGCATACAATTTTACTGATTCACACAATCCTGTGCACAAACAGGGCATGTGCATTGCTTTGGGTGCTGCAGGATCTTATTTATATGTTCCATTCAATTTTCAATGTACAACAGCTAAATAGCAGGAAGCTTGAGATGGCTCATAAGCAAACAGTGGTAAAGTGAAAAACTCTCACACATGTGCTTCTTACCGATGCTAAATAATGGATGTAAGATCTTGAAATTGTGAATGAACGAGGTAGTGTTTGTTTTTGAATGTTTGTTTTTGAAATCAACTTGTTCCTGCTACAATGGGCTGACCATTCACTTTTCTGAGCCTGAGAAGTATGCAAAGGAAAGTATGCAAAACTAGTAACAGTAACGAGTCTTAGTGGAAAAACAACATTAGAATCTATGACTGGTGTGGGGACAATCAGAGGCAGGCCTGTAACCTGGAATACATTTGTCTTACCAGCAAGGTTACCAGCAAAGTATCATTGTTTTTTTGATTGGGAAACAAGCTCCAGGTTCTTTCTTGAATGTTGACTGTAAACTAAAATGGACCATCAGGGCAGTGAGAATCCACTGCCTTGCTGGAAAAGCCAGAATGCGTATGAGCAGAGCTCCACTACTGTACGCTAAGTGACTATTGTTCACACTGCTTGGCACCAATAAATCAGGGTTCTTTATTTCATCTGCGTTCTGAACAATTACTGCTGTGCAGTGTCTAGTTCCCAAAGGGATGTTCTACTACAGAAAAGCAGGAAGCCATCTGCAAATTATAACAAACAATACTCTTCTTAATTCTTACTGTTGGCGACATTTATCACCATTACTGCGCTGTAACTGGAAAAAAAGAAAAGAAAAATGAAATCCCAGCAGTGCAAGACGCTTAAGAGGTCACCCTGGGTTTATTCCGGACTGTAAAGCTACTGTACTGAACGTAAGCACTGTCTCTCTCTAACTGCACAGCAAAGAGATTTCTCCACAGAAAGTTAAAATCAGGCAATTATTCACAAGAGTTCTTTCATTGGCGCACCAAGATCTGCTGAAACACGTAAAAATACAATTTTAGAACACTGATTGGCTATTAGAACTGGAATTTCCAATATTCAGACAATAGCTGAATATCTTCTGCAGGGACACATCTTCTTGTGCAGCTCAGCTGGCAAAACAGCAGCAGAAACAAGATAATGAATGCAAGAAAAGGGAAATTCCAGTTACCAGCCACACATCTGTCACAGTGAGGAAAGTGTGTTCCTTAAACACAATTTCAATAGAAGTAAGTGAAGCTTTTTACATTAATATAAACAATGTAATAAGGTGATGGGTTATAACAGAGAAACCTGGTTCCATGCAGGTTCTGTGCTACAGTAGCTTTCACACATCACACTCACCACTGCTACTCAGTCTTGGCGAATTTCATTTTTGTGAATAAACTAAGTTTGAATCCGTCTAAGTTATCAAACGTTAATGACCACTGCACAATCCCAAAATCTGTGTATAGTATTTAACTAGGTAGAATTATCCTGGTGCCAGAAAAGAGGTTCCCATTCACTTTAATTAGCTGCTTTTTCAAGTCTATTCTTGCAGTCTGAGTCAGCAAAGACTTGTAATATCCAGGTCTACAGCCTAAATCATCATGCAAAACATGAATCACACATAACACACAAGCATCTGCTACCTATGCTTCCAAATGATTTGTGTACATATATACACACAGTACCACTGGGATAAGAAACGTGTCAGCCATTTATGTCTTTTTAGACAAAAGAAAAACGGGTTCAGCAGTAACATTTAGTTAACTGGAGATATCTGAATACCACCCGCAATAACAAACCATACATGAATTCCATGTCAGGACTGCTGTCTCAGCTGCATCATGTTGTAGCTTGTTACACTATTTCCACATAACTATAACTTCACAGTGGAACCTGGTAGTGTATTTGCTCACATTCATACCAGCGCAGGTATCCCAAAGCAATTCAAGCTAATGTCTGATATTTCGATTACTACAGTATCTCTGTACAATACTTCAAAGAGAATAAAGGCATCGCGTATAACCAGATGGCTGTTAAGAACCAAAATGACAATTATGACGAATGAAATGTAGCATACACCATATTGGATAGTTGATCAATGTAATCTTTGGGTTCAACCTTCTGTCTCATGACAGCTGGACAAATGTATTAAATTACATTCTGTATGTGATGCCTAGTCATCAATTGTACAGTATATTATTTAATGAGATTATATACACAGGTTGTCAGTGGCTTGGAAAAGAGGTAAACATTTGGAAGTGCACTCTCATTGGCAAAACAAGTTTGTCCGATAACCAAACAAACAGATTGTTGTCGCCGACAGCACCTACTATTGCTTAACTATGTTGTTGTATATTGTATGGTATATGTATGCATCACATTGTGAATATTATGTATAGCAAATTATGGGTCATGCCATCAGAAATGGACCAATGGTCACCACCACAGATTCTTTTAATACTGCATATGAATTTATCTGGAAGTGTTTTAAGAAAAATACCAAGATATTAGTTCTCACCTCTTATTGGTTATTAAGTTATGGTATGGAAGGAGACTTTTGTAAGAAGGTCAATTATTAATTTTTTCCAATCTAAACCTAAAAAGAAATCCTTAAAACTATAAGAGAGTAGGGTAAAAAGTCCACCAAGGGTTTTATTTGTTTTCATATAAAGGGAGGGGTTATCTTGCACCACAGGCAGATAGTAACCAAAATGCAGATGACATGTGGGGGCCAATTTCTAAATCATTTGAATTACTGAAGGACTAATTAATAGAATAGTCGACAAATTTCATTGGTTCATGCAGCAATACATTTTTTAAAGGCAAGGGAAAGATTGACTATTTATAACCTGGCTAGCTATTAGCTTAAAGCAGATCTTTGACCATCTCTGAGAGGCATACAGTAATTAAAATCCAGAGAAAGAGAAAGAAAACCCAGTGGTATTTTATTGGCATCTTCAGTTCGCATCTGTTCCTCTTGTACTAAAGCGACTCTCAAAAACAAAGTTGGCAAATATATCTGTCACAGCCTTTTCTTCTAAAAAGTACTGTCAAGTACTTTACATTTAAACTCAGCTTCACAATGTGCAAGTGTCTATTTTATTTTAACCACAGCACTTAAAAAACAGATGTGAATAACAAAGATTTTACTGTCTATCAGCTGCAAGTGCAAACTGCTTAAACGGTACATAAGGACCTTTTTATTTTATTGTGTTGAGGTTAATGTTTACATAAGGTGTGTGTATTGTTTTATTTATTTATTTATTTATTTTACATTTTGACCACTTTTTTAAACTTTTAAATTGCATTCCCTGCCTCAAGATGGCTTCACATGTACCCGCATGGACCTCTCAGAACTAAATGTAAAAAAATAAATAAATAAACAATACACACACCTTACATAAACAGTTGTAGCAACACATGGGAACATGTAACACAATAAAATAAAAAAGGTCCTTATGTACCCTTTATGTTGACATTAGAATTTTAACTATTATTATAAGATAACGGTGAACATTTATTTTAACTGCAAACCATTTTGATAACATGCAAAAAAAATCACATAGTATTAATAAACAGGCTCAAACATCATTTAGTAACAGATTACTATGAAAGCAGAGCAGTTATGCAATGCAATGATAAAATCCATGTGTAAAATACGCACACAAAACCAACAATCAAAAGGCTAATACTATACAATAGTGTAGTAAAGTAAACTATGCAAAGTAACGTGTGCCAAGACCTAACATGTATGCAAAAGTAGAAGACCAAGTGAAATAACTTCAGGAATGTAACCAGCAATGATAATTGCATTACAAGCTGTTTCAAAGTGCACTATAATGCTCCTCTTCAAGCCATCGCTCTCTATCCACACTTGAACTCTACATGCAATACATCAGTTCCACAAAAAAAAATTATTGGTTATCCTCCCCCCTTTTTCAAACCAATTTGAAAATTCCCAATTTGAATGTCATCTAAACTGTGATAACTTGCTACAAACAGCGTTCAGTCTACACTCATAGAATATTACATTTTCAAAAGGACCCACATCACCAGTTACCAAACTGCCATTAAACAAATGAAAGGAAATCATAAATAAACACCCTGTTCAATGGTAATGTTAATCCCATTATTAAGACCATGACATAGAACCAACATCAGTAGCAGGCAGTCACAGTATCTGGTAAAAACAGAGAACTGGAGTAGCGCTGCATAGCCTGTTCAGTTCACTCACTTCTTTGTATTAAAACAATGAACAAAAAGATCTGCCATTAGTGGACGCGATTAAATATTTATTGTGTGCAAGCATTTTTTCTCTGTATTGCAAAAATGAACACAGCTATGCTGCATGAACTACATGACTCACTAAATATTTTTCTAAGGTAGCCAATACACACCCTACGCAGAGATACCACTGTACTGTTTATTTAGTTAATGTTTATGCTAATATGTTTGCTTTTTCTTAACATTAAAATGTTCAGCAACCATGTGAAGTAGAAATATATATCGCGCGTACGACTTCTTCCTCTTCTTGGAATAATGTGTCATTTGTAGGTTTAAGCATTGATCAACAATTTTTGAAACCATTTAAAATGAATTTAAGAATTTTGAATTTCCGTAAGCCAAGTGTTTTATGTGCTTGACGCACTTCTGCCATAACAGTGAAGCTGTAGGCTTGACCATTCCTGTAAAGTATTACTGTAGTACTTACTGTACCACCCTGGCAACAGAAAATCGAATTTCAGTGAATGGTTTAGCTTGTCCCAGACAAGAATGGGATTCTTCCAAACCTGTGATGTAAAGCAGTTGTCAAGCAATAATGAAACTCCCAGTCAGTACACGCTGGTGTGAATAAATAATAAAAAGGTGGGGTATTTGTGTCTGTGGTCGTGGCTCAGGATTCCATTTCCCTGCCAGAGCCTGACTGGTATCTGTTACTGTAACCTAGCAACTTCTTCAGGAAAGGAAAAACAAATGCTTCTTAACAGCAGACAGAAAAAGAGAACACTTAACAAAAAAAACAGCATTTCTGATATGATATTACAAAATATAAATCTCCAAGAAGCCATAATCCCAAATCCCAGCTATACATACAGCAGTCAGCACTTAAATGAGCAAACAATGAAGCCAGTGTGCAAGTATAGTGCATGGAGCCAAGCCAATAATCCGTCTCAGCCCTAGTCATTGCAGACACTTTAAATTCAATGATGTTAGTCAGCAAATGTTTATTGCAATGTATGTCACTATAGAATTATTATTATTATTTATTTCTTAGCAGACGCCCTTATCCAGGGCGACTTACAATTGTTACAAGATATCACATTATTTTTACATACAATTACATTATTTTTACATACAATTACCCATTTATACAGTTGGGTTTTTACTGGAGCAATCTAGGTAAAGTACCTTGCTCAAGGGTACAGCAGCAGTGCCCCCCACCTGGGATTGAACCCACAACCCTCTGGTCAAGAGTCCTAACCACTACTCCACACTGCTCCACACTTACTTTTTGCTACAACTGCTTTGTAGGTTATGCTGTTACAAGAAATCCAGGGGTGGTGTTAACCCTTCAAGACCAGAATATCTTCCTTTGTTCCCCCTCATCACAAAGAAGAGTTTCTAAAAATCCAGAAGAGGCTGGGTTTGAATCCCAGTTCAGGTTCGACCTATTGCCAGTTACTTCGCTGTGTGTACAACAGTTTACAACTGAGCAGAACCATGAGAATCTGAGGTTGGCAGCAGCTACATGTAGGAATATACAGTGAACAATATACAGAGCATAGTTACAGTCGCAACACTATAGAGAAACAACACTGCACTGTACTTCAGAAGCATCTTTCTGGAGGAGTCTGTTCATCGCCACACTCGCTCTTACTTTTAGAGGCCCTAGAATATTCAGCCAGGGTTTCTCATATGCAATGCATATTATAAACATTTTGCTGGCACAACCTTCTGGGAACATTTCATTCTGACCAACATTGATTTCTAATGAAGCCGTAAAGAGTTACATGTACATGGCAATACCGTACATAATAATAGTTTATGGATATTTTCTATACAATAGCCACTAAAAATGTGCTGGCTAACAAAAAAAAATGTGTGCATTGATCCATACACTTCAAAAGATTTGACACAAATCCCCAGTAATGTTGTTGAAGCTGACACCCTGGGATCCTTCAAGAAGCTGCTTGATGAGATTCTGGGATCAATAAGCTACTAACAACCAAACAAGCAAGATGGGCTGAATGGCCTCCTCTCGTTTGTAAACTTTATGTTCTTATGAATCTGAATCCCTGAAATACTGCATAAGCTGTAATATATAAAAGCTGCACCTTCCTAAAGTATGTCAGTTTCAGTTTAAATTTCCAAGACAGCAGAGCTGACATACTTTAAGAGGAATGATGTAGGTGCTCCATTGGCAGATGCTTCTATAATGCACAATGATGATTCAAGAGGCTCAGAATTGAAATACCGTGCAAACATGAAAGCAGTCCTGTTCTAGGTGCCTATGGGGTCCATTCTCCCTATTGTATTGACAGTGTTATTTAATGTTTTTTTTATTAGTATTTATTTTTGTGGACAACCTATATGGTGCATTGTATAAATTGTACATTATATGGGAAAAGTGAAACAGTTGAGGAAAAATACATCAATTTATACAAATTACAATAAAAGATATGACAAATGCATTCTAAAAATGTGTTTAAAAAATACAACTATAAATTAATAAAAGGCTTAATATTCTCATATTGATGCTTGCTCGACTGTAAATTTCACGCAGTATTTTACACAGCCAGGAAGCATGTAACCCAATATAACCATGGAAACAGAATCAGCCGCTCTGGAGGAGCAGGCTGAAGGAAGTGTGGGCTTGGGTAAAGTAACATCCACCCAAACACTCTCTGCAGCACCGCCCCCAGCCTACCACGTGAAACTCATCTTCAACAGTGGAATGAGCAACTTTCACAGGCAGGATGTGCAATGAAACCATAGCGTTCCTTTCAATAAGTCTTGCCAAGAATGCACCTACTGTAGGTACTAACAAAAACACAGAAACATCATTGTCATTGAAATGCGAGTACTAAAATAAAAATATGTTGCACAAATCAAAGGCAAAATAAAGACTGACAGTAGCAATAAACATGCAGGCTAAACAATATATAAACTAACATATTTGTGTTGCATGTTTCTGATCAAATAAATGTGGCTTTGTAGTTGGTGTTACTTTGTTCACCAGTCAAATGCACAAGCTTAATTCGTAGTGATAAAAATCCATAATTGTAGAAAGCGATGAAATGTGTTTCCACCACACTAGCTTACAATGCAGATAATGACCGAAGGAAATGAGAAAATATTGTTTCTATTAATGCTTGAAAGATTTTAAATACTCCTAACACATGAAAGGTTAAGGTGTGTTTGCCATGTTTAAGGATACCTACCCTAAATAATTACTCAGCATCTCTTATTTATTATGTTGGAAGGTTAAAAGTTAACTACCATAGATATGCTAAATTAGACACCATATACACTGAGCAGTATGCAAGACTATCTTAATCCGCTCTAATGAGGCGGTGTGGTCCAGTGGTTAAAGTCCAGGGCTTGTAACCAGAAGGTCACCAGTGCAAATCCCACCTCATCCTATTGTTAGCGACTCTGCATATAATGCACAGTTCACAGCCTACCTCTGTAAAGCACTGTGTGATGGTGGTCCACTATGAAAGGTGCTATATAAAAAAAAATATATTATTATATATACTAAATTACTTTCAGATTGTGTACTTCAGATGTCTGAAAATATTGGGTACATTTGAAATGGAAATGTATGACATTTAATTGTGAAACAAACAGGATTATCATCCTGCATTGTACAGAACTGTGACGATTGACTAAAGAATAATGCTAATAGTAATACTAATACAAAAAAAAACTTCCAATAGAAATTAATGAAATACAAAGACTGTACATGGAATCGCAGAAATTGATCTGCCCTAAAATTAGTCAGTCGCATGTTGAGAAATAGGTCAGATCTGTACTGTTACGTTCTTTACAAATATATAAGGTACTATTTGTGTGGCTTTCTAGGGAACTGGTATGTATTTTAACTTTTTTTCTCATGTAATATCTGTCTGTGAACCCAAGTTACATGATGTGTATGAAACATACATACTTTAAATAACAAAACACAACGACACAATAATACAACCAATCGGTACAGGTAAGGCACACTAACAACTGTTTCAGTAACACAGGAGGTTTTATTGGTTTTTAAGATGATCCTACATATAAACGCAATACCTGTAGGCCACATTGTAACTGCGGACAACAGGTAGCTGCGGCTCTTCCACATTTTCCCCCGATCAAAGGCCGAGCGAGCGTTCCACTCCACAAAATAAAACGTGCGTTTGGTATTGAAATGTGAATACTTTACTTACTATGAGCACGGACGTCCTGACAACCTCAGAGACGCTCTGTCGGAGCTCGGCCGCGGTTCCCGGTTTGCCGAGACCCCGTGTGAACTTCCTTGTCTCCGGTACGACTGTGAAAGACATCGCCGAACGCAGCCTTCAGCAACTTATTTAATAAAAAAAGTAACGTTCTAATAAGAATCAGAGTCCCAGGTGAAAAAAAAACCATTCGCTGTATTCTTCTTTACTACCAGAGTACACCACGAGTGAAAACCGGGACCGTGGTTGCAATCTGGGATATTTGTGATATTATTATTCTGAATAGTGAATGTGCCTCGTTTATCATCTGTTCATGCCTGCTGTGTTTGTGTTTTAACCATAAACAATCCCCCAACGCTGTCATCTTAGATATATTCTGTCCTTAGTCTCCATGCTGCTCTACTCCTACCTCCTGCATTATCTCACGTCTGACTGGCGTTCTGTTTACTGAGGAGCCTGAGCTATTCCACTCCTCCCTCCTGCAATGAGACCAACTCCCTCTTTTCGTCAGTATTCAAGCACGCTCGCCAAAGCTATGGGCTCGTTTCTACACTGTAGCTGCAAGCACTGTAACAGATGATTTCCCTATCAGAAGATAAGCAAGGTTTAAGTTGCATCATTGTGATTCAATCCAGGCGACACATTTGTTTTGCCAGGGTCCAGTTGGGTCCAGGAGTATTTTTGCATGGCAGCTTCAGTATTAAGTACAGTGATTATGTGCTGTTTATGCTTTGCTACATTTGATTTATTGGCAGTTGGTATCACTATTTAAAGAGGGTAGATGTAATTAAAAAAAAAATTAAAATGAGAAGTTCAGTCATTAGGTGTTTGTCCATATAGGCTAGCCACTGAACAACAACTATGATTTTGAGTTATTATTATTTATTTCTTAGCAGACACCCTTATCCAGGGTAACTTACAATTGTTACAAGATATCACATTATTTTATATACAATTACCCATTTATACAGTTGGGTTTTTACTAGAGCAATCCAGGTAAAGTACCTTGCTCAAGGGTACAGCAGCAGTGTCCCCCACCTGGGATTGAACCCACAACCCTCTGGTCAAGAGCCCTAACCACTACTCCACACTGCTGCCCGTATTTATCCACGACTCTCCACAAATATGCAATTCACACAATGTTAATAATTCAAGAAGTCAAGTGTGGACTAAGGTTTGGTTACCAGTTTTGTTACATTAGCTAACAGTTTGACTTTCCTTTTATAAAAATAAGGCAAATGGAATGATGAATTTGGGACATTGTGCTTTGTGGTCTTCCACAGGAGAGCTTTACCTATTTTATAATGGAATCATTTATAAAGTACTAACAAGATTTTTAAAAAGCAAGGGAAATATAATTTGAATTTGCAATTGCATTCATGTGTTTGCATCCTTTTAGAACACAACATTTGAAAAGAATCTCCTGTAACGAGTAGCTTCAGATAAGAAGATTTATTTGATTTGGAATACAGTACAGTGTTTTTTACAGCCCTGAAACACTTTACAGCGCTCCCTCGATATTTCACAGTTCGAGTCAGAGAAAGGAACAGGGAGAAATGTTTCAAATTCTACATGTTAAATGAGCAAGTATATGTTTTAGAAATATTATTGGCGTTTATGAATCAGCAAATTCGCTTGTGTGTAGGTGTGTGGCTAAGGCTGTGTGCCTCCACAGTTTACAAATTGAAGACTGTAGTCGAGGCTTTAGTCCAGCCTGCCCATAATAATTCCTTTTTATGTGAGCTGGGTCCTAGAATATTATTTTATGCTGTGTCTTCACATTTATTAACTACAAGATTCAGTACTACAGCTATTCATAAGTAAATGTACAATGGAAATCAATACACGCTGAAACTACCTTGAGAATGCAAATGTTTATGATTTTTTGATATTTTGACATTTTCAGTTATGGCAATGTTCCAGTCCAGGTTTTTGTTCCAACCATGTCTTCAATTATAAGAAACCAAGTCAAGCAGACAAACGTTTAGACTGTGCTTTCTTGAGTGTACTCAGTACAATTTCATATAGTTTTACCTTAGAATTTTAATTGTACATTTTAAAGTTATGGATTGTGTCCCTAATTATTAAACTGAGCCAATTAAACTCCCAAACAGGTCCTAAAGCACTAATTATCTAATGATACCTGGTAAATCTGTGATAAAACAGCACTTCACCATTAGACATTCCGCTTCCTGACATAAACTATAATTTGTTTGTATGTTAATCAATCAATCAATCTTTATTTTGTATAGCGCCTTTCATAGTGGACCACCATCACAAAGCGCTTTACAAGGCATAGTTCATTAAATACAAACAGAAAAAAAAACGCAAATACATTAAATACAGGCAGAAATACATTAAATACAGGCATATTACATTAAATACAGGACTAGAATGTGAATTCTAGACATTGTGGATGCGTGTGTCATACAGAATCATGGGGCTAGGATGTGAATTCTAGACATTGTGGATGCGTGTGTCATACAGAATCACATGAATAAGATGGAGTGAAAAACCTGAAATAGCAATTTAGACAACTGCTAATAACAGGTATCAGGCTTAAAGAGCATTGAAAGCAAGAGAGAACAAGTGGGTCTTGAGAGACGAATTTGAAGCGAGCGACTGTGGGAGCTGCACACACTAAAACTGGAAGAGAGTTCCAGATCCAGCAATGAAGCTAAAAGAGCGCTCTCGGAGTGTGGTGCACTTTTGCTTGGGTATAACAAGCAAGCCAGAGTCAGAGGATCTCAGCTTGTGTGCAGGGACATAGCAGGTCAGGAGGTTGGAGAGATACTCTGGACGTGTGTGATGGAGGGCCTTGTAGGGAAGCAGGAGAATTTTGAAAGTAATCCTGAACTTCATGTGTAGCCAATGCAGCTGGGCAAGACAGGGGGTAATATGATCATGTTTTTTACATCTGGTAAGGATCCTAGCAGCGGCATTTTTAACCAGCTGCAATTTAGCAAATTATCAGTTCAATTAAGGGTCTAGTTAAGTAACTGAGAGCTGTTTAAATTCCCTTATTCTGTCAAATTATAAAGTCAGTTGATTTTTGTCAGCATTGCCGTAAACATGTGAACCTGTTTTATATACCTGATGTGTAATCAAAAATTCCCTGGGACTCCCAACTGACCAGCAGTGGATGAAATTTGCAGCAGAGCGTTCATGTCTATAGAAAATGACCACACCCATGCCTGATGACTATATTTATGCACTAGTCACCAAATACAGAAATCCTGTAGAGTGGGATTTACATATATCCTTAAAATAGGGAAATCTTCTTTAAGCCACCAGCTGTCCATTTTTGATATTTACTCCTGGTTATGAAATGCTCTCCGTGGAAAATGTTGTGATGCAGGACAGTTCTGAGTGACATGCTAATTCAAACACCTGGATAAAAAGAAGCAACAACAAGTTTACTTAAGACTAAGGGGAGATCTGTATGTTCAAAGTAAATGATCTTTTTGATGTTCAATAGTGTTAAATTGATCAGACTTGTTTCAATTTTGTACCTGTACGGCATTTCAACCCAGACCTCCATGGGTAAAGGGCATAAAACTTTTATGAATCCTCCCACTGCACCACCTAGCCCCTGAATGTAATTCATCTTGATCATATGGAGTTTATAGCACATACCCTGTGAGCATTAGTCAGTCAACATAAGGTGAAGAGTTTACAGAGTAATCCGTATTAACTGTGAAGGATGAGAGGATCTGTATGACAATAGGAGGAGAAGCAGTACAGATAGCCTTTAAATTGTGACATGTGTGATTTGGGTTTTAAAAGTAAATCTGTATTCATCTCAAATTCATTTTACATTTTATAATGTATTGCACTGCACCAGGCTGCTCTAATTTCCAAGGTCCACAGATTTAATCTCTTAATACACCAACACATATAACTAACTAACTCACTGGCCAAATGCTGCTGCCATTTTCTGTTTTTTGGGGAATTATATTTTATTGTATTTTTATGAACATCAGCCCATTAAATGTAAAAAAACGAACCCTCTTACAGTATATTTTAAATATAACAGTTACTAAGGACACAAATGAAAAGTATAATTCAGTATTAAAAAATGTAATTGGAAGGAACTACAATATTTCCTTAAGTATTTATGCTAAAATTGTTAGACTTTTGAATCTATTGCAGCTAGTTTTATAGATTACAGCACCTCACGTTAACATAGGTACACTGTTGAAATGGTCTTTCATTTAATATATACTATCAATTCTACTCTCCATAGCTGATTGTCAAACTCTCACATTCTCCAGCAAAGGCCAACACTCCTTGATAAATCCTTAAGTCTTTAGGTTAAAAACAAAACGCTCAATGTATATACACAATCACAACACTCAATATGTGTAAGGCAGAAAATAAGGTTATTTAATGAGATTTAACATTCAACAAAATATTGACTGTATTGCTTGCAGGCAGTATATGGGGATATAAAGATCTTATTGTCTTAACCACAATCCTTTACAACTACATGTAATCATATTCACATAAGAAACCCCATTTTAGCACAATAAGTGAGTCTTGAGAACAGAAAAGGAGCCAACTTGTTTAAACAAGTATCATTTTTGGAGAGAATGACTTCATATGCATCACATTCTATAGTATCTCCTCAGCTTGAAAGCCTTTGTTTGACTGAGCAATTGTGGCAAAGTGGTTAACAGAGTGGAGGTGCAGGTGATCAGTAATCAGACAGACAACGATAATCCAGGTGTAATGGTGATTTCATGTTTATATCCAATGGCACGATGGCAAACAACAGTAAATAATAACAATGTTAATGAAGCAATACAGCGGCGTCCCGTTTCAGTTCACCCACACGTAACACAAACACAGACACCAGTCCACAGTGCATGCTCTAGCGCTCGTAGTGAATACAGTTCTTTAGTGAAAACAAAGTGCAGTGATGTTGATCCGGGTTTAGTGCTGGCCTTTGGCAACAGCTCCGGATCGTGTTAGCCGTCTAAATAACAACAAACAGTATTATTAATGACAAACAAAACAAACAAAACACTTACTTTTCACAACACAGGTTCCCTTTTTGGTCATGCAATTTTAACCATTCACAAAGGAACAGATCACATCACTATGTCCCCTTAAATACCGTCAACCATGACCCCTTGTTTAACGAGTGAACCCACTCTTCCAATCCGTGGATGCCACCTCGTTTCCCTTCCGGGTCAATGGTTTAGTGTACCGTAGCTTTGCCCTCTTTCTAGATGGCCGTCTTCCATCTAACCCTGGGAATTAACTGTCAGGACATCCAGTCCATGGTAGTCTGTTCCCTTTACACAGTGCCCACGCTGGTCGGGAGGGAGATCTAACACTAGAATCATTCGATCTCTGTCACAGCAATCTATCAAACATAGACAAACCGTTTGACTTTGTGCAAGATGCCAGGTCAAACATATTTTAGCTAATCTGGGACTACAAAGAGTAGCCTAGTTAAAAGGGTCATCAGATTAACCATCTAAATGTTTAAAATTCTAAACGTACTCCTAATGTTGGAATCACGAGAGAGTGTTTTGGGAGGTCCCCAGTAGCTTGAAGTGCACGGTGAGTCTTGGAAGCTTTGTTTGAATGTAACTGGCTGTGAGCCCACAGGGAGCTCTGTGGTTTTTGCGCTCTTGTAAGTTTGGCAGGATAATCGGCTAGGGACAGACATCACTCTTCAGCGACCCTGACTGATCAGGGGACCAGCGAATTAGGTGGGTAAAGGAAGAATTTGGAGAAAAAATAGAATTTTTAAAATTTCATGTCACATTTTTTTTTTCTTTTACATAGGAGCAGGAAGCACCTACTGTGCCATGTTTACTGGCAATCCACAGTGTCATCACGAAAATATACATTGAAATGTAAGATTACATAAACCCCCTAAGACATAAATGTTAACAAATATTTGAAAGGCCCCATCCCTTCAAATAAAATAAAATGACGAGTAGGCTTGACATGGAAACAATGCTGTGGTACAGTGAAAATACAGTGACAAAAACATTGGGCATTATATGTATTTATAGTGTGCATTAAGGCTGTTTTTCAAATGTATTCAAATTATAAATGCTGTACACACATTTTGTAGATATGAAGCTATTTGTCTGGATCATTAAAGTGTTACAGAAACCCCTCTCTGTTTACAAGAATTATATTACTTTACCTTACTGTAATATTTGAATAAAAAATACTGTCAATAAGACTTATACAATAATTCCTGTCAAAATATCTACTTAACAAAATGGCTGAAAAATAGTTAACATACTGTATTTATTGATTTTGTTTTAGAGATGATTTCTCGGCAATACATAAACTTGTCTTCATTGCTCAGTTTCTGCCTCAAGGTGATTTTTACTTCCTTCTCAGCGCAGCCCATTTTTTTGTTTGTTGTTTGGTTTTAGTTTTGCAAAATGAATAGGTGTTTTACGCCTTTAAAAAAGTAGGAGTTAATTAAAGACTGGAGTAAAGCCTTTGAAAATATGGCCCAATGTATTTTAAAGAAAATATTTCCTTTCCTTTTTTGTACTAGACCTAGGTATAAAACATTACATCAATAAACAAAACCCATGCAAAGGCTTTCACAGGGCTATCTGGTGATTGGGTTTCTTATGTAAAATAATCTAATAATGAATATGCTTAGAATAAAAACATTTTTTGGGCTTGTTGGTTATATAACATATAAAAAATATTATGCATGGTTTACATACAACATTGATATAAACATACATGTTACAATGTGAAACGTGTGTTGTTACTTGTATCAGTCTGCAGCACAACGTTCATGATTTCTAATGAACAGTAGCTACAAATACAGTAGGGCCTATACAAAAACAGCTTTCTATTTACCAGGACTTTGCCAGGTCCAGACATGTAAAGAAACAAAGCCTTCAGGGTTTCTTCTCAAAACTCATTTTACTTGATGAGGAAAACTATAAGGCAATGAAAGTTTGTGTAATTCATGGTACAATATAGGTATGTTTAAAAGTATTAAACTATGCATTAAAACACATGCAGTGTGACTTTCACTATAATGTATAGAATGAAAGCGTTGTGTAACATTTTAGAATGTTATTTATTTATGTGTTGTAACAAGGTTTTTAATATTATTATTATTTATTATTATTATTTATTTATTATCCAGGGCGACTTACGGTTGTTACAAAACATCACATTACAGATAAGAGCAGTTATAAAATACAATAAAGTCAGTAGTATATAAGAGCAAAATCAAATAAGAGAATATAAATACAGTACATAACTACATCTACAGTACATAACTACAATATTACATTGTAATAATACTAATACTAATATTACTTGTGAATATTGTCAGAACCAAATGTAAATGTAACAATGCAATGTAATATGCAATATACTGTACATTACATTTTAATTTTAAATACTGTATATTGTTGCGATGCTGACAGCAAAGGCAACGTACTGTGTTTCTTTAAACTTTGCAGGGTGTTCAGTAACACTATAAGCTCTATTCACAAACGTATTATTCAAAGGTTTATGGTCTAAATATTGAATATATAACTTTATTGATGTATTTATTTCTTTAATTACATCAAAATGAATACGAATTAAGAAACATCTTAAAGGGCAACTTGGTAAGGGTATGAAATATCAGAGTTAACTAATGTATTCTTCTTGTTTAGATTCAGTTTGCATCATTTCCTGTGTCGTTAGTCACTTCCTGGTGTTTCTAACCTAAAATAACAAACTGAGCTGTTGTATAAAATGCCAACCATCAGTTTTCTTTTTTACAGTTGTTGTTTGTTTTGTTATTTGGACCTTTTTAAAGTGCTCTACACACAGTGCCTTACAGTATATAAAATGTAATACTAGGGTAGTACTATACCTCACGGACTGTGCTCTACCTGTTTGGTGCCAAGAACAACAACCTGGCATCCCAGAGGCACTATGTTCATCACAAAACATCATCTTGGTTTCAGGAGTGTGAAAAAGGACACTCAAGTAATTATATTTAGTCAAAGCTGGTTTCTTAGTATACTAGCAAGTGGTTTTACAGCTTAGTCTTTGTATCGAGGATTAGGGAAGGTGTACATGAACAATACATTTATCAGTAGCATGATATGCAACTCCGTTCCCCATGGCCACATTTACGTAGTTTGCATGCTTTATGCATTAGGTATTAATAGGTAATCATTTCCTTGTTAGATTCAAGCAAAATGTACAAGCATAGTGACTGAACAGCTTTACAACAAGGTCTTTCACTTTCAGTATAACTATTAACAATGTCAAAAACAAGGTTATTCAAGCACAAGGCTCCATTTTGGATAGGCACTAACATACATTATGGTTTTAGTGTTGGGCGTCTTACACAGGTTGTGTAAAAATATACAGTGTTTCTGTATAATTACAAATTGTAGATATGTGAAATTGTGCCATGTTGAATTCTACATACAGTATGTTTTAATAAATATAATCCTATTCCTGGTTTGTGACCTGTGGCTTCGGGTGGTCTTTTCAAGTACCCTGTGTGTGTGTGCAACTGTTTAAAACATGTGTGTTTTCTTTAATATGGCCTCTTCTTATAGCCCACTGTTATTAGGCTCATTGTTTTTTTATTCTGCCTTGCTAAACCATATATATAGTAGAAATATAAAAGCCAGATACATAGCATTTTTTTTCAGGCAGCAAAAAAATAACCAATTTACTTCAAAAAATTTTACTTCTTGAAATATTATCTGTTCGTGAACAATAAACCTTTGTTTTCCTCACAATACAAATGGCCAGTTTCATCACAATACCCTAAAGGCTGTCATGTTATCTGTATCTGAAACTAACACTAACAGATAGTTTCCTTGCTATACAGTTGTGTGGCTTTCTACTTATCCAGGCCATTGTAAATTGCAGAGGAATGTAGAGACATGGGCTGCTGTTTTGTTTTTTTTGTTTGTTTTTTTAATTCAGAACTTGTTAAAACTAATTTTGTCTATATTTTTCTTTGTGCTGTTATAATGTCCACAATTTGCCATTCATGTTTGTTTTATTACACCCTGGCCTCCTGTACACTCAAGTTCAGCAGTCTGTGCCAGTGCACCTATTGCTTTGATTATAAACTAATAAATGTTAAAACGTGGACGGAGACGGAAAGAAAAAAAATGACAAGGTTTGTTTCCTATTGTGGGCCCTATTCTCAAAACTTTAAGGACTATTTTAGGAGTGTGTTTAAGGAATTACTTTGAAGAGCGCTCATAAACATTATCTTACTGAAGGTTAAATAGTGTTTTGAAAAATGGCAATTAACTAATTAAAACACCCAGTAAAACAGCTGAAAGGGGTTAATAAACTAATTTGATATGATTAATCAAATGGCGTTTAAAAGTCTGATTGAGGGGAAGTGGGTTGTTGTGAGATTTGCAATACAGTGGGAAGGATGTAAGCAGAAACAACAATAGAACATGTAGATTTTTTAAAGCATATTTCACAATAATTTATCAAATCCAAATGTTCTGCATATTATTATTATTATTATTATTATTATTATTATTATTATTATTATTATTATTATTATTATTTTATCTGATCATTTCCCTAGCACATGTAATGGTGGATATGTTGGGGTTGTACCATTTGGATAGAGTGCAAGTCCAAAGAAATTTTGGAAGTTTTTACTTGTGTTTTTACAAGCGACATGATTTCATTACACTTGAATGTTTTTAGCAAGCAGCCAATCTGGCAACATTGAACACAGTAAAGGCGACCCTCTTGAGGAAAATACTATGTACATATGGAAATCGTATTAAGAAATTGACAGAATATATACAATATGTGGCTGACTTGTAAGAACTCAGATGGGCAGTGTAAAAGGTAGCTTTTTGAATGATTTTATTAAGTTTAGACCAAATGGCCCTGAAGCAAATTCCTGTATCTGCAATATCAATAAAACTCAATCAAAATAGAAATGTGTTTCAGTTTACAATGACACACTGAAAACCACTTATATTTCACAATTAAAGAGTGTGAGTAGCTGCCTCAGGGTCTACTTTAGCATAACAGAGGCAGAAGTTTTAAAGGGACTAAGAGCTCTTAATATAAACAAATCCCCTGGGCCGGATAAGATCCTCCCAATAGTACTCAAAGAAATGAAAGAAGTTATTTACAAACCGCTAACCAAGATCATGCAACAGTCTCTTGACACAGGTGTTGTACTGACAGACTGGAGTATTGCAAACGTAATACCGATCCACAAAAAGGGAGACAAAACCGAACCAGCTAACTACAGACCAATAAGCCTGACTTCTATTATATGTAAACTTATGGAAACTATAATAAGATCCAACATGGAAAATTACCTATATGGTAACAGTATCCTGGGAGACAGTCAGCATGGTTTTAGGAAAGGGAGATCGTGTCTAATTAACCTGCTTGATTCTTTTGAGGATGCAACATCGACAATGGATAATTACAAAGCAAGTGACATGGTTTATTCAGATTTCCAGACAGCTTTTGACAAAGTCCCGCATAAAAGATTAATCCGCAAACTGAACACAGTAGGGATTCAAGGAAATGCATGCACATGGATTAGGGAGTGGTTAACATGTAGAAAACAGAAAGTACTGATTAGAGGAGAAACCTCAAAATGGAGCGAGGTAACCAGTGGTGTACCACAGGGATCAGTATTAGGTCCTCTGCTATTCCTAATCTACATTAATGACTTAGATTCTGGTATAGTAAGCAAACTTGTTAATTTTGCAGATGACACAAAAATAGGAGGAGTGGAAAAGGCACGTCATATGCAGACAGGCTAAAAGAATTGAATCTATTCAGTCTTGAACAAAGAAGACTACGCGGTGATCTGATTCAAGCATTCAAAATTCTAAAAAGTATTGACAATGTCGACCCAGGGGACTTTTTCGACCTGAAAAAAGAAACAAGGACCAGGGGTCACAAATGGAGATTAGATAAAGGGGCATTCAGAACAGAAAATAGGAGGCACTTTTTTAGACAGAGATTTGTGGGAGTCTGGAACCAACTCCCCAGTAATGTTGTTGAAGCTGACACCCTGGGATCCTTCAAGAAGCTGCTTGATGAGATTCTGGGATCAATAAGCTACTAACAACCAAACAAGCAAGAATGGCCTCCTCTCGTTTGTAAACTTTCTTATGTTCTTTCTTATGTTCTTATGTTTCTGCTTATGTTAGTAACTCTCTGCTCAGATGGCTGTGTTCAGGCTTACATATCACCGTATATGGGGCAGGTTGTATTACTTTTAAGTATGAAATTGCTAACAAGATTTTCTGGTGACAACGGGCAAAATATGTTAAAACATGCAACTCCTAAAGTCAGAAAACACACAGTCACATGCTATAATGTGTGCAAAGGAAGCATTAGAGCAGTGGGCAAAATAAAACAAAGATTGTGAGATTGTTGTGTTATTATAGGATAGGTACTGTAGGGATTGACTTAAAGCAATGAGCAAAAAAGGCTTATCATAAACACTGTCATAAAATCTCATGTCCTTAGCAGCAATGTCAACTTCTAACACCACCATGTAAATGCAGGCATTTGTTAATTCACTTTTTCAATAGAGAAAAACTACAAGTGCCCCACACATTTTACATTCCTTAATACAATACTCTAAATGGATAAATGCAAGACCTGAAGGTGTCAACATGGATTTTGTAATCCTATAGCAATTTGCCCTGCCTTTTGTAAAAAAAAAAAAAAATTAAGAAAAGAATAAAGAGTGCTTGAGACAATGGCACCACCTACTGTAGCTAACAGCATGCAAATAGAAAACAAACAAGAAATTCTGTCAGGGAAAAAAAACTAAAAAAAAAACTGCAGCAGTGACTCATCAATTCAGCTTCCAAAATTAGCCTGATACCATTTTTAAAGTAAACAGGGAATTCCATTATGATGTTTGGGAGTGGTGGTTATCTTACAAATATGACCACCAAAAATGTCTACAAATGGAAATAAAGTGAATATGCAATATACCGATAGCTGTAGTTAGATCATTTGAAATTATTTGTGTGGAAATAGAAACTACAGTACAGTACTGTAATTGTAAAGATATTGTATTTATTTATTTATTTATTTTATTATTATTGTCGTTTTTCCTCCCAATACTTTAAACTGCTCCTGTTTGCATGCAGTGTAACCTATCAGCATGAAACTTGGCAGGTTTCATCCCGTGCATCAACCAAGATGGCAGCCTGACGCATTTTTTGGAAAAACCTTTCAGAATCTTCTTCTTAGAAACCGGTGAACCGATTGATCATACGTCATCAGCAACCAAACATGCTTCAAATTTGCGAAGCAGAAGTTGCTGCGATAAATTTTACTGTCAAAATGGCTGCCACCAAATTCGTCAAAACGCACCCCAAACATCAAACCGCTTCTGTTTGCAAACTGTTTAACCAACTAACTTAACTTGGTAGGCATTATCCTGGGGACAATGGAATTCAAATATGGCAAAATGGTGTTCTTTTGTAAAAACAAGATGGCTGCCAGGCCTACATTTTCTTCTTAAATTTAAAACCGCTTCAGTTGAAAAATCAAAAAGTTTATTTGATTAACTCCAAAGTTGACAAGCATCATCCCTGTGTCAATACAACTGACTTTTTGACATTTGTGTGTAAACCAATATGGCCACCTAACGCATTTCTTTAAAAACCTTTCAAAATCTTCGGTCAAATGTAAAACTAGCTTATAACTCCTTACAAAGTGCAGATAGGTTAATGGTTACTATAGAACACATATATGCTGTATCCAAAAATCAACTTGCCTGTGACCTTTGACCTGTCTAAGGTCAAATGTAAAACTAGTTTCGAACTCCTTACAGTGCACATAGTGTTATGGTTACTATACAACACATTCAGGATCCCATATATGCTCTATTCAAAAATTTCCTTGATCGTGACCTTTGACCTGTCCTTAAGGTTAAATGTATAATTCGCTTATAACTCCTTACAGTGTGTAGATAGGGTCATGGTTACTATGGTGTTTAAAGTTATAAAGCATCATGAGACAATGAACTAATGCAGTATTTTTAATTGAAACTGCTCCATAAAACTGATCTGTTGCTGTCACTTGTGCTGCGATACTACAGCTTGCCAAAATTTCTAACTGGTACTGAGCTTGGAAGCCGTAAAACTACCTGACAGTTATTATTATTATTATTATTATTATTATTATTATTATTATTATTGCTGCTGTTGTTATTATTGGGTTTACATTTGAAAAACATCTACTATTATTTACAGTGTTTTATTAAAACATACCTTAAATACATTTTTAATTCTTTGTTTGGAATAATACAACATTCAAAGTGTAGTCTATTTAGTTTTATGTTTTAAAAACCTTTCAAATTATGCAGTTAAGTATTTAACATTAAGTTTTAATTTTATTCTTTCATCAATCGTTATTTGTTGTAGATGTTTACAGTCTAGTTGAGATCGATATTGGTCATATATAAGAAATACAGTTTTACATTTTTTTGTGAAAAACTATTAACACACATTTATCATCAAAGTTTGCTCATTGTTCAATTTAAAACAACAACAAAAAACTGCAGTTAAGACAGGACTTGTTTCTTTGAGATGCACATTCGATCTATGGGTGGCGGTATTGAGTGGCTTTTTCAAAGGTTTGGACCTTCTCGACCACCTTACTCGGTAACCTTTTCCTTGTCACCGTGAATTGTGTGTGTTTTTTTTTTTAATTTTAACTTTTATTGTAACTTTTTTTTTTTTTTTTTTTTTTTTTTAATCTTCATTACACGGTTCTTCATTTCTGCAGAATTGTTTACACCGGTTGACCGTCTTTTTTGCTGTACAATAACATGTTTACCGCTACCGGCTCAACGGGGCTATGTGAGTTATTTTTAATTACCGGTATTGCAGTATATTTTACTAATTTAATTAATTTGATCTGCAATTTAACACATTTAAGCAACGTGCTACTGTTGCAGTGTGTTATCCTATACAGCCATGCTTTTATTTCGGCAAAGCAATTAACGTTTATAATTTAGTTGGACCTACAGCAGACTGTCATTCCCTCGTATCAACATAAAGTGTCAAGGCAAGCAGACGATACTCGATAGTTTCACCAATAATATAATTCAAAGACTTTCAAATAAAACATGTTCAGAAGCAGCTTCAGTTTGTTGATGTAGATATAGCATTTCTGACGTGCATACCGCAAATGGTAAAGCACACAACGATACTTTGTTAAAACACAGCTAACTCAAACACTGAATTGAAAGTAGTAAGATACGTTTGAGAAGTGCAGTTTTTTTTAAAAGTGTGCTTCGTAGTTTTGGCTACTACTAGTAAGGTCTATAAATATGACTTCCGTGTTTTATTTTAATTTATTACGAGAGGCAAATGTCCAGAGATGTTGTTTTAGAGAGGGCTTACATGCATGCTGCGTTTGTTGGTGCCATTGTTTGCTGGGTATTATTACTTCAGCAACTAGTGGTGTACAGTATACAGGAACAAACAACATAAAAACTTTGGACCAAAAAACATCTAGGTACAGTAATACAGTGCATATCTCTAGTGTGGACAACAGTTGATAAACCATGGTTTCTTCATTTCGAACTTGCAATGAGATTTTCTGCTGTGTACTTGTAGGCAATATGCATTAGTCAGTATCAAGTATTAAGCAATAAAATGCAGGTTTTCCAGCATTTAGTAGTTCTGTGTGACAGGCATTGGTGTGCTGTTCTTGTATATCAAAAAGCCTGAGGAGATGCACTTTGTTGAAGGTTTTGGTCATTTATATCCAGCAATAGCAGTCCTGAAGATGAGGCCACCAGTACATGATTGCTAGTAGTTTATTTGACTTTGATTTGACTGCTTTACAGCCATTACTGTATAACTGAAAAGGATGCCCATAAGTAATACATTTAGAGTCTGAATTCTTACAGTAACCAACTTGTAAGGAAAACCAAACTGTCCATGTAGGAATCTCTGAACAGAGATCCCTGCTCAAAAAATAAAGAAAGAAACACGCAACTCTGCCTATGTACATGACACCCCCGAAGAGACTGCAGCCTCAATCCAGCATGTAATTCAAGCCCCAAAAACACACGAATATAGTGCTGCAGATCAGAGCCTCTCATGGCGTCGTTTCTAAAATGCCTTAAATAATTCAATAAAATATTGCAGTGTTTGTAAACATAGTATTATTAATAAAGGCCGTCATCATATAATCGCCGCCCTCGTTTAAGGGCCGCAGTCATTTTGAACAATAAAAAAACCCGCTGCAGCGCAAAATTGAAGTAATACGGTACTAGAAAAAATGAACAGCACACTATATTATAATTAATTTTGATGTCTATTTTTAGCATTTATATCCGTGTATTTTGTTAAATTCCATCATGTTTATTCGGTGGAACTATTAACAATTTGAGTAATAGAAAGAAAAATCATACCACTTTGTGGAACAGTTTGCATGGAGGTGGTGGAGTGTGTACTGGTACAAAAAGGGTTTGAGGTTACAGTTAGTCATGTGACTTTCCTCTCTTGGTTTTATAAATACACAGTACTTGTTAATGTGGTCTTCATATAGCACACTGTAACATTACAGAAGGCCTACATTTGCAGCCCTTGATGATATGTTTCCGTTGCTTTACCATGATGTATTAACTGATGACCAATGGCGTGGGTGTTTGTTTTCTTTTTACAAGGCCTTTATAAGTGCTGTTTGCTATTAACACACCCTCAGGCCAAAAACCCACCTTTGGGAGAAATTAATCTTCAAATTAAGATAGTTGCCCACCTTGTCAAAGAAATATAAGTCACTGTTAAAAACAAAACAAAACCAAAAAAAACCCTTTGATACTAGTGTAAATGTCACAGGGAACAATAGGTTGTGTGAGAACTACACATTAACTGAATCATTTTCATGCAATTTGTCAGTGTTCTTTAACCTGCGCTGCTGAGCTTGAAATACTTTAGCATTCAGCTATCCGTGTTTTATAACTGACTTTTAAAACTGTTCCAACACATTTCCAGTCCCTTTGGTGACTGGTTAATTTAGGTTTCATTGCACTGTACTGTAACCTACAGTATCAGTGGTCATATCTGGCAAAATAAAGCTCAGTGATATGTGTTTTCTTTTCCATCTTTCAGATAAAGCCCCCTTTTCTAAAACCCTGCTGATCATCCCAAGTGCCCTAGCCTTTTTGTTAGCAGTGCCATTCTCACAGTACAAGAGCCTTTTTATGTATAACCTACACACAATCAAACAAGAATTTCAGGTACAGTAAGAGTCAATTAACTTTATTTATCAGTGCTGTTGTTGCCTAATGTAACTTTCTTGTGTACATAATATACTATAGGTGTTTTTTTCAGACATACAATATGTTCAATTGTGACAAAAATAAATATCTTAAGAGGACATTTGATAAATCTGCATTCATGTGGAGGGTTATTAAATGTTTTCAATTGTATTTTTTTCAGAATTATCCAAAATATCCTTTTAAGGTACTTTCAGATAACTTGTACTACTGCTTAAAAGGAAGAATGACTGCATTTCTGAAAGCATGCCTTCTCCTACCAGCATACAGTAGGGGGTTCTTGTGCAGTAGAAGGAGTTGCATGCTACAGTATATCATGTATTTTACCAGTCTTGCTCGTGTGATAAAGAACAGAATTGATGAAATGCAAGGTTTTGTCTGGATACAGTACAACAAAGTATTTAATACCAGTGCATTCAGAATGTATGTTAGATACTGTACACTGTCTCTATGAAACCTACCATTATGATGGAATTGGGGGAACAAAATCTAATAATTCAATTATCATTTCTGCCATAACATATTTTTTTTGTGCTATGTATATAAAATAAAATAAAATGGAAAGATGAAACTGTATTCCTGCCCTTGTTATGTTTCAGATCTGGAGGTTAATATGCGGAAGGTTTATTTGCCTGGACCTGACAGATGCATTCTGCAGTAGCCTCCTTATCTACAATTTCAGGATTTTTGAAAGACGATACGGCAGCAGGAAATTTGCTGTATGTATTGTTTTGTTACCCACTTGCACATGAGAACTAGTCTTTTTGTTCTAGTTATCTGTTTGAAAAAGTATTCTTTGAACAATGCTTTGTTCTTACATTTTTTTATGTGGATAGCCTACATTTTTTTTTATCATTCTGCATTGAATATATATAAATATCTTCATCTTTTTAATAAAATATGGCTCACATAGGCAGATTGTGTCTAGAAGGGGGGGAGGGGGAAGGGGCCTGTGGCCTTGCAGCTAAAATCACTTTGTAGTTTTGTGTACAGCACCTGATTCTTTAGCACTGTATCTTTCCTCCAACTGCGACTGAAGGATTTTAAATATTCAGTGAAAAGCTTTTGTTGATGAAGATACATGTATGTTTGAAATTGGTTTCAACATGACCTGATCCTCCTTGTTCCTCTTTGCAGTCATTCTTTTTGTGCTCTTGGGTTTTCTCTGCCTTATTCGACACCCTGCTTGTTGAAGCTCTGTACTACGCATGTGATGTGAAAGTGGATGTCCTACCATCTGGGCTGTAAGTTGTCTGATTATTTTACCCTTTAAATAGCATATTCATTAATGTTAGGAAAAGACCAGAGGCAGTGCTCTCTCTCTTTCTCGCTCTCATTCAAATTGAATAATTTCTCTACCAAAAAACTTAATGTTTTTATCATCAGTAGCCTAACTAGTTACAGAGGTGATAGAAATGACAGCTGCATGTCCCTTGCCATTTAAAAAAACAACAAAAAAAACTGTCACTTCAGAAATTCTGCTTTTTTGAGTCTTCAGAAGCAGACCCTTTAAAAAGAATTTTTTTTTTCTTTTCTGAAATACAGTAGTTAGTAACCATGGTAAAGTATGGTTAAGCATAAATAGAAACAGAATGATAGAGAACATGCATGTAAGGAATGAAAAAGTAAGAATATATAGATGATAAAAAGTATCCCTTTGGTATACTGTAAAATGAAATACTTTCAGTCTTAAGGTTCTCATTACTTCACAAGCTGAGGTTAATTTGGCACAACTACTGTAGAAACTCAAAATGCACACGCATTCTTCCACAGTATGTCATCTGATACCATATCCTGCACTGTATGTTTTGTTACAAATCCAAAGTGCTACATTTTGCATACAGTAAAATTTGATTATCATCTCACAATTCTTGAATATTTACCATGCATAAATAAAACCTTTTTGGTTGTGGTTAAATATTTACACTCTTGAGCTGTTTTGTGTTTGATGGATGGACTGTGCAGTTTAATTAAGATGGTAAATAAAAAGTGTGAAGTTGTGCACATGGTATTTCCATTTGTTTTATTAAGGAGAGGGGACACTTATAGATCTGAGCTTGGGAATGTATTGTGTGGTGGGTAAATATCCCTGGTTACTGAGATGTACTGGAGGCGTATGTACATACTTATGAAAATAAAGTTTTCACATGTTGTGTATCTTGAAATGGGGAATAGGCATTCCTTATCACAAGTTCTTCAGAATATAGGAGAAACAGCTGGACAATTTCTTTTTTAAATTGGATTTTATTTTATACAAACAGCAGATCTTGACCCCCACAAAAAAAGCATCACAACTTGTTTTACCTTGGGATAGATATAGGGCTGATGATTTTCAGTGCCAAACATAGAATTCATTATTTGAAATGGAATTAAATGCTATGAAATTATATATATATATATATATATATATTATTTTGTATAAAGCTAAAGTTGCTAAGAAGTTGTTTGTTCTATTGTATGAGACTTCAGATGTGTATTACTGCTGTGCTAAACATCTCATTTAGACAATAACAAGATGTTTTACAGTGGCATGTTTCAAATTGGTCATATCAGTATAAAAGTATTACAGTGATCAAAATTTTAGGTAATGCATGGTATGAGTGGTTTTACTGCAGTAGCCAACTAATAGGGTTTTGAACGCAGTAGCAGTGCTACAAAACACATTTTTTATAAATGGCATATTGCTTTATTAAAACGTACTATGTCCCAAACTGTATGGTTGCTGTATTGTATATTTTTGCATGGGATGCATTTTTGTCAACACGCTTTTTTGGAAATTATCATTACAGTAGATCATAGAAAAGACATAGCTATATTTATGAAATGTACGTAGTTAACTTTGTGACAAAATGCCTTCAGTTAAGACCATATAGATAAAGCAGGTGCAAATCAGGCATACAATGTATATTTTCCTTAAATAGTAATCAACTTTTTCTGAAATGGAATGCAATGGTGTAGAAAACAGAACTGTTCCACATTTCAAATGGAAAATCGTCACCCCTATCTACAATTCCCCTGTGATATTATTGCCCATTATTTAAAACGTCTAAAACAGAGTGTTGTATAGTAGGTTGGACATGATCCCAAAGGGACTTACGGTATTTGGAAGGAGATGTGGTACATTTCTACCAATTCTCTATTGATGCGTATGAGAATGAACAAAACCAGTGATCCAGAGCACAGCACAGATACACCAATGCCAACAGATCTCAAACAAGTTGACGCAAAGTGAAACAATATTTACAAATGAGTAAAAAATGTAAATCTAAGATTTAAAAATGGTGGACCCTTAAATCATTTCACTGTTAATGTTGCTGAGTGAACGGCTGCTGCCAGTGCGGAAACTCTTCCTTCTGACGCTGCGCAGGTAGTTGCGGTACAGAATAACACTGATGACTCGATCCTGGAATTGTTTTGACACTATGTAGTATAAGATAATATCAAGGCAGGTGCTCAGGTTCATAAGGAAGGTGGTGAAGGCCCCCCAGGCGCTGTAGTCATTGCCACTGTTCTCCAGCAATTGGAAGACAAAGCAGATATGAAAGGGGACAAAGCAAACAATCACTTGAACAATCAGGGTGATGATGATCCTAATGGACTTTGTTTTCACCTTGGGCTTCAATTTGGAAGTCCGCCCGTGAATGAGGTTGTCGACGATAACTGAGTAGCATCCGATCATGATGAAAATAGGGACAAGAAAAAAGAAGATGAGACGGATGAAGTTCACGGGGTTGGAGTGTTTTAAGTGTATGATGTCACGCATTTTCAGGCAGGTGGTGAAGTTGGAGAAAGCGTCAGGGTCGTTTTCTGAAGTGAGCACTGGCACCGTGCTGCCCAGAGTCATTATCCAGACGCCAGCGCAGGAGATCACGGCTTTGCTTACATTTTTCAGCTCCTTGGAGTGCTTGGGCTGCACAATAGCCACGTATCGATCAGCACTGATTAAAGCAAAAAGCCAGAGTGCGATGCAGGGGTAAAAGACAGTCAGGGCGGCTGTCACCCGGCAGAAAATGTCTCCAAAGGGCCAGTAGTTCTTGCCATAGTAAACCATGTGGAAAGGCAGAACCATAATAAAAATCAGGTCCACTAAGGCCACGTTCATCATGTATACAGTCACAGAGTTTCTCCTCTTTGTGGTCAAGCCAAAGACCCATAATGCTGTGATGTTTACAATTATTCCAATTGTAAAAATAGAACTATAGAAAACCAAGGCGGTTATTCTGTATTCGTTGGGCTCAGTTTCCGCAGACTTAATACTGTAAGACATGTTGAAGCTCATTGTAGATGGTTCTCTTCACGACATGACCCCACACTAGGAAGACAAAAAAAAAACAGGTATTATGTCTAAACAAAAACAGAAACCAGAAAAAAAGGATATTTTAAGGGTCTACATTTTCTGTTTGTTATTTCTGTGGTTCCATTGTGGTGTTCTCATGGTACTTGCTGACCCTCAGTGATAAGTCCAAACAGAGAATTATAAGGATACATGAACAATATATAACCACTGCAGCAATCAGAGCATCATATCTAAACCTTACCGGAATGTAGCAAGGTTTTAAATATTGAGAAAGGCTTCTAGTCAAAGTGTTTGTCATACTTTGTTGTCAAACTTTTGAATTTCTTTTAGAGCTTGGCTAGAACAACTGTTTTTGAACTATATCTTTGAGATGTTGCACCATCAGTATAGTAAAATAAATAGGCTAAATAATACCAACTTTGATTCTAATTATCATATGTTTCATATGGGCCCAATTTATAAGATTTAAAAAACAGCATTGTGTAAATTAGCTGAACTTAATTGTTATTCATAAACCTGATAATGCTACTGAAGCCATTCCAATGCTATTATTTCTATTACAAACAAAGATGTTATCTAACCACACACTGAATACATATTGCTGATTAAAAACCAGCAACCAATGTGGGTCAGACAGCCCCTATTATAGGCAGGAAACAGCTGTGTTCCAGGCTAATTCATTTATAAGTGTGTGGCTTGTGATTGCTATTGTAAGCGATGTGTTTAAATTGCAGCTGCACTGTACACTTCACTGAAAGGGAAATGCTTCTAATATTAATGCTGCAAAAAATAATCTCATCAATTTTGCAGGCTTTTTGCCTATTAATGTATTCTTACCCCTGTGGGTCTAAAGGTTTTGAAAATAGTGGCCTATTTCAATTTCAAGGCAAAGACAATAAATAACTGTTGTAGGCAGGAGCAGTCTGATTATTGTTCTAAGCAGTTTCTTGCAAGTTTAATACTAAAAACAAGTCCTGAATGTTTTGCAGTAATTGCAATCCCACACCACCCCTGTCCAAGCTTTACTCAGAAATGAATACAGAATGCATTAATTACACCCTGTAGACATTTCAAGCTTTCTTGGCTGCTGCTTGATTTCCTAAAACCTGAAAATCAGTCAGCCTGTAATATGAAGTCAGTATTTTATAGGTTTCATTTTGATTCATGTTCAAATGTGTTGGGGAGTGTGAGTTGAGGGGGAGGGTGGTGTAAAAAATGTCTCTTCCACTGTGGGATGTTAAATGCTTTCAACACAAATGGTTGCCACTCTCAGTTTCCAGTCCTCAAGAAGGTGTTTTTAATAATGTAATCAAATGCTTCCCAAAGGAAGACGGCAGATAATACAACATTGTGTATGAGGAAAAGCGTTAGACCAGTTTCAACACAAAGCTGCACACATACAATATAATAAAATAAATACATATACTGTGTTGTGGAGCAATTGGATCATTTTTTTTTTTTATAAACGCAAGTATCATCATATGACTGAAAATAATTGTCAGTAAATATTGAATTTTAAATATTGAAATATCTATAGAAGGACATTTCTTTATAACGCTGTACATGCCATATATAACGCGCAAGCCTTACAACAGCTGCTATATTTGGAGTGAACATGTGTATGTTACAAACAGTTTTGCCATTCTTCAAAGTTTCTGTAAAAAACTGGCATACTGGTAATTTACTACTATCTATATGTTTACAATTAGGTATGAAAAGTGAATCAAATACTGTTGTGTTCCACTTAATACTTCACGTACTTCACGTATACTTGATCTCACTTATGGAATTTTTTCATGATTCCACTTTTTTTATTTTATAGTTTATATTCACTGGTTTGTGGCTAGCTTTAGAATGTATTCTAAAATCTGGTAGCAGATTGTCATTCAGAAACTGATGCTGTAGTCATTGCTGAAGAAAAGAGAAATTCAATCCACATTAAAACTGACTGAGACAGAACACACAAAAAATGTGAATACGTAAAATTGTATTGTCAAACAAAAACTGTAAAACTTATAAGAAGACAAGTAAGCATTTGTCTCAGCTAATTTCTTCTTCAGTGTACTGATAGTTATTGTAACATCAGAAAGTGGATCACATTTCGCTTCTGCAGCTTTAAAGACCAGACCCCTCTTGTCTCTTTAGTAATTCACATGGTGTTGAAATGATAAAGCAGTAATTTCTCAGCTTAAAGTTTTTTTTTACTTACCGAGCAGTGAAATGCACATCGGAATGTCTTCAGAAGATGAATGTTAAGTTCCCTCTGTACCTACTCAAAGTGCAGTAGTACAAAAAAATAACACACAGGGTATGAGGAAGTGATGCGAGTGGATATTTCGTGCAGTCAATCTGTTACTGTGGCTTCTTTGCAGCCCTTGTGTTTCCTTCCAGTTCTTTTAAGATGTGTGGAACAAAAGTTAAATAAAACTAATTGCGTTCATCGGTCCAAAAACATATTTCATGTTTGATTTCTGTTTTTGTACATTTTAAAATAAATAGCTAGTTCAGACTGCGGAAGTCCCCTCTTGTGTTGAGCAGTAAAGAGCACTGGCCAGTGGACAAAATACTGCAGAAGCAGAAATCTTTAATTGTGAACAGGAAATACCTTTTTCAGAAAAAAAAACACATACCAAAAATGTTTGCCATTCTATTTCTTTTTCAATTATACTTCTGTCTGAAAACCACAAACAAACAAAATAGTTATCTTTCTGTCCCACAATGTATCTAAATGTATTTAGATCAGGCACTGTTTAAAATAGGGTTCTCCCCCTGTCATCTGACTAATTAGATAATGCTTATATTGGTTTGTGTATGAAATGTACTTGATGAGGCAGTGTGTAGATACTGTGTACAGAGCTGGGAGAAACATTTAAATCAGCAAAGCTACTAAAGTCTGTGGGTGCTCTTGCATTTCTGATTAACGATTGAGAAATAAAGTTACAGGAAGAGGAACATTTAGTTTCATTGAGTCTGTGAAACTCCCTGAAGTAAAATAGGGTACCATTTTGAAAATATAAAGAAATGCAAGTGAAACTTAAGAGAATATATATTTTTTGCAAAGCTCTTGCTGTCACAACAACAATACATTTCATGTATCTGTCACCTTGCTGTGGCACCTTCAGGCTCTTTAAAATATTTGTTTTAAAAACTCAACAATAATACTAAAAACAAGCAGGTCAGCAAAATATCTGATAAGTTAAGAATCAGACAAAAGGCTTTACAAGACTGTAGTTTCTTATAGTAAGATTCCAGGGCTGTTTGGAAGATTACAGAGAGTTAACTGTTTGCTTCCTGCAATATTAGGGCCATCATTCATTATTTTGAAAAAATATTATTTGGTCTGGAAGCTAAGCAAGTGTTCAGTCGTACATTACAAATCATCCATTCATTACATAAATTAAACACTCCAGTGCTCAGTTAGTTTTCAAAACCAGTGCAGTGCAGATGGCAGTGAATTCCAGGCCTCAGAACACTATAACTGAATCATTTGGTCTAAGACCATATGTGCTTATGGATTTAACAGTAATGGTCACAGTAATCCATGCTTAAAGAGAAGAAGTTTGGTTTTCAGGGAACTCTAAGGACTGTTCATTAAGATATTTGTGCAGTTATTTCTTGGTGGGTGCAGTTACTTCCAAAACAATCCTCAAGTAGACTGGGTGAAAAATGCTGATGCTGTATGTGATAACTTGTGTGTAAGAAGAGCATTGGCTTGTGTGACAGATTGGCTCGAGTAGTGACATATTCAGACCAGGAAGCTGACAGAGAGACGCAGGCAGGTACTTGCGGGGTTGAAAGCGCTGGGGCATGCTTATTTATTTAAACAAAAAGAAACAAACCAAAACAACGCTCGCAAAGCAAAATAAAAGGTTTAAACAAAACAAAGTCTCGAACACATAAAACAAACAGTACTAAGGTCGCCTTCAATGATGCTAGAACACTATCATGCTGGTCCTTCCAGCACATGTTTCAATGGAGACTTCAGTTTTGAAGCTCTGACTTTAGACAACTGTATACATTTAAGTGTGTTCCTATTGAAGCCAGAGGAAAGAAGTAGAAACTAAATCAATTAAATAAACGAGCAATTGTGTCTGTTTGCACACATTGCTTAACAATATGTTAATTTGTCTGTGGACACTTTACAGTATCTTAACTGCTCTGTAGACACTTTAGCTAAAGCCTCTTAAAGTCCTGACTATAAAATCTGGATTAGAAAGAGCTTAGAGCAGAAGGCCATCTGTCTGTATATTTTACTTATCTTATTAACCACAGTGCATGCAGATGCATCTGCTTACCAAATCTGATTGAAAGATTACAGTTCAGTTACATTTGCTGTTGATTTTAGAATTTGCAGAAGTGGCCTAATGTCTAAAGTGGAACATTTCTTAGGATGGAAGGTTTGAATCCCAGTTCTGACAAGATTTTAAAAAATGATAATACTTTAAATTATATAAAAAAAGCTAAACAACAGCACGACAAAATACAGTGTTAATTTATCATAATGCAGGGCTAGAGGTTAGCTTTTTAAGGCAGTAGTGAGGATTTGCTACCTGCCTGGAAAGTAGTTAGCGATTTATTTGACTAATAATTATATATAAAAATAATTAAAAAAATAAACACATACGTACTGTTTTAAATAGACTGAGTAACCCAAACTATCACATAGTAGGCCTATATTGAAATCGGAAAGTATTTATCAAAACCACCTTGTGCTCAACTAACTAATGGAACTAATGCAATTCCTTGTTGAAATGTATTTTGTTTTATCCTTAAGTTCTACAAGAATGCAACCACATCTGTCATCTAAGCATTTTGATATACAATCAGTACTGATAACCAGGTTGTTTAATTGATGCAAATTTTGTAGTCAGAATTTTGATAAAGTAATAATTATCTATCTAGTATGTGTTCATTTTTAGTGTGGGTGAAACCAGGGTTAACATTATAACAAAACCGGAGCCACCATTCTCCATGACAGATTAAATTAGCATTTTAGAGACACGGAATAAACATAATATCCTGTTAGGTCATTGCCTGTTATCTTATAAAATCGTAATGTTTTTAACAGTTATTTAATTGTATTTTTGGTCAAAAAAATAAACTTCAAATACGATTTGCATTGTGGGCCTTGCGCGTATCTACATGGGGCGGTACAAACCTCGGTCATCTATCGGGAAGCTCTATTAGCAATGGTTTCCCGCTTTATGAAAGACACTAATAATGTACGTGTTTAAAAAAAACTAATACTGGTAATTATGTACATGATCACTCAGGGACGGTGCATATAAACTGCAGTGTAAGGTACTGGAAAAATCTA
This sequence comes from Acipenser oxyrinchus oxyrinchus, assembly GCA_030684275.1. Classification (NCBI taxonomy): domain Eukaryota; kingdom Metazoa; phylum Chordata; class Actinopteri; order Acipenseriformes; family Acipenseridae; genus Acipenser; species Acipenser oxyrinchus. Next base: position 18,124,043 of record CM060255.1, read on the forward strand.
CTGCATAAAAAAATAACAGCAAATTAAGTGTTTTGGGTAGCAAAATGCTATATGTTAACTTCAAGCCCTGTCATAATGCTTGCAAAAAGCAACAGCTGATTTTGCAATGCACTTTTTTGTATTATTATTTGTTTATTTAGCAGATGCCTTTATCCAAGGCAACTTGTAGATATCACATCAGACGGCAGTCCTTTTTTTCTAACAGGCATTTTGTGTACAAATGTTTTGGTCAGATAACAACATTAGATTGTTAATAGATATAAAGCAGATATATTGCTGCTTTTTATATGGATATTTTGATATATAATATGTGGGGCACATTTCTATTGAGTTCCAATAGACAACACTCAGGTTTTATTCATAGTTTTATTAATTTTGTATTTGGTTACAGCCAAGATTTACTTTCAAAGTTATTCCAGTCTTGGTTGACGATGAAGCCACATAAAGGTCACATTTGGTCAAAGTTAAAAAACAAAGTGTTAAAATGTTCAGACCACCATGATACTGTTAATAGCCAGCCCTGTGGTAGCTATATAAGTTCTCATAACACAACCTGTGGTTAACTGTATGCCTTCTGCAAATTCTCCCACGTTACCAAAGCAGCAACAGCCACTTTATCCAACTACAAACCTACTACTACTGGTTTGAGTCCAAATGGAAAATTGTGAAAAACCGTCATTTTAAACACTTGAGAAATAAAGATGCTTTATATTGTCCTGTGCGAACAACCAGTATTCCACTTACTAATGTGGCCCTCCACATGTTTTTGTGTCGAGTGTCGGTACCGAGTGCACCTGTGACGGTGTCATTGCAGCTGTACTATCAGCCTGCATTGATAGCTGCGGATACCCTATTAAAAATAGGTTAAACGGTACCATTCCTGGTCCTGTACCAGCTGTAACTTACTGGTTACAAATACTGTATACCGTGCCAGCCCTGTTAAAGTAAATACTGCATACAGGAGCTGCAGCTCCCACCTGTTACACAGTGGTGTTGCTGCTTGAACAGACATGGTCAGCCTTGGCTGGGGCATAGTCTAGAATGGCAAGGGGGGCATAGGGGAGGTGTAACCCCCATTGCTCACTAATGTTCATACAGTACTGTCTTTAACCATGCCTGTCCCCAGCCTGCCTATCTAGTACCAAGCAGGTCTTATTGACAGTCCAGTTACTGTCTAGCTTGCTGAGGCAGCAACAGTACAGTTTTACTGTACATCACTGGTTATTTGCATCTAGTACCAGGCAGGCTTTGTTGACAGTCCAGTTACTGTCTTAATGGTACATTGGTACAGTTTTACTGTACATTGCTTTTTGTTTGTATAATGCCAGGATTATTTTCCTGGGACACATGCAAATCTAACCTGCCTGTCTGGTACCAGGCAGGCCTTGTTGACAGTCCAGTTACTGTCTTAATGGCCAGTTACTGTTTTAACAAGCTGAGGCAGCAATGGTACATTGCTGCACTTTTTATGGTACATTGCTTGTTATTTACACAGCCTGTTATTTACACAGTCTGTTTAGTACCAGGCAGGCCTTGTTCACTGTCCAGTTAACAAGCTGTTTTAACAAGCTGAGGCAGCAATGGTGCCTTCTCTGTACATTGCTTGCCATTTGCATAGTGCCAGGGTTTTATCTCTGTGACACACACACAAAGCCAGCCTGCCTGCTTAGTACCAAGCAGGCCTTATTGACAGTCCAGTTACTGTTTTTAATTTATTTTGTTTATTTAGCAGACACCTTTCTCCAAGGCGACTTACAGAGACTAGGGTGTGTGAACTATGCATCAGCTGCAGAGTCACTTACAATTACGTCTCACCCGAAAGACGGAGCACAAGGAGGTTAAGTGACTTGCTCAGGGTCACACAATGAGTCAGTGGTTGAGGTGGGATTTGAACCGGGGACCTCCTGGTTACAAGCCCTTATCTTGAACCACTGGACCACACAGCCACTGTACATTACTGTACAGTGCTTGCTATTTGCATAATGCCAGGTTTTTATCCTGGTGACACATGCAAAGCCAGCCTGCCTGTCTAATACCATGCAGGCTTGGTTGACAGTCCAGTTACTGTCTTTAACAAACTGAGCCAGCAACTGTACATTTCTTCTGTGCAATGCTTGCTATTTGCATTATCCCTGGGTCTTATCCCTGTGACATGCCAACCAGCCTGCCTGCCTAGTAACAAGCAGGCCTTGTCCAGTTACTGTCTAGCACGCTGAGGCAGCAATGTACATGTTACTATACATTGCTTGCTATTGCATTCTACCTGGATTTTATCCCGGTGACACATGCAAAGCCAGCCTTCCTGTCTATTTCCAAACAAACCGCTTTCTGTGCTTCTCCAAGGCGCCCTGCGTCTATAGGAGCTGTAGTTCCCGTCTGAGGACGTGGAGCCAGATAGCGCATCTCCTGCGGTTAAGCTCTCCCTGTACGGCAGAGCTTATGCCGTGGATAAAAAAAGGTTCACTAAGGTCTTGCAGATGTCCTGGTCTACAGAGGGTCCGCCCTGTTGCATTACAGTACAGCGGCATTATTGCTTGGCCAAATACCTTCTTGTGGGCAACGATAGTGCTGTACACTACTCTACCAACAGTGCTACAGGCACAAAACTGGCTCCGACAGTCCCGGTTCTGACCTGCTACAGGGTTTTATAATCCCCAATCTGGAATGCCTGTCCAGCCTGCCAGTCTAGTACCAAGCAGGCCTTGTTGACAGTTACTGTTTTAGCAAGCTGAGGCAACAGCTGTACATTCTTACTGTACATTGCTTGCTATTTGCATAATACCTGGGTTTTATCCCTGTGACACATGCAAAGCCAGCCTGCCTGTGGACAAGCAGATGCTCTTCCTGCATGAGCAGCAACACACAAGGAGGCACTGGTAAACCACTTCTGCGAGTTTGTGTGCATTCTCCAAGCGTACGCTGGAGAAACATTCTCCTGCAGCTCTACTGAGCTTCTGCCTCTCTCCCCTTTACAGCGCTCTTCCCCATTACCCTCTCATAGAGAGGTGGCTCATCCTCATCCCATGGGTTTGTGCCAAGTGAGACCCACGCACCTGGGAATAGAGAAGCTCTGATCAGCAGTTTTCCCCCACAGGCACGAGTGCCTGATGGTGACAAAGTTGCTCTGTTCCTTTTGGTTCCGGCCTGCTACCAACCGGTGTTCCCTTCCCAGTATGGTACCAAGCAGGCCTTATTGACAGTCATGTTACCGTCTTTAGCAGCTGAGATAGCAACTGTATATTCTTCTGTACTTTGCTTGCTATTGCATATAGATGGTTTTATCCCTGTGCCAGCAGCTTCAGGGACCAGCACAGCCAGCTGTGCCTGCAGCCAGACCGCCTCCCGGTGCAGAGGCAAGAGCCTCAGGCCAAGCCACAGGGTGAGCAGCGACCCTAGGGGTTTGCTACCACAGGTCCAGGGCCACTTCTCAGGGAGCTGTTTAGAGTATTGGTGTCAGTGCACCACAGACATCTGGGTGCTTGCTACTGTTCAGACTGGCTACTCACTGCAGTTCAAACACGGTCCCCCTCCCTTTCTGGGCGTGACTGCAGCAACAGTCATGGACCCACAGGACACTGCTGTGGTATCTCAGGAGGTAGCAGCTCTGCTGCAAAAACGGCCTATTCATATGGTACAGCCCCTCCAATTGGAGGACAGGTTCTACTTCATGCCGAAGTGGGATGGGGGCCTCAGACTAATCCTCGACCTAAGGCTGGTCAACCTGTTTTGAGCCAAAGGAGGTCAGGCCAGGCAATTGGTCCACAAAGTAGACAGATAAGGTGCCTACTTCCCTATCCCCATAGAAACCTGCGGTTCGCTTTTAGGGAACAGTGTACAAGTTAAAGTTTTGCTGTTTGACCTCTCTCTAGCTCCCCATGCCTTTCGAGGAGCAGGGAAGCTATGCTGGCCCCTTTGAGACTCAAAGGTATCACAGTTCGGGAGAGCAGAGATAGATACTGCCTCCTAAGAATCGATCCATTGTCCCCGCTGGTTCTCCATAACAGGAGCTGGGGACCCACTGGCGATAGATGCCTTGGCACACTAGTGGCCGAGGCAGCTGTTGTATGCCTCCCGCCATTCGCCATGCTCCCACTGTGTCTGGAGAAATCTCACAGGACCGGGCAAGAGTGCTATTAGTAGGTCCTTACTGGCCAAGAGTATGGTTTTCCAGTTCTGATGTAGCTACTGAGCGGCCAGCCATGGAGCCTGCCCAAACGTCGTGACCTCCTCAGTGAGGCACAGGGCACCTTGTGCCATTCCAATCCATCAAAACTGCAGCTCTGAGTCTGGCCCCTGAACGGCTGCATTTGAGCCGTCTGGGGTTACCAAACAGGGTGATTGACACCCTACAAAACGCCAGGGCAGTACTCGTTCCCAGTATGGTTACAAGTGGGGTGTGTTTCAGACGTGGTGTTTGGCTTGTGGGTTCAACCCCATGACTTGCCTTATGGTAGTTATACTGCAATTTTTACAGGACCTTTTACTCTAAAGGTCTGTTTGGCAGCCATTTCGGTGTGCCATGTAAAAATAGATTCAGTCTCCCCAGGAGCTCAATTTCTTGGCTGGGCAATTAAGAAAAAAAAAAAAAGCCACTGGTGAAGGACTTAGTTCCTTGTTGGAGAGTAAATGTAGTACTTTTTGTACTGACAGAACCTCCATTGGAGTCCATGCATTCAGCTGGGCTGAACTTTTTGTCTTTCAGGGCACCATTCTTGTTTGCAATCACCTCTGCTAAGCAGGTGAGTGAAATGCAGGCATTCTCTTTATCAAATGCCTGTCTAATTTTTTCAAAGGCCAGAACAAAGGTCACCCAGCTTTTCTGCCGAAGACCATCTCAGTTTTCCACATTAATCAGTCGGTGGAATTAGAGGCTTCCATCCCCTCTTTTTTCCAATTTGACAAGGAGCGCCAGCTCCATATGCTTTGTCCAGTGCAGGCGTCAGCATATTATGTGGAGTGGACTAAAAGCTGGAGGCTGTCGGAACAACTGTTTGTTTGTTTGTTACGGGGCTCAGTCCCAGGGACAGGCTCTGTCTAAACGGCGTCTATCCATATGGATAACAGGCGCAATACAGACTCCGTGTGAACTGGCCAATCTGCCCCCGCCTGAGAAGCTCACCGACCTTTCCACCAGGGGTCAGGTGACTTCATGGGTTTTGTTCCAGGGTGCATCTATTCCGGAAATATGCAGTGCAGCGATTTGGGCTTCATACCATACGTTTGCCAGGTTCTATCGGCTGAATGTCATGGACCCGCAGAGTCCTGGATTGGCACGAGAGTACTGAGGGCGGCTTCCAGTCCACAGTCACGACAGTTTTCAGTTTACTGGAATACTGTTTGTAGCACAAAGCGGCTTTTGGCTAGCTTCGTAGCTTAGTGTTGTATACCATGTACTTGCGACGGATTGGGTATACTCACAAAATATTAGAGGTGAGTCCATACTAATGTTTTTATTCCAGCTTGCTGGTATATTAACTATAGGCACAAGGCGGCTTCAACTTGGCTTTGTAGCTTATTGAGGAATGCTCCATGTCCTTTCAACAGCTTGGGTATACTTCACCCATTTGTAACGGTTTATATTCCCTACTTGAAAGGGAACGTTAGGTTATTATCATAACCCTGGTTCCCTGAAATAGGAATGTTAACCATTTACTTCGGAGTCGCGGCGTTCATGGTCGCAATCTTTGAAAGAAAATGACGATGCTGGTAGGTTGCGCTGCTGTTTTATGGTTGCGGGACGGCGCTTTAGCAGCGCCACCCTGCTCTAGCGAGAATTTTTGGTATAGAGTTTTCAGTTCGGGTGTCTTAAAGGGAAACACCCGTTTTGTAATGGTTACTATTCCTATTTCAGGGAACCAGGGTTATGATAATAACGTTTTTGCAATCACTATTTGAAAAACTCATTTTGGTGGTAAAGTGAAGAACAAATATTTCAAACAGTCATTCTTTATTGGTAGTTAAAACTGCTGAGTTGTAAAAGGTGGATGCCAGGATATTTAGGATATGAACTTACAATTTTACATAGAGAACTGCTTATCAAATTGTGATGAAACTTTATGCAGGGTATTAGAATCTGGGGATATATGGACGTGTTTACAAATCCACACTGTGGATTTAGGTAATCTTTTTTTACATTTTTTTTTTTGTTTGACACTGATAGTTCTGTTTTTGTAATTGCAGCTGTGGAATGCAATGTTTCTTACTCACGCACTTGTTTCCTTTTACTCAAGAGACCTGCAGACCACAATAGAGAGAGATGACCTAAGCTGCTTCCTGTTGCTGATGTGTCTGAGCTTCTTTATACATTTAAAACACTTTTACTTGGTCAAATGAATGTCAGGTCTAGGGTGGGACACAACTTGTTTGTATTTATAACTCATGAACACCTGTTTATAGCAATTGCTGTTTCTTATCATTGTATTTTTGTTGGTGCCTTAAGGTTGAAGTGCTAGAGGCACACTTTTATTGTTGTTCGACACAAAATAAAAGTTATCAGTCCTACGCTTTATAAAGTGGAAATTCAGCTCTCTATAACCATTCCTGTGCACTTCTACAGCATTTAAACACCTCATACACAAACCTACTGCTCAAATGAGTGTACCAGTATCTGGAGCAGTTCTAGTTAATTGTGGGTTACTCTCAGCTGACTTCCTATACTGTATTTTCACTAGACTAAGCACTTTAATTGCACTCCTGTAAAAATTATAATGATAATAACAACTATTTACATTAGGGATCCGGCTTCCTGTTTTCTCGTCCATAAGAATGGTCCAGGCAGATCTGTTTCATTGCGGGAAACTGTCGCCCAGCGATGGACATAATACTACTGGCCATGGAATACAGCAGTCTCTTGATTGCTGACCAGCATGAAACATTCAAATAGAATAAGTCATTTTTACCAGTGATGATCAAAACAATTTGAAACAAATGAGAATTGAAAGAACTCTATAAATGTCCAATGGCTAGTTTCATTGAACATCTGGTTATTCTTATTTCCGTACTGATGAGAAGTATTACTTTTTGATGAAATTCTCTTCTGTGTCTAATTTAGCCAGTTTCCCGCTACTGTATGTTTATTACATAGTCTGAAATCCTTCTGTCTGGCTCACTTGATTCATATTTAGAAGACAACAACGGAAAGAGCCTGAATCAATTGGGAGCATTTTTTTATTGTAAGGTTTGCTAAGGAGTCTTCTGTAGTATCTGTGTTGTTTCTGCTCTAATGAAATCTTTATTAGGGTTCTTTACCTGGTCTACTTGCCCTTTCCTGGGATGGGACCCTAGCTTTCACTAGAGACACCTGCTCAATGGCTCCTCCAGTGCTGTGCACCTGCACAAGAAGATTTGAAGTACAAATACTCCCTCTACTGGTTTAACTGTAGAAGAGGTTTTTTTTTCATACAAGAACAAATATGGCCTCGTTGCTCATGTTTTGCTTGTATTGTAATTTGTTTTACCTGTGATATGGTTTATAATATATATATATTTAAAATCAAGATCATAAAACTATATGGCTAATTTTAATGTCACGTCATTTCCATCTGACACAAACTGTGTGATATGAAGACATTTCGATTGGCTGTATCACATCAATAGCAGGGTCGTCTATATATTATAAAGATTTCAATGAATCATTATGGGCGGCATGGTGGCGCGGTGGTTAGCGCTGGTGCCTCACAGCTCCAGGGTCCTGGGTTGGATTCCGACCTCAGGGGTCTGTCTGTGTGGAGTTTGCATGATCTCCCCATGTTTGCGTGGGTTTTCTCCGGGTACTCCGGTTTCTTCCCACAGTCCAAAGACATGCTGGTTAGGTGGATTGGCCTCTCCAAATTGCCCCTTAGTTGCCATGTGATGGACTGGCGTCCCATCCAGGGTGTAGTCCTGCCTTGCGCCCTGTGTCTGCCGGGTTAGGCTACGGCTCACCACGACCCTATATAGGATTAAGCAGTTACAGATAATGGATAGATGGATGGATTTTCATCATTATTGTTCTTTCAGAGAAGCAGACATTTTTTAAAATGGGGGATTCACTGAATACAGTAAATGTCAAGGCACTGGGGCCTGTTTTATCCAGTGACAGAAACGGAATGAGATTTCAATCTCTCCGATCATTTAGAAGGAGGACATTTACATTTGCTTGGAACTATTGTCACAATTTTTTAAATTTTTTTTTAAATAACATCATTCTTGGTTAGTGGCTAGTTTCTCATACACGCTTCTGCTTTCCTTTTCAAGGTGCTGTTGGCACATGCATACTGATTACATTAAGATGGGTTTAGGCCTTTCTCCAGAAGCTCAGGTAAAAAACAGATTGTCTAAAATAACGTACTGTCTTTTGGGAGTTGAAAGTCCTTTCCTAAGGTTTTGACAGTTGTATGTTTTAAAATTGAATACAAAAATCAATACAAATAAGTAAAAACTAAGATCCAGTAAGAGAATTGCAACACATGTTTGTGGCTTGGGTGAAACACCAGACAGAATGGCTGTGTCAGGCAGTTAGTACTACTGTTTCCTCTTCTCAATATTGATCTTCTTTTTTTTTTTTAGCCCCCTGATTTCTGTAGCATTACAGTCAGAGTATTTTTAAACTATCTCACAACATGTCCCATGCTTGTTGGAAGACATTGTACAGTGTTTGATAATACCTTGGGACTGACCCATTAAGACTGCTAAACTTGTAGCAGTTCTATAACAACCCTGAAAACTATTTTAACACCAACTTTATAACTGTGTTTAGAAATCACAAACACAGAAGATTCAAATGTTTTCTTTTTTATTGTCTTTCTTATAGCTCAAATATAGTTTCTTTTGTTTTTGATTTTTTACTTTTGGGCCTTGGAGCTGCTCTTGGACCTCTGTAACGCAGGCTAGATTTTTAGATTTTCTCCAGGGGTGATACAGAGACCCACTTAGCACCTAACATTACTACATGCAAAAAAAATACAAATAAAAAAGTGAAATGCGTTAGCAAAAGTTTTAGAAAAATACGGATTTATAAACTACTATGCTATGATTACAATTGAAACAGTCAATTAAAAACTTTCCTTAACGTGTTCAATCTTTTCCAGTTAATTCTAGATGTAACAATTGTGTTAATTAACCAGAAGTAGTTCAAAGCAGTATGTCATAAAAATGTGTCTTTGTACATTGAGAAGTTGCTGTCTTTAATCCTATATTTTTATAGATAAAGTCCAGACTCCGCTGAGAGGTCACTAGTATTTGAGGAGACAGCCCTAGCGTTTTTATTATCTTGCCTATTATTTCTTCTTTGTTTTATTTTGAATGCAAGAACAAACACAATTACAAAACCCATAGCTAGATGGCAGTGATGTGTAGCAACTCGAGCATTAGATTTCTCATTTCTACTGTTATTAGACACATTCTAGTAAGCCATTTGTTAAGAGAGATTTCACATGTTTTAATATTGTAGGTATGCAATATGATTTGCATTAGTTGAAAAAAAAAAAAAACTCATTGAAGCGTTTTTCAAATGAAGAATCCCAATGACGGGAGTTTGTTTGCCATTCCATTTCTGCTAGTACAACTACTAGTAAACAATTCTATACAACTATATAATTCTCTGTCAAGTGGGATACTGGGTATTGAAAAAGAAAATGAACCCTTTGTGGCAGTAATTTTACAAGCCCTCTCCGGGACCATTTGAGGTAGTCACTTCATATTATCAGAGACTTTTTACTGTCCCCTTACCATATTATGGTGTTTTCAGTTGTCCTTTTTATACTTTTTTCAGTCTGTGTTAAGACGCTTTCAGCTGGGTACAAGAGCTGCTCTTCAGTTGTTTGTCATAGGGTTTTGTACCGTCATCCAGAGCGTATTCATAGAAGAGGCAGTACAAAGTGGTCTTCTTTTGTTTTCCTTCTGTTTTTCTGGAAATAGACAGCTGAGCACTGGATACTGCTGGTGCTTGCTTTTATATAAGGCTCTATCCTGTGAAACATACTGTATATCTATGGAAACAAGAAATAAACATTTGCTGAACTTCTTGTCAAAGCACAATCACACAGACAAAAAAAAAACACAAAAAAAAACAATATTTGTGTAGTTGCAGAACCACTCAGAGTAATTGCAAATACCACAAAAATGTGAGGGAACAGTACAAAAAAAATAAAATAAAATAAAAACAACACCAAGAACATGTTATTTGAAGCCAGTTACTCTTCAATAATATGATTTTTGTTACTGTTGTTAAAAACATGACCTGTTACTTTAAGATACTGTCTTTACAGTTTGTACGCAGCTGGTTTCCATGATTACTTCATTGTTTTAACATAACCATTTTACCTAATGTTTACAAATCATTCCATCAGAAATGCCATTCTCTTTACGTTAATTATACCCCAACGGTTCAGAAAACCCCACATTTCTAATTTTATAACTAAGTTTCCTACTGTTTTATTTAGTGCCCCTTCAATTTAACAAACCCCCCTCTGAAAAAAGTCCCTTAGCTAAATCTCTAAATAATAAGAAAAACTATCCAGGGCACCTGCTGAGTATTGGTTACTTGATGGAGTTTTGCATTTTTCTGTTGTGATGTTGATATACATCCAGTCATGTACAGTGTTGAGCGCTATTGTATTTTTCTTTTGACCGGCATGCTTTATAAATAGCTTTGAGAATATAAAGATCTTGTATTGGGCTTTAAAGTAAACATTAACGTTAACCTCAACAACTTTTAGCAGTAAAATTATCTGTTTTCTTTTTATTGGAATTAGATGTAATTTTACTCATATTGAAACTAGTATAGGTTAGTATTTGAGTAAAGGTTATTTTTTTCATGTTCTTTATGATTCATTGGATTTTTCTAATTCTTTATCTCTTGGGGTGATTAGCAAGATTATGCATGCTTATTATGTTACAGTTTGTGGAACAGATAATGTTGTGTGAGATTGTGGCGGAGTGTCCCGCCCCTATGTATTATTATTTGTATTTTTGTTTGCGGCGCGGATAAAAGCGCCGCGTCTTTTGTTATTGTTTTTTATTATTTATATTTAAAACCCCGTGAGGTTGCATGACTGATCAGCTACTGATTATTTAACTAGCTGACAGTCATGCATCCTTACCAAACGCATGCAGACTCTGGCTGAGGGGTAATAAGATAATTAACAACTAGTTAACCCCTCGGCCAGAGTATAAGAACCTGCAGCTGTCCGTTCTGCAGGGGTGGAGTGTACAGAGGAGAGTACGGGAGAACACGGGAGAGCGAGCAAAAACAATTGCTATATTTAATATACTTGTTGCTGTTTATTTGTTTGGCCAACACGCCTTTTTGTTTTGTTGTTTGTTTAAATCTTTTATTTTTATTTTGTTTATTAATAAATACGCTGAGTGCCGTTGCACTCAGCTTCACCCGCCCATCCATTGTTTTGGTTTCTGTACTTCCTGGTCCGTGACATCACCACTGCGAGCCAGCCTGTCACAGAGATGCACTGTCGTTGTGGATTCTGACCCCTGCTGGTGAGAAAAGATTAAAAGCTCTATGAGTGCTCCTGCAACAAGGTCTTTTGTGCAGTTGTTAAGGTGCACACTTGGAGAGTGTGTGGTCACCAGCTTGCGCCCAGTCTGTTGCACTCAGCTGGCTTCTGTGATGCCTTTAATTTACATTTATGGTTTAACAGAGCAACTTACTCCCACCTCTTGTGCATGCACTCTGTCCCCTCTGTTAGTACCCATACACACTGAATTTCATTTTGTCATACAATTCAATTATATGATACAGTTATTCACGATGACTTGGAAACTAGATTTAGCTCTATGAGAAATTACTTTTATTTTTACCCAAGTTTGCAAGTTAAAATACATGATTAACAGAACTAATATGCAATTAACCTGGGCTAGAGATCCAGAGGGGGTTTCAATCAAGGAGCAAGCAAGATCAGAAAAACTGGTCACTAGGTGGCAAGTCTCATGCTTGCTGATCTTGTTCCTATCACTTTATCAAACGGAAACTCTTTCTTTCGGACACCCAGGGATAAACTTCTAGACAGTTTGCTTAAAACGACTAAGAGTCAGAGACTGTAGGTAGTATTGAAAACAAACCACAGACAATTCATTCTAAATAGAGGTTCTGCAAATTGGGCTACTGGTATTTTTCTGTTTGAATTGGCATATTACATGAAAGTGTATGTCAATGTAAAGGAAACATAAGCCTGGTCTTGGAGCTGTAGTACCATAAACTTTTAGACACAAATTATACTTGCATCACTTTTCCCTATAAAGTTCTTACTCTATACAGTACTGATCTAAAATGTTCTGATCTAATACTTTTTTATGTACTTGATCAAAATAATCAATTTATTTAGAGAGCTGGTGCCATAGCAGCATAATTACGTATGAATAAGGCTGTATTTGTTTTTCACGGTTATCACCAAGTCATGTCTCTGTTTTTTTTACGTGCATGTTTTTATTTTGTTTGATAAATCACTGTTATAAATAAAAATAGAATGTCTTTAAAAGGTTGACATAAAAAATGAAATATTATCCAAATTAAAATGGACTGTTTTTCAGGTAAACATTTAAATATTTAGAACATTTGTTGTATAATAATTCCAGAGAAAATGATTTTGAATGTGACGACACCATTTTTTTTCTGCTTTAATAAATATAATGCTTTGTTGTAAAATACCTTGCTATTTTCAGACTGTTAAATTCTGTGAAATAAGCAGTTATTTATTGTGAAAGAAATAGTCCTAATTATGAACTACTCTACAGCTGTGTAAGCAGGTATGTGCCAGTATCTGTAGTTCAGACAGATCAGGAAAACGACTATAAAATGGGTATTTAGCTACCTGCAGTCTCTCTACTGTTTAAAATAAAAAATAAAAAAATAAAAAAGCAGTACAAAGAGGAATGAGCTTTGTTTACTGAGTAAAATGCATGTTAACATTTAGGAATTAACTCTTATAATATAGATTTTACCACAAAATAAGGTATTTTTACCTACAATCAATAAGGACACCAATGCACTGCTTGATAATATTAACAGTAACTTTAAATAGATGACTGGTTCATAAATAAAACAGTTTTCTGAAATGAAAAGTGGCAGACCTGAGAAGTCCACAAGTTAACAAATGTTAGCTTCTACCATACCCTCCTTCACTTAACTTTTTAACCTCTTTTTTTTTTTTTTTAATGTTGTTGTTTGTCCCAAACCGAGCAAAAAACAATTGAAGGTCCCCCTGTATCAATTGCTCCATTTTATAGACAGATTCATAAGTACTGTACTATATAGTTTCAGTGGTTTTAATACGACCAGTGTACTCCTATTGCAGGGGGGACACGCTGGAGATATTGAAAAACATTTCTTCTGAAAGGGTCAAATTACATTTTACAAACATCCTAAACAAAGTTGATACAAAAAATGCTTCTTGCAGCAAGTCAGGGATCTCCTGGTAGCCATGGAAATGCCGACACAAACAAAAGAACAGAAGTTTCAAAGCAGTTATGGTTTCAGTCTTTAACCCAGTCATCACTGTGGTTTAGCCAGCACCAACCCACACCTCCAATGTCATTTACTTTTAAAGATAACCATATTTCTGAGAATTGTATCCTGTGTTTCGTGTCTGATACAGGATGTAAAATGCAGTTTTTGTAGTTTTACAGTTTGAACGACTTTTTTGTTAATACATATAACAGAGGACTTGTAGTGAACTGAAGAAAGACCAGTATTGCACAACGTTTCACCTTGTTTATTTATACATTTGTGCAGGGTAGAGCATGCAAAAATGTGTAATTTATACAGTAAACTGTGAAAACAAGCAGCAAACTCTTTTAATGTAATTAATGTACATGCAGGTACAAAAAGGACAAACAATATATACAAAAGAAGTTACTATTAAGATTACATTACCGGTACATTATCTTGAGGCTTTTCGGTAAATTACATTTTCCTGTGATGGTAGCAGCTGTTGTAAAATATATGTTTTACCTGGTTAAGTTGCTGCTGAAGATCAAAAAGTTACAATAAAGTACTGTGTTTGTAATCAGTACTCTGATGGATGCAAACTATACTGATCTGGCTGCTAAAGCACTAAAAGGTCAGCCAGTCTTTTGATGGTTAGATATTGTATGTACATAACAGACGTGGCATTTTTTCTTAGAAACCAGTACAACATTGAAGGATAAATGTGTTAATTACAACACCCTTAATCTCAAGACACATTTTAAAGTATTTTATGCAACTGTCTACTGTTCCTTATCTGTGCTTAGGAAATACATAATTTGTCATTTTACTGATCACAGTTCATGTTTGATAAGAGGTTACTGAATTAATTGACTTCCCTTTTTTAAAGCTAGAAGGAAAGAGTTGTTGCTGGTTCACAAGTCCCACACCCTTGTTGTTCAACCCCTAAACTTGAATTATGTTTTGTTTATGTATTTTTTTAGCCAGCCTGTGTGGAAGGCTTCAATTTCAAGATAACTTTTAAACAAGGCTAGTATTAATTAGTCTTCCTAAAAATAAAAATAAAATAAAATACAATGTAAAAATGGAAGGTCTAAACAATGCTTTTATAACTAGATAAAATCTTCACAACGGTACAACAAATGGAAAACAGTTGGATGCATCTCTTGTATTCGGGAATATTTAATGGCACATTACTCAGCAACCTCAAACTTTAATTGTAAAGCTGCCTGTGTTGTAGACAGGAGAAGGTAGATTGACACCGTTCACTACTGGACATGTGTTTGTCTAGAGTTGTATTATGCCTTCAGAAACGTTCTTGGGATTTCTCATTTTCAGAGACACCTTGACCCGGAAACTCTGTTTGTAAAGCCCTCCACAGTTGTATCTGTTTCTACCTTGCCACTGTTCTGGGACTTATTTTTATAACTATTTAACGGCACTAAAACTATTTTGTTGTTATCAATTATATCCCGTGTGGAGCCATCTGGAGAAGTCCTGACCACGCTGGAGAAGGAGGCACTGACATGTCGTTTCATTATTTTCATGATTTTTCTCTTGTAGCCTTTACAGGCAAAGAAGTAGATAAACGGGTCCATGCAGCTGTTGAAATTCATCAGACACACAGCGAAATGGAGGGACACTTGAAAGGCATATTGTTCTGAACAACTGGGATCATAACTCAGTTTTTTAATCATATGCTGCACAATGTCAATATGGTAGGGAGTGAAGCATATTACAAACACAAGAGTCACAAAAAAGATGACGCGGGTGGCCTTTTTGTTCCTCCCAGATTTATCAGCAAATTGGTTTTGTTTTGTAGAGAATTGCAGTTTCCAACATAATCCAGAATAGCAAACCAAGATGGTTACCACTGGAATGACGTATCCTAGAAACACTGCACCCAGAAGCATATAAGGCAGGTTTGGTATTATTTCAAAGTTTGGGTATTCCATGCAGGTTATGTATCCCCCTTCGACTTCTTTGGAGAGAGGCATTGTTAGTAGTGGTAGTGTCTGAGCCAATACTACCAACCACACAAGCATGCAGATGTATTTGACATTGTGAACTTTCCGGAACCGACTGAAGCGGAGAGGCAGTACCACAGCAATAAACCGGTCAACACTCAAGCAAGTCATGAAATTGACACCAGCATATGTGTTGATGTAGAATATGAGACCGGTAATCCTGCACAATGCATCCCCCATCACCCAGTGGAAGCCCATTGCATAGTACACTATGCGCAAAGGCAGAGACAAGGTGAAAAGGATGTCAGAGATGACGAGATTGGTTGAATATAAGGTAGTGGAGTTCATCTTCTTTAAGTTGGGACGGATGACATGCAGAGCCAGTGCATTTCCAGTTAACCCTATTATGAAAACGATGGAGTAATGCAGGGGTATCACAATCCTTGCAATACTGCGATGCTGATACAGGTCACAGGTGGTATTTCTGATGTTGTGGAGAGTACTTGATTCCATTTCCATGGATTCTGTAACACTGGTCTGTTCCATCTCTGTCAGAAACAAAAAGATAAATTGCAGCTTTTTATTTAATTGAATTTATTTTTACAATCCACTAAGCTGCAAAATCTAATTTCCAGAGGAAAAAATAACTTGTTACCAAGTGATATCTATGTTAATTTCCACAAAGTTAGACATAGTCGTGGTTTAATGCTTCCTTACCAAGCCAATAACAGCACCTGTTTTTAAAAGTCTAAATAATGTATAATACTTAATTGTCACTAAGACTACGCTTTCCTCTTCATGCAATCCATCATAAACACTTCACATTAACTACAGTAATAATATTATTGAATTACCACCGTTACCAAACACACAGTTTATACACACAGAGAAAATTGTCTGTATAACTCCAAAAAGGACAAAAAAAAAAAGCAAGTTATATGACTTCATTCAAACAGTAGCACATTTTTTAGTCACAGGATTTCCTGTAAGGTAAACATTTACAGCAGATTTAATGCAGATGTATTTTTATTTTTATATAGCCTGCTGTTCTGTTTAGAATTGCAAACATGTTTTTATTACTTAGTGTTGTTTCTTAATGCTTGTTGCCATAGAAAATGAAAGTTTGCTGTATTGCTTAATTTTCACTGCTCTTAGCGTCTTGGGGGCTTAAGTGTTCTTAATCTTTACCCAATCAAGTCAGGGTGTATTTTGCAATAGTGGCAAACCAAAAAAATGTCGATATGATGATGACAGGCAAACATCTCTAGATTCCCAAACTATTTCCAGTCACATATTTTTAGGTTTTATGTTTTGTTTTAAAGAAAACTATGGTGGGTTATTTCAACTTTGCAATTTAAATGACAGGCACTTGATTTTATTCATGTAATTCAAGCACTGTATTGTATGATGCTTTTAAACACGAATAGTTTTTTGCTTGCTTGACTAGGAGTATGTATAATAAATGGGGTAAGTCTATTTTTTTTTGTTTCTCGTGATTCTTTTAACTTCATACCATACAGTCCTTGTGGTGTTCTTAACATCCAGGAACAAAACAAGTGTAATTATATTCACGAAAAATTACAAAAAATTCGATGTTCTTTATTCTTAATAGCAGACAGGTGCAAAGCTGCAGCTGCCAGTGTCAAGACCTCTGAAAGTGATCATGACATTTACCTTCAGTTTCTTCTGTTATTCTATAATGTCTGTGTAACAGGGTGACGAGCCCTGTAAAATGTATGTATTTATTTCTTTTTAGAACGGGGTCTCCCCCTCCACCCCTGTGTTACTTTGTATTTGTTATATGATTTAAGTTTTTATTATAGAGGACGAGCGAGGTGCCGTCCTTCAGTATTTTGTATTTGTTTTGTTGTATTTGTTATGATTTATTTTATTGTATTGATAGGACGGCGAAGCACTGTGTCATTTATTATTGTCTTTAAATATGATGGTGTAGCCGTGCGTTTTGTTTGTTTATTGTTTTATTTAAAGGGTGTTCTGGCAGAGGCAAGAGTGGGTACTTGTCCTCTACCAGGAATAATTGAAAACCTTGTGCAGAAGGTGGCCATCTCCCGAATTAATTAAGTGATTCATTTGTTGCTAATCGGGAGATGGTCACCTGCATATAAGCCTGCAGCTCTCTGCGCTCTCGGTGGGTGTGTGTTAGGAGCGAGAGAAAAACGAAACTAAAAATTAAATACAGGATCACTGAAGGCTACTGCCCAGCCTGACTGGTATTGTTTATACTTTGTGTTTGTGATTTTGTTTTGTTTACCTGTTTTATTTTCGCTCTGTGAGCAAGTTTCTTTTTTTTAAACCTTTTATTTATTTTTGTATTATTTAAATAAAACGGCGCAAGCACCTTTAACTGCAGTACTGGTGTCAGTTTTGTTTGGTTCCTGCATCTGGCCTGACGTCACGACTCAGTCAGCCTGCCACAGTCTGGTACATAGCTGTATTCTTTTTTTTTTTTCTTAGTTCTGTTTACTGGTGTTGTCCAGTAGAAATTAACTTTTTTAATTAACTTCATGTTTACAAGCCATTCAGTCCAATATCGCATGCACCTTAAGCCCATGAAACATCAGGAAACTTTCTGGCAGCTTTTTCTTGCAACAGGAAGCAACTTGTTGATGGGGACATTCTTAAGCAGTTTTCACCATGTGAATAGTTAATGTTACAAATTCTAAACAATCTCGATTTGAGCTGCTTAGAGAAAATTGCTTGAAAATATCTCCACAGCAAGTTGCGAGAAAAAGTGGCCAGAGAGTTGCCTTGTGTTCCATCAACTTGCTACCGTGGATGCTTTGTTTTTGTTCTCAAATACTCCCATTTCTAGTATAATCATTGAAAGAAATGGCAGAATAACAGGAAATGTCACAATCCTTGTTTTCCGGTTGTTTTTTTTATGGTCCCTAAGCAAGCAGCACTGGGTGAGTTAAGCTGCCGTCTGCTTGATGTCAAGGGCAGCAGCTGTTAGTCCCCTTGTTCTTAGTTCTATGTACAAATCTATGGATTTGTTTTTGCATTTGTACCCGCAGAAGAGATTCATGCCCCTGTGATTTGTTTAATAGCCTTTAGCTGTGTTTTTGTTTGTTTTGTAGTTTTTCTTTTTATTTACAGTACCAATAAAAGTGCATGCAGCTTGCGCACAGGCCTAATGTCACCATATAAGTAGTCTTGATTCCATAGTCATTCTAGAAGGTTATAAGACTATAAAGAACACAGTTTTGAATGTGCTTAGGGAGATTCTGCAACCATATCACATTCTGGAGAACAGACTTCCCAGAAGGAAATGAATCCAGTTCTAATTGAGGAATGGACATACTGTATATCCCTCGCCCAGAACAATTTAAACTCCTTTTAGTCTTATACCATTGAACTAGTGCAGCCTGACAACCTATTGACATATGACAAGGGTCTAATATTTTGTCAAACCTCAATTAAAATTGAATTACCAAAATGCAGAAGACAACTGTGAAAACCACATCCTTCCTGTTACTGCTAGTCATGGGACACCAGGCAAGTAGGGGCCCCAATCTACTACTAGTAGACTTAGCTGTAGTGATTTTAGACTTCTTACTACAATATTTATAACTTCCTCAGAAGTCTCTAAGTAAAAATATACGAGATGTCAAGTAGAGAAAAAAGCACTGGCCAAAACATTTATTTACTTGACTGCTTATCACCTCAAAAGGTATGAGTGTTTTAATTTATCAGTGTAGGTCTCCTTATTATCAATCCACTTTCACTTGTACCTTTTAGCTTAAGTTTTGCATTAGGAATTATCCAGTGTGTTAGTTGGAGTCCAACCAGCATCACACCCTGTTAAAGTCTGCTGCTTCAGCACATAGAGTGCAGGAGGCTATAAATTGAATATCTGAACTGATTTTCTTGTTATATCAAAGTGAAAAGCCTCTCCATCCAAACTGGAACCAGTCTAGCTTAAAATAGGTCTTCTTTCTGGATGTGCATATGGAGTCACAGTTTGTGATTCAACCCGGCAAAGATTTTAATAAATTAAAGACTATTGAGGTATGTGACAGGGTGGACGAGTGGTGACGTCAGGTCAGAAGCAGGAACAGAAAAACTGACACCAGTACTGCAGATTCAAAACAAACGCAGAAAACACTTGCTCACAGAGCCAAATAAAAGGTTTAAACAAAACAAAATCACGAACACAAAAACAATAAATGATCCAGGTCAGGTTGGGCAGTAGCCTTCACTGATCCAGTATTTACTTTTTCATTTCGCTCTCGCTCTCTCTGCTCTCGCTCCTAACACCCACCAGGAGTGCAGAGAGCTGCGGGTTTATATATCGTGGTCGAGGGGTTTAAGTAGCTGGCAGTTATTCTATTACCCCTTGGCCATCCACGCTACTTAACAATACAATAACCAAACACGGCTCCCGTCGTCATATTTACAAACATAAATAAATCATAAAACAAACAAATACAAAACAATAACATGCACAGGGGCGGAGGGGGAGACCCCGTTCTAAAAATAAATAAACAAATCAATGTACAGGGCTCCTCGCCCTGTTACAAGGTAACTAAATAATTCTAGTAATTCTTAGCTAACTTTTATTCCCTTCACTTAGTAGGTCTTGTGTTCTTATATATATATATATATATATATATATATATATATATATATATATATATATATATATATATACAGTACTGTGCAAAAGTTTTAGGCAGGTGTGAAAAAATGCTGTAAAGTAAGAATGCTTTCAAAAATAGACATGTTAATGGATTATATTTATCAATTAACTAAATGCAAAGTGAGTGAACAGAAGAAAAATCTACATCAAATCCATATTTGGTGTGACCAGCCTTTGCCTTCAAAACAGCATCAAGCATCAATTATTCTAGGTACACTTGCACACAGTTTTTGAAGGAACTCGGCAGGTAGGTTGGCCCAAACATCTTGGAGAACTAACCACAGTTCTTCTGTGGATTTAGGCAGCCTCAGTTGCTTCTCTCTCTTCATGTAATCCCAGACAGACTCGATGATGTTGAGATCAGGGCTCTGTGGGGCCATACCATCACTTCCAGGACTCCTTGTTCTTCTTACGCTGAAGATAGTTCTTAATGACTTTCGCTGTATGTTTGGGGTCGTTGTCATGCTGCAGAATAAATTTAGGCCAATCAGATGCCTCCCTGATGGTATTGCATGATGGATAAGTATCTGCCTGTACTCAGCATTGAGGAGACCATGAATTCTGACCAAATCCCCAACTCCATTTGCAGAAATGCAGCCCCAAACTTGCAAGGAACCTCCACCATGCTTCATTGTTGCCTGCAGACACTCATTCGTACGCTCTCCAGCCCTTCGACGAACAAACTGCCTTCTGCTACAGCCAAATATTTCAAATTTTGACTCATCAGTCCAGAGCACCTGCTGCCATTTTTCTGCACCCCAGTTCCTGTGTTTTCGCATAGTTGAGTCGCTTGGCCTTGTTTCCACGCCGGAGGTATGGCTTTTTGGCGCAAGTCTTCCATGAAGGCCACTTCTGACCAGACTTCTCCAGACAGTAGATGGGTGTACCAGGGTCCCACTGTTTTCTGCCAGTTCTGAGCTGATGGCACTGCTGGACATCTTCCGATTGAAGGGAAGTAAGCATGATGTGTCTTTCATCTGCTGCAGTAAGTTTCCTTGGCCGACCACTGCATCTACGGTCCTCAACGTTGCCCGTTCTTTGTGCTTCTTCAAAAGAGCTTGGATAGCACATCTGGAAACCCCTGTCTGCCTTGAAATTTCTGCCTGGGAGAGACCTTGCTGATGCAGTATAACTACCTTGTGTCTTGTTGCTGTGCTCAGTCTTGCCATGGTGTATGACTTTTGACAGTAAACTGTCTTCAGCAACATCACCTTGTTAGCTGAGTTTGGCTGTTCCTCACCCAGTTTTATTCCTCCTACACAGCTATTTCTGTTTCAGTTAATGATTGTGTTTCAACCTACATATTGAATTGATGATCATTAGCACCTGTTTGGTATAATTGTTTAATCATACACCTGACTATATGCCTACAAAATCCCTGACTTTGTGCAAGTGTACCTAGAAGAATTGATGCTGTTTTGAAGGCAAAGGGTTGTCACACCAAATATGGATTTGATTTAGATTTTTCTTCTGTTCACTCACTTTGCATTTAGTTAATTGATAAATATAATCTATTAACATGTCTATTTTGAAAGCATTCTTACTTTACAGCATTTTTCACACCTGCCTAAAACTTTTGCACAGAACTGTATATATATATATATATATATATATATATATATATATATATATATATATATATATATATATATATATACACTATTTACATTTTTTAAACTCTGTTTTGTTCTGTACAAATGAGTGAAGAAAAATGTACCAAGCACATATTTGGATGCTACACATCCACGTCCCAACGTTTCTTCTTGAAGAGGTCACATGAAGGAATGCAGAGAGCTTGAAATACGTCATAGGAAAAGTAGTGGTTCAGTGAAATTCAGAATGTTGGAGATAATGAAAGTGTCATAATCTAGAAGAACTTAAACCTTCTGTTTTGCTTTTGTTGTACGAGAACACTACATCCCAGAAGTCATTTGCAACTCTGTGTCTTATATGTTTTCAGTGTCTCTGGGTTCCGTCTTATGTCCTCTTGAAGAAATATTGGCACACTGAAGGAACATCAATGGATGCAGGAATCACGCTCATTAGACAAATCCTCATTGGTGGAGTTTCCATACGTGTGAAAAATGTTGTGTGTAAAATGCTTTTTTGGGTTTCCATTCGCTCAGTTTATTTTACTCGAGTAAACCAGGCTTTTCACCCACGTCATGCAAATGAAGGGGAAAGGTGGGGGTTGATATGTAAATTAGCTTTGCTGTTTTTGAAGATTACTAGTGACATTTTGTGAAAATGTGGTTTCCATGCGCAGAGAACTGGTACACGAGCGAATCTAAATTGCTGTAATAAAGCAAAATACCTTGTGCCTGGTTGGTTAATAATGTGTTTTACTGCTCAAATTGTTTTTTAAATGTTATTGGCGGGGTGGCATGTCGTTAGTATTGAATCTGTTTCAACTAATTTATCTTATGACACATTTTATAAAAAATAACTGAGAGGTATAAAATGAAACTGACCATGGCTGAGAACCGGCGAAGACGTAGGATTCTAAAGCTCTGTGCCAGACATCTTCCACGTATGCACCCAAGGCTGTCTGGATTGGGAACAGTGGATGTTTTCTCTTTGTTTCAGAAGCTTGAACCTCCAAATATCCTCTACCAGCAAATCCTTATGCCTTGCTATCTAATGCTAATGGCAAGCAAAACAACGGTTTGGACACATACTCGTCCGTCTTGCTGGTGGGAAGAGGTTGTCCTGCATCACTCTTTCAGATCTGCAGTGGATAGTCATTTTGCATCACCAAGGCAACATTCACCATTATAGTGGAACTGGTAAAGGAAGATATGCAGCCAAAAATGAATTACATACTGCCTCCTGTGCCAGTGGAAAAAAAAAAAGTAGCGATTGCTCTGTATAGGCTGGCATCCTCAGCTGAGCACAGGGTTAAGGCTACTCAGCTGAGTACAGGGTAGTTGGCTTTGTGTTTGGGGTGCATAAAACCACAGTTTGTCAACTCCCTTGTTCAGAGGCACTGCAACACATAGCTATGCCAGATGTAACTGAAGCAAAAAGCATTGCGAAACTGGGCGTGGATTTTCCCGTGTGTTTCGTCATTTACACGAGTAAATGAGATTCACCCTACCCTCTCTGGCTGTTTTTTTCGGCCACAAATCTGATTTACACGAGTAATTCTACCAAATGTGCACGCTCATCGCCATTTCACGTGTAAATTGTCCCGCATGGAAACCCCATGATTCTCATATCAATGTTATCCATTTTATCCTCCAGTCGAATTAAGATGTAAGAATAAAAATATAAGTTGATAAATATTGTGCCACAATACAGAGTACGTGGGAAACATAACATTTGATGTATTATACAGTATATACAGGTCAGCAGTGTTGAAAGAGTTGAAATAGACCCTGGTATATTCAAACTGTCAAAAATAAGGGTGCTTAATATTATCTATTAAATTCTCAGATTTATTTCTTCTTTTAAAGTACTTACCAGCATATAAATAGCATTGAAATACTTATTTGGCTCATATTTTTTTTTTAATGCAATTTGAAAAATGTACAAAAAAACACAGAAATAAAGAGAATGATGTTGTTTTTTTTTTGCTTAACCTGAACACAATTTGGCAAGTTAACTCTTTTTCATAAAGATGTCAATATTGTTAGAATAGTACACCTACAAAGCATGTACCCCAACCTTCGGAGGCTTGCACGGTAGTTATTCATAAAGTCAATAAACACACCATTTGGTTCACTGCTCCTATATTTTCTCAAAAATATGTATTGTATATACATTGTATTGATCATTTTAGCTAAAAACAGTACTTACCAAATATAACTGCCGGATAATTCTTCTTTTGGTGCTTAATCTGGGTTTTGAAGACTAGTTAGCCGCACCCTCAATAAAGGACAGTCCAGGATCTTTGCTGTTCTCAAAGCTCATTACTGGCACACATTTCTTCTGAAGTGAAAATACAGAAGTGTGATTCCTCTTATGAGACAGTTGCGATGGTAATTGTTGCCATTTCCTGTGGTTATGCCCCAACCCTTAAAAATGTTTTTTTTTTTTTAAATAATGCTTCTCTTACCTTGATGGGAAGTGAAAATATCACTGTCTGCATGCAACAACCTTTTTTTTTTTAACCATATTAAACAGAAACCTCAAGTTTCCTGCCATACTGGTATCTTTGTTTATAAGACAAGTTTTAAACTAAAATTATTAATTTCAATGTAAAATAAAAACACTTAAATATGTGTGCAAAAAAATCTAAGTACTGTGATATCATACAAAACATGTTTTTGTTTGTGAACATGACATTTGTAAGATATTTGTAAGGGAGTTTAAATTGTGTATTTGACAAATGAACAGGGGTTCCTAATTCATATTTTAAAGTATGTGCAAATGCAATATGAAAATTCAAAGCAGTTATTGTTTTACCTAAATTGTAAGGTAAGGACAAGCATTTTTAATGCTTTAAAACATGAACAAAAAAACTGGCACACAGCATCAGTCACCATGTTTTTAAATTTACAGTTTTTACGGTTCAGAATGATTCACTAATAGAGGTCAAAGGGTCAGTGTTGTGCAGGGGAATTTAAGTTTACACTAGCACTCAGGTTTGGAACATTAATAGGTTCCTGCATCATACCTGTTTATCTCAGTATATTTGTTATTATTACTTCAAACAATTAAAATTTTAGGTGTTTCATAATACTGTCAACAGTCTTAACTTTTACATTTTTTTGCCTTCACAGTCTATTCTACACCAGAAATCATTTTAGATACTGACTTTATATTTGCTGGGCTGTATACACCCTGCATGCTAAATGTGTTGCTGATCATGATAATGACCTCTGACCTAAATCTAGCTTTTTAAGTTCCTGCTACTTGTATGCTTTTCAGTTATTTTCTTAATATCAGCAGTTTCATAGAAATAGTCTGTTTACCGCCATATCAGTTTAATCTCTGACCATATCAATACAGACCATACACTGACATGCTGGTATACCGCTTTATTCTATTATTCTCACCATAAAGTTCCTTTTAAAGGTAATGCCGGTGAACATTAACCATTTCAGTGCCATATTGACATAACCTTTTGCTATATTATTGATTCAGATTCACATTTGCATTTTACTTTCCATTTACAAACCATTAATTCATATTTGTTTTATATAGCGCCTTTCATAGTGGACCTCCATCACATAGTGCTTTACAAGATAAGGGAGTATGAACTATGCATCAGCTGCAAAGTTATTTACAATCCGAGTGATGGAGCACAAGGAGGTTAAGTGACTTGCTCAGGGTCACACAGTGAGTCAGTGGCTGAGCTGGGATTTGAACGGGGGACTTCCTGGTTACAAGCCTATTTCTTTAACCACTGGACTACACAGCCTCCTATACACAAATTCCTTTTGTCAGTTGATCATGACTCATTACTGAACTTTTTTAAATTAAACATATATTATACATATATCAAATACATGTATATTAAAAAAAGGGAAATGTAATGCCACCATGCAGTAAAACAACACTGCTTATTTTTCCATTGACAAATTCTGCACTTTTTATTTTACAACTATAAACACAATGATAATCCAGCTGACACAGGAAAACCTATCAACTGACTACAACTTCATGTTTCTGTTTCATACACGTCAACTGTTCACTCGGTCGGAATGACCTATTTGCTTTACTGTCATCTTGGTATTAACAGCACAGCAGAAAAGGTCTGAAGTAGGTGTGCCTGACAACAGCATAAATATTAGGTTAATAACATTGTAAGTCTTTGTAATGTTCCTCAACATCCTGTTTAACCATGCCTTTTTTTGTGTTTGTGTTTTTCAGTTTGGCTCCTGTTTTTGCTTTGTTTGTGCCGTTCTACAGCTCCATTCCAAGGGTTCAGGTGACTCAGGTTCTTGGGCAGTTCGCAATCACCAACAAGTCTTTAGTTTACTTGGTGGGTCTTCAGGTATGTCTCCTAATGCATGTATACATCTTTCCAACAAAAACATAGTTGCACTTGCTTCAAAATATGTCCCAGTGATATAATTATAATATATTTAGAAATTCAGTACAATGGTACAGTAAATTTAACACAGAAATGGGATAATATTATGATTTTGTTTTCCAATGCATTGTCAGTTTGCCTTTAGGTTACAGCAGAATAATCTGATATGATTGATCTTTAAAAAAAAAAAAAAAAAAAAAAAAAAGACCCACCATTTTCTGCAAACATATGAGTTATGTAAGAATTGAAGTGTTACAAAACTCATAACAACTTTGTTGTAAGACATGCACATTATAAACCACTGTTCAAAACCACATTGCTGCAACACAAAATGCCCCCCTACCCATTTCATCTCCATCCATAATACATGAATCTTTAAACAATTTAGCTACAGCCCTACAGTTAATAATGTTCAACTCTCTTATATTTTAATATTTCTGTTTTTTTTATTTTATCTAGTTGTCTCAGTTACTTATCAGTAGCAGGTGTCTAATGACAGATAATAACATCTGAGCTGGTCTCAGTGTTTTGATAAATTGCTGAGATTGTGAATTTACAATGTACATGTTTTGATCCAGTTAAGTTAGAATTTGAAATGAATTTGTATAAAGTAGAACTACATCTAGAATCAGGCTACAGGACCAAATGTAATTGAAAACCTGTGGTAATGCCACAGCTATTCCAGTTACAATGATATACAAAGCAGTTGAAGAATCCTAGTTGAAGAATCAAACACATCTTAATAAATTAAGGAGGCTTTAATGAAAGTTTGGGTAAAATGAACCCCACTGACAATTTTGAGTTTATTAAAAACAATAAAAAAAAAACATCCTCTTCAATCCTGTCTGTCCCTCGTCCACAGTACAGCTGAGGGGTTGATAGAGCCCTAACTTACATGCAGCTGTCTGCAGAATTTTCTCTTCACTGAATCAGGAAATAAACACCCTGAATCTACACAATGTGGCTTTTGTTAAATTTCAAAATAAAATGTAATTTTAATAGTTAAATCAGTGGAATCGTTGGTTTTACAGCCTCATCAGCCTTACCTCCATAGCATGTTAAATCTTGGAAACCAATAATATTACACAGTAGCATCGTAGGAGACCGTCAACATGTGGTCTTGTCTGACTAACCTCCTACACTATGAAGTACTACAAAGATGGATACACATCTGGTACAGCTTTTAATATACACTCATATTTTGTTATTTTAATTCTTCTTAATACACGCACAGTTCATTCTTTCATTTCTTTATTATCTAAAGCAGTCCTGCTTATGTGTGAATTTGTTTGCACACTTCCTCCACTTGTCAGAAATAAGTGGTTGGAGGGTGCAGCGTTAAACAGAAAGAGCACTTATAAAGACCAGGCACACCCAATGAAACATATGCACATCGAATTTGATCTATACATCACAAACTTCCAGAGAAGATGGCAGTTGCAATTGCTTCCCATGGAATTGGTAGTGGAGAGCCAGGTTTGCAGCCGTAATCCAGTTTTGTATGATTTGGTGCCTGAGCCATGACATTGCAGGTTGACAAGAGATGGGGAATACGACATAGAAGAACAATATTGCAAAGTTTTTGTAAGGTAGATTCATAGAACTAGGCAGAACATCCTCTGTAGTCATCTCAAAAATACTATCAGTGTATGGACGTCATGGGCAAAGGATGTGCTAAAACACATGGTTCTAGCAAGAATAATTAAAAGATATAAGAGACTGGGAAATACAAAGCCTCCACAAATTGGATGGGGGCTACACATGAGCAAAAATGAACCCATTATGTGTATTTACAAGATTGTGATGGACTGTTTAAAATAATTCTGAGGGGAGAATTTATTTACAGACAAAAGCAGAGGCTATCTTGTGCTAAAATAAGATAACAGTAGGGAGAAACTAGTGGAACTGACAAAAACTAGTCAAGAATTAGTAAAATTATAAAATGCCTATTTTTAAAGCTGTTAGAACTAGAAGTACCGCTGTGGCTGAAAACATTGAAACATGGCTTACCGAAAACTACAGAGAAGAAATATCAGTCAGTGGGTTCAGGTTGTTTAGGAGGGTCAGTCACTTTAGAAAGGCAGATTTCAAAGACTGGCAAAATACTGGAAGATGAATCCGTGTAGAATGATAAAGTTCAGAGGTATAATGCTGGATGTGCTGGATCAATTTATCTAAAAAGTTAAGAAATCCTGACTTAATAAACATTATTGCAGTGGTTGGTGCAGTAGTGGCCCATTAAGCAAAACATCAGAAAAAGCAAGTGCTTTATTACATTTTCAGTAGCAGCAAAACTAAAAGAATATACTGTCTGTAAACCTAGCCTTTTTTCTTTTTTTTTGGCAGTAGTTAATATGACCAAATAAAATCACAGCAATAAACTCACGTTGTATCAATCAGGGATAATCCCCAGGCAGTGTTTAGCTTTCTATGACCAGTTGAAAAACACAAACGTTTATAAAGCTCTAGAAATCTTTCCTCTCGGGAGGCCAGGTCGTGAGGTTAGCACCTCAGTTTTAGCCGCCAGTAGACATTTGTCATCATCACAAAAACACCACCTAATTTCACGTAACTGGCAGTCTGTTTGAATAGCAGGGGGTGTTGAAGTGAGGATTTAGGGCCACTCGTAGAGTTCCAAAGGGAGGCTCCATTGGTCCTTGCAGGCCCCTTACCTGACTGTAGTCCGCGTCATTGTCATGGGCACTGAATTGGCCAAAAAGTAACAAAAATAAACAAAGCAACTGTGAGCTTTGTATCGAGCTGGTCACAAGTAGGAGCTTACTGTATATCATAAAATGATCGTAAAATTTAAATCACCGTAATTCGTAGCATTGAGCAACATGAACAACGTATCATATGGTTTTACACTGCAGTATGCCTTATGTTCTAACATACAAAGTACATCAACAGTAAAACTGAATTATACATGGCTTTCATTGTCGTAGTGAATAACTGTTAAACAACCTATCATATCATTTTAGTTTAAAAAAAATTGAGTTTGTTGTAGTTTCTGTGTTTTTCTTTTGTTTTAAAAGTAAATGAATTCCAACTGATATATTTGTTGGTTTGTCAGCTATGTTTCTTTCGTCAACGTGAATTGCACTTTGCTTTTCTGTTCTCGAGGGAACAATGGTTGTAAAAGTGATACTGCCTTAGTTCTACTTGCTACCATATTTTCTTATACCGTATGAGTCAAGTTTGTTTCCTGTTTCTGTGTTTTTTACTGGATTTTTCAGGTTTTGTTTTGTGGTAGTATGAGGCTTCCATTTTCTTTATGTGGTGGATATGACTTGTTTTGTGGTAGTGGGGCAGGTGGTTTGTTTATTTAAGCAAGTTTGTGGTTGTAAGTGTTCAGAGCTTATTATGTAGGAACACATGAAGGGCGCTATATAAATGCAAGATAGATAGATAGATAGGGCATTGATACACATTTTACAGTGTTATTTTTATATCAGTGGATTCAGTTCTCTGCTTAACTGTAATTGTTTCATTTTAGGATTTCTGTATATTATGAAGCAGCCTTTGTTATGATAACAAACCTTGAGCTGTAAATGACTTTAAATGCCATTTAAATTGGTATGTATGTACATATGCTTGTGTGCAATTAAAACACACACAAGCATATGTACTTACTTGTTTATCATTGTGGTGTGATTTTTGCAAACCCATGGATTATAAATAAGCAATACACTCCGCTGTATTGTTTCATTAACATTGTTATTGTTTACTGCTGTTAGCCATCAGGCATTGGATTATACAATTAAACCTTAAACCACCTGGATTATCATTGTTTGTCTGATTATTGATCACCTGCACACTGTTAACCACTTTGCTATACTTCACAGACAACATTTTAGTATCTGGTGAATATTGGTAACATACTCATGTTTAACATTGCTTTCTGTGAAGCAGACTCCAGAACCTGTGAAGGCATGTGACTGAAATAAAAAAAAAGAAACTAAATATTAATAAAACACTTTAATCCACTGTGTTTCTCAAATTTAGCGATGCAATGCCTAATCTCCAGTACTGACTTTAAAATCAGATGTTTGTCGTTTATCTGAGGTAAAACATTATTTTTTGATTATTTTTAAGTGTATGCACAGAAGAGGTTTTGGCTGTTGTGATGTCCTGGAGCCCAAAGTGTCTCTGACTGGACCTGTACATAACATATTTGAATACCACAATCCTTTGCCCTCCAGTTATTAAATATAATAGACATTCTCAACAGTTTTCTAATTAATATTGTTTTTGTTTTTTTGAAGCTTTTAACGTCAAGCTCTTTCATGTGGATCATTGCCCTTAGTGGACTGGTAAGTATGCCAACTTTAATAAATCATTCCAGAAACTCTGAACTTCCACACATTATGATGGAAATAACAATGAAATACTGAACATACAAGCTATTTTAATAAACTGCAGCTCCCTGCAGACTGTCCGCATGGTCCCTGCATGATGCTTATGTAGCCTCCAGTAAAGTTAGCTGATGTCTCTCTGTTAATATTCCCCTCTGCAGCCAGTGAAATAGCAAAGAGGGATTTTATTCAGAAAGAATGTAGACTTTTTCACGTAACAAAGCACTTGTTTTAGTCCTCTAGTATTGTTATTATTTACTACAGTACACATGCACTCAATTCCCAGTCAATACAACCTGCATTCATTGTTTGAGTCTGTTGTCTACCCCTGTATGTGCCATACTGTTATTGAATATTTAAGAACATACCCCAACATTTCTTGAACTGTATTTTTGTCAGATCGAAACTAGCCAACCACAAAGCATTGTAACCGAGAAGGCTTGTTCAAAACCGCCACAGAGACCCTGTTCTTAACCAACTTTATCCACTGTCAAAGCTTTTAACTGCATTGTAACTGTGAGTGAGTTAAGAGCTAAAATGTACTTTGATCTAAACTCACTCAGAACAGTGGGGGTGCAGCTGGGTTTATTAAACTGTAGTTTATACTGATCAAGACTAACCTTATAAATATTATTTTACAACACATACAAATACAACAACAAACCTAATATTACGTCTGTGTACGCCTAGCTAAACATGCCTGCGTTGTAGTATAGGAACCTCATGAATGAATGGATGGTCTTGAGGTGGACCAGAAAGCTTTCCCTCTGAGCACATATTGGTGTGAAAGGACATTTATCCCCCAGACTGTAAGGATCACTGCTCATCACAGCAATTGTGTCTAGAAAAAAAGGGGAATTACAGATGATTCCGGTAATTTTACATCTGACCACAAGACCAGATGGGCTGTATGTAGTATCATACTCATCATACCCACTACCTGATAAATACAACAGACTCAATGTGACATTTACAGTGATCTTTGGTGTTTATGTAAGTTGTCATTTGCTTATCATTCAGATGAAACTTTAACTTAGTGGGAGATGAACAACCCCTGCAAACTCACTTCCCTAATCATATCATGATGGAAACCATGATCTGTATCTGATGTTCTGAAAACAAGAGTAAAGCTCTGAGCTTTGAATAGTTTTGCAATTCAAAACTTTTCATTGCAGCATGCTATTTAAAGAAAAGATTTAGACCTACACAGTAAATGGAGATACAAGTCTTTAGACCTCTTCTTCTTTCGCAGTGTTTTGATTGAGTAGCTTTTTTTAACGATTTGACTGGAAAAAAAAAAAAAAAACAACCTTTTGTGTCTGTCAACATTTTCTACCCAGGATGTGGTTCAGCTTGTGTACAACAAGAAAGAATATTTTTTAAATAGCTTGCTGTTGAATAGCCATTGAATTGTGCCCATGAAATGTGTGCACAATCGGATGGAAGAGTAACCTTTTTAGTTTTCTCTTTATTTAAAAGAAAAAGACTGGCAGTTTTAACATGTTTCCCATAGGTTTTAGCAGGTCTGAAATGCTGCCACTGTACCTTCACTCCTAAGTTAAAGTTACTGGGTTTTGACATCTACACAAATGCTAATGTTTTTGGAACATAGTATTGTGAATACATTTTTTTTTTTGCAGTTTTTTAAAATATGTTATTTGAATATAGAAAAAATTGTTTTAATTCTGTTAGTGAGACTGGTTATACTTTTAAATTGGATGAAAAGAGTGAGTAGCATCTGGCATTAAAGCGTATGTGTTTGTAGGTTGCAATTTGCATACTAACGTATATGTGCAGAGTTAAAAATGCATATATATATATACAGTACTGTGCAAAAGTTTTAGGCAGGTGTGAAAAAATGCTGTAAAGTAAGAATGCTTTCAAAAATAGACATGTTAATAGATTATATTTATCAATTAACTAAATGCAAAGTGAGTGAACAGAAGAAAAATCTAAATCAAATCCATATTTGGTGTGACCACTCTTTGCCTTCAAAACAGCATCAATTCTTCTAGGTACACTTGCACAAAGTCAGGGATTTTGTAGGCATATAGTCAGGTGTATGATTAAACAATTATACCAAACAGGTGCTAATGATCATCAATTCAATATTTAGGTTGAAACACAATCATTAACTGAAACAGAAACAGCTGTGTAGGAGGAATAAAACTGGGTGAGGAACAGCCAAACTCAGCTAACAAGGTGAGGTTGCTGAAGACAGTTTACTGTCAAAAGTCATACACCATGGCAAGACTGAGCACAGCAACAAGACACAAGGTAGTTATACTGCATCAGCAAGGTCTGTCCCAGGCAGAAATTTCAAGTCAGACAGGGGTTTCCAGATGTGCTGTCCAAGCTCTTTTGAAGAAGCACAAAGAAAGCGGGCAGCGTTGAGGACCGTGAGACGCAGTGGTCGGCCAAGGAAACTTACTGCAGCAGATGAAAGACACATCATGCTTACTTCCCTTCGCAATCGGAAGATGTCCAGCAGTGCCATCAGCTCAGAATTGGCAGAAAACTGTGGGACCCTGGTACACCCATCTACTGTCGGAGAAGTCTGGTCAGAAGTGGCCTTCATGGAAGACTTGCGGCCAAAAAGCCATACCTCCGGCGTGGAAACAAGGCCAAGCAACTCAACTATGCACGAAAACACAGGAACTGGGGTGCAGAAAAATGGCAGCAGGTGCTCTGGACTGATGAGTCAAAATTTGAAATATTTGGCTGTAGCAGAAGGCAGTTTGTTCGCCAAGGGCTGGAGAGCGTACACGAATGAGTGTCTGCAGGCAAGAGTGAAGCATGGTGGAGGTTCCTTGCAAGTTTGGGGCTGCATTTCTGCAAATGGAGTTAGGGATTTGGACAGAATTAATGGTCTCCTCAATGCTGAGAAGTACAGGCAGATACTTATCCATCATGCAATACCATCAGGGAGGCATCTGATTGGCCCCAAATTTATTCTGCAGCATGACAACGACCCCAAACATAGAGCGAAAGTCATTAAGAACTATCTTCAGCATAAAGAAGAACAAGGAGTCCTGGAAGTGATGGTGTGGCCCCCACAGAGCCCTGATCTCAACATCATCGAGTCTGTCTGGGATTACATGAAGAGAGAGAAGCAACTGAGGCTGCCTAAATCCACCGAAGAACTGTGGTTAGTTCTCCAAGATGTTTGGGCCAACCTACCTGCCGAGTTCCTTCAAAAACTGTGTGTAAGTGTACCTAGAAGAATTGATGCTTGATGCTGTTTTGAAGGCAAAGGGTGGTCACACCAAATATGGATTTGATTTAGATTTTTCTTCTGTTCACTCACTTTGCATTTAGTTAATTGATAAATATAATCTATTAACATGTCTATTTTTGAAAGCATTCTTACTTTACAGCATTTTTTCACACCTGCCTAAAACTTTTGCACAGTACTGTATATATATATATATTACTCACCTTCCTATTTTGAGAGAAGCTGTTAATGTAGCCATAATACATTGTTTACTGTCATGGATTTCTGTTTTGAACATTAATTTTATTTTGAATATTCAGCTTCTTCTCTGACAACCGCTTGTTTTCTTCACCTTTCTTGTTCTGCCAGTAGGAGACTTTAAATAGTAAATGTATTTGGTGTCTCATTTAAAAAGACACCTTAAATAGCCTTAGTGAGAAAATAAGATCTTGGGCACTGACACGATGTGAGTGGTGTGGGAAGTAATGAATGTCCGAACAGCAGATATATTTGAAACAGTCCTGTTTATTTTTGTCAATATATACCTCTCAGTAGGCGGATTCTCGCTGTCTATTAAACGGCAGATGAGGGGGATTGGAATCCAATGTGACCTACGGAGAAGGGTTACCAAGACCCCTAGTGCACAGGCTGCTACAGCCCCGCTCAATATACCGAAGTGCTGATCTCCGAATGGAGGCGTGGGTTCAGATCCCGCTTCTAACACTGCGTGTCAGGATGCGAGTGGTGTGGGGAGTAGTGAATGTCCAAACAGCAGTGTGACGGGGTACTCCCCATCCCTGTGCAGATTTTATGTTGTGTTATTTTGTATTTGTTGTAATATTATTATTTAAATGTGCTGTTTTGTGTTTATTTAAAAACACGCTGTTTTTATTTTTATTATTGTTTGACAGCCTGGATGAGGTTAAAATGCCCCATCCAGATAAAATCATGAGACTGCACAGTCAACAGCAAGTGCTTATTGATAAACTGGCTGTTGACCATGTATATGATAAAACCTGTGCCGAATGTGGTCGAGGAATAAACTAGGTAATTGATAGCCAGTTAATCCCTCAGCCACAATATAAAAACATCCAGCTTTGGCTGAACAAGGTTGGTGTGTTCGGGGAGAAAGAACGTGAGTGAAAGAGAAACTGAAACGAAAACAACAATTGCTACTCATGCTGGCTTGACATCAGCACGATACTTGTTTTATTTAGGGTTTGGTCAGTGTTTGTTTAGTGTCAGTTTGTTTTGGCCATTGTACCTTTTTGTTTCTGTAAAGTGTTTCTGTTTAGTTTAAACCTTTTTATTTATTTATTATTATTATTATTATTATTATTATTATTATTATTATTATTATTAAACGTGCAGCAGTGCTTTCATACCCTGCGGTACTGACTGTGTGTCCATCTTCTTATGGGTCTGACGTCACCACCCAAGCTGTCCGTGACAAGCAGATATATTTTAAACAGTCCCGTTTATTTTTGTTAATATATACCCCTCTACCAGTAGCAGTTGTGGGAGGGGTTTAAAACGATGGGTTGCAGTCCCAAAACAAACAGGTTCAAAAATAATAAAACAATAAATACAATCCAAGTGGTGGGAAGTGCAGGTGCTCCAGGTGTCCGTCTTGTTAGTCCGTGGTGTGGCAGTGTAGGTGCTCCAGGTGAAAGTGCTGGCTCCTTGGCTACAGCTCCTGGCACTGTGTCACTCTGCCAATAGAAAAAACTAAACAAACACACAGCGCTCCAGCATGATTACTGTCTCAGCGTAAGGGGACGTACTCATGTAGCTGTGTCCCCTTTGTTCTGCCAGACTCCTCCCCGTGATCAACACGGTGCCACGCTCTATCCAATCGGCGCGCACAACACAGCTGATCACAATAGCGGTGTTCAGCAATTTTACAGCTACGTCCTTTCACCAAGATGGCCGAATTCCAGTTCCGTCCTACCATCGAATCAGCCTATCCCTGCGAAAGGCGTACCACCAACCTTACTTAACGCCCTTCCAGGTCGGGAGGTAGATTTGCAGCTCAGATTCATTCTCAACCATTCACAGACACTTTTAATGAAACACTGCAGTTTTCTGGTCATGTGGGGTCCTATAGACTTTTCACAGTTGCCCACAATCACTTGCACCGGCGAGGCTCTGATTTGAAGTAGCAATGGAAGAATTATAGAAATCGCCCAGTTTGAGAGGTCAGAAAACACAATCAACAAAATCTCTTGATACTTGAATAAATCAAGTCATTTTTGAAGAGGTATGCTGTCTTCTGTAGTAGTCTCATACGCCCCACCATTTCATGCAGTACAGAAATCAAAGGCTGTAGGCCATATCTATGGCAGTGGAGCAATCTAGCTGGTCGGAAAAGGTTAAGTTAACAATGTTCATAAATCTGGAACTGTGCACCCATTCTGAAAAATTCCAGTGGTAGTGTTTAGTGTTCCTGCAAGAAAGCACATTATTATTATTGCTCTTCTCATACTGTGACAAAAAAAAAAAAGATGTCTGTCCTATAATCCCTATAGCCTGCTATCATCTGTGCTTTATTTTTACATGCCCCTGATGAGCAATTAAAAAAACTGAATCGAATAAAGAACAAAGCAGCCAGATTTGTATTGGAATGCCACCCTCAAACCCATCACTGCCAGTTACTGGCTTCTTTAGGTTGGAAGTCGCTGAATTGTAGAAGGTAATTGCACAGGGTACTTTTTGTGTGTAAAACTGTAAAGGTTTGTTGCCAGGTTACCTAGGCTTGACGTTACATGTAAATATACCCAAGTA
The DNA here is from genome assembly GCA_030684275.1 of Acipenser oxyrinchus oxyrinchus. Lineage (NCBI taxonomy): Eukaryota > Metazoa > Chordata > Actinopteri > Acipenseriformes > Acipenseridae > Acipenser > Acipenser oxyrinchus. The sequence goes on from CM060255.1 coordinate 18,160,423, forward strand.
CATTTTACGATCTAGTCTTACACATGCTTATCAAGTGCCTTGGAGAAGGTCCTGTGTTGGTCGATCAGCATTTAGTCACAGCACCCCTAAGACATGTAATAGTCTGGACCAGAGTATCCAGGATATGATATTTAGGGAAGTGATTTTGTCACGGTAAAAATCGCGGCACAGTCACGGCTAAAAATAGACAATTTCACAGAATGTTCATGGCTGCAGAGATTTGAAGTTAAATATATTTATTCTTGTAATATTTTAGTATTTGTGCAAAGTAAATATATACTTAATGTGTTTTCTTTTAATACACGCTTCTAATCAAAAGTAAACATAGTTTTTTTTTTTTAACCATACCTTTTAAAAAAAAAACAAAAAAAACAACTGTAACAGGAATATGCTTACCTTTTCATTTTAACAATGAGTATGTTCCAAGAATTATCAATGTGTAAATGTTTCAGATCCCAGGTTTAATGTTTGTTTCTGGTCATCTTGCCAGGACACTCTTGTAAATTATTATTTATTATTATTTGTTTATTTAGCAGACGCCTTTATCCAAGGCGACTTACAGAGACTAGGGTGTGTGAACTATGCATCAGCTGCAGAGTCACTTACAATTACGTCTCACCCGAAAGACGGAGCACAAGGAGGTTAAGTGACTTGCTCAGGGTCACACAATGAGTCAGTGGCTGAGGTGGGATTTGAACCGGGGACCTCCTGGTTACAAGCCCTTTTCTTTAACCACTGGACCACACAGCCTAAATGAGGCCTCTGTCTCAATGGGTTTATTCCTGGTTAAAGAATGAATAAATAAACAATGCCCTTTTTAAAATGTAAAATAACCAGCACTGTAGCAGATATGTAACAACCCAGAGAGGACAATAGCACCTAAATCATAATTCGATATGGGCTGTATAAAAAGACCCAAGGGCGTAAAGGTGTTTTTGGGGGACCTTAGTGTTAATGGTAATTCTGCTGACCTCTAGTATATATTTTGTAATAATTTTGATCCCCAACAACAACTTTAGTTTGACTAAAGAAGCATTTTTCAAATTTCGCAGACTTCTGTTTTGCAGTGGCATAATGTCTTGTTTTGTGTGCTCTCAAAGAGCACATGAAGTTTCCGTTTCTCAAGTTCTGTAGACCGTTACATTAATATTAAAATGTTTCTTGTCCTTTAACTGTTCTGTTTAAGATGGAAATAACTGTTCATCACCCTAATTAGCTGCCCCCAGAGAGATGAATGTTCCTGGAAAAAGGGAGGGGTCAAACCAGCAAGTAAGAAAAACACAGAGGGCACGCAAAGCACATGCAGGTGCTTTTGTGCAGGTTTACCTAACACACAAGTAATAAACAAACAGAAGTTTAGCTTATTGACCTTACAGCTGCACTTGAACACTGATTTTAAGGTATGTTTATAGTACTGTAGCTTTAAAAACTACCTGCCTCGCATGCATTTGTTAATTCAAAAAGGGAGCAGAAGGGGTTTTGACAAATAAGCCTAAAAGTGAAAATCTATTGTAGGTTTAAAGGTTGTTTGCTAAGTTCTATTTAACATTTAGGGAAATGTTGTTTGAATTGGGAGGGGGTTGGGGATCAGCTTTTCAAAAGAGACACAAAACTTTTCAGTGAAAAATGTTATGAATGAAACATGAGTACTGTTTTTACTGTTTAATACGTTAAAACACAGTTTGAAAGAGACTTCTTTCAATAGTAGGATACATATTTGTGAATTTCCCTTATAAAAGTTTAGTGAAATAGCTTAGTGAAAAAGAATATTGAAAGCATTGTAAAGCAATAATGTATAGTAACGCATATTAATAAACATGGCAAACCAAGGTACTATGGGAAAAGCATGGTAAACTGCAACAATACTGTGACTTTTATAAGAGACAGTCCAATGTTACTATATAGTACTTAAAGTAGAACTCCTTTTTATTAAACACTTCCTTTCAAACAAAAATACTTATGTTTTAGAAAAAAGCTGGCCTGTTAATTGAAAGTCAATGATTTAACTCTGGCTGAAGAGGACTTGAAGTATCTTTTTTATATTTAATTGTTTGTGGTGAACTTGCTAACAAAGTTGTTTATGCTTTAGGAAGCCAGTGGTAAATAAGATTAAACAAATACTGATTGCTCTTAGAGATAGTGATACAGGAAGTGATCAGAGCTGCATCATCACCATATATTTATCTGACATGCCTTTTAAATCATGAAAATTGCCCATGGAAATATCTTGTATGATAATGGTTGGTGGGCGAATTCAGATCAGCATAGGCTTACAAAGTGCAAGCCAGTGTTTTCCAATCTATATAGACCATACTGCTGCACTACTTGTTGCTTCAGCACTGCAATGGAATTGCAATTGGTCGTTTCATGTGGGAAGAAGAAAGGCTGCCATTTCTTAATGGTAACACTGCGTAAAATGCCAAGCCATCACTTATCTTTGACAGTTGGTACTTTTAAACACTTTTAGGATAGTGCCATCATAATGTAAGGAAAAATTGATGAAAACTGACAAACAATATTAGTGAAAGTCAAAAATATGTTTATTGGTGTAATACAAGAAAAGAACTATTTGAAGAAAGCAGAGACAAATGCTCTGGGTCACAGTGGATGGAATCTGTGCAACAGACAATGGCTGTAATCACACTCCCCTATAATGAGAGCCTCCCCACCTAAACCTGTGTACATGGCCAGTCCCCAAGCCTCACAAACATTCCTCTGTCTCTGTTATCTCTGAGATTCTCCCATCCCCCCAAGCAACCAAAACAGAGCAGAACAGAGACCCTTTCTACAAATGCCCAAAAATAGTCATATTTGCTAACCCTGCATTCCAAAATACCCCACCTAAACTCTGTGCTCAATATCTCTCCATTGAAAGTACCATACAAACAATTAATATGGGCTATCAAATTTCCTTACAACAATTAAAATGTAGGTCTTTTTATTCCATTAAGATTTTAGCTTAGTTTTGTAGATGGGCAGGTACACCTTGTCAAAGAACGGTCAAATCCTTTTGTTTGTCAAACACCAGTTGTTGAAAAAGAAAACTGTTATCCTGTATGATCTGGCTAGGGTCCAGACATCAGACAAAAGACTATTGTGGTATTTATCCTTCGCACTACCTTTTGTGTAATTTAAAACATAAAGAACAGAGAGAAGAATTGAAATGCATATGAGAATGTGGATGACTATAAAAAGTGTCACTATGAAAATTCTCTTTTCCTGTTGCCACACAACCTGGGTGCCACAAGTTTAAAGCCCCAGCAATGATGACAGAACATCATTGAAAAGAAAAACTAGTTGCAGTTTTCTGAATTGCATGCACAAAAATCAGGAACATCAAAATTAGGGAAAACAGAAAATAATTTCCCTGTATGCCACTTGACAATAGAGACATTGAGAATTGTTGAGAATGGTGGAGAATAGGAAGACAGAACGAAGCATTGAGTCTGGCTTTGCGGAACAGGTTTGAGGTCTATGGCATTTTCCTTACTTCACCCAAATCAGAGCAAAAATAACATCTGGAAGACAAAAAGATATTTAGTTTTACTGGTTTGCTGAAGATAGTGACATAAAAAATGCAAACAACAACCCAGACAGTGAATGCAGTAGTAGTTAGCTGTGCACAGTTAGTTTTTTCAGGGTGGATTTTCACCCCAAGTACTGAGGAAGTGGCTACTATAAAAGTCTAGCTTGTGATCACCCCTTATAAATAAACCATATTGTAATCAAAGTTTGGCTGATGTTTTTGTGTTCTTCTTGCTTGCAGACTTCTGGCATGCTTTACCACAAAAATATTTTTAAAACGCAACATGTTATTTTCATTCCCAACTGGGTTGCCCGTTGTGGCTCTTACACCCTTGAGCCACTCTTCTCCACCGCTGAGCCGACCCTCGAGGCTGCTGTTGGAATGGGAGCCACACTGGACATCCAGCGGCAACAGAGAATGGACCGGCTGGATCAACAGGTGCTGCTTTCACAGCTCCCACAGATGAGGAGGAATACACAGCAGCAGGTACTGGTTATAGTTCCCATTGGGTTTGCCTTATGCACAGATTGTGTCTGTCAGTCACACTCTACACGGTAAACACAATAGGCTAAATGTTTTGATTTTGCACCAAGCTTTCATCATACCTTCCTAGCCTCCTACAGATGTTTCGGATTGCATTTGTGATAAATACTCTGCAATACTGTGCAATTATTATGTGATTACACGTGCTCTGGTTGTTTGTAAATGTAGCTGTAAAAACAAGATTTTTTTTTTAACCAGTAATAGCTACAGTGTAACACAGAGTATGAAAGGTGGCTTCTGCCAGATGTTTTAAGGTATGGAAACAGGATGTGGTTTCACATATTCCAAGCAAGGTCATTAACGTAGGTAGTAGTTTTGGTGTACAAAAGTATACAAAACCATGCATCGTTAAAGGCTTATTGCAACATTGCAATCGGCCTCTGTTTTGTTTTGAAGAGTCATCTTCTGTGAGAAAATGTCAATGCTTATAGACTTTTCTGCGATCCTATTTTTGGGGACAGAAGTTGGTATTATGCGAGAGAGGGAGATTCCATTAGGGGTATTCTTGCAGATTTAAAAATAGAGATATTTTCTGGTATTTAAATTATACAACAACTGGACACTGTTCCCATTGCTTTCTATGTGTTACTCAATAATTAACAAACCCTGTTCTAAAACTACTGCTTACTAATGAAACGCTTCACCGTCTTCCATAAATGAACTCTGTCAGTTGATTACAATGATTATTTTAGACAAACTGAGGTGAATAAATGAATAATTAAAGTTGCAGTGTAATACCGATAATGGCATTACTGTGGCGTGTTCCTCCAGTAATAATGAAACCCTCTATCAAATAATGCCCTCAACCTCCCGTCTTTAGCTTCATTGACTGGGCAGTTCCATTATTACCTTGTAACACACCAGTTTTTTTTTTAATGCAATGGCAGAAGACCCTCCAATATGATAACCCTACTGTAACTTCTACTCTTAAGTTACTGTAGTTTTTTTCCCCCAGACACGCAACAAAACTGAGCACCATCTTGTGCCATTTGCTCGTCATTTTTCAGAACTGATAGCAGCCAGGGCTTGTCAGAACATGATTAGCAGGTGACACCTGCTGCTCCCCTCATTATAAGTGAGTGAGTGGCTGTTTTAAATTATGCAACAGCGTGGTTTGAGGGAGCACTCCGATTGGTAAACGACATTCTAGAACGTGTAGATTAATGTCTGTCACCTCATCACACAAATTTAATTTAACACATCTCTCCACACTAAAATTCGATGAACTGTTAAATAAGCTTACTTTAAAATTATTCATCTACTGATGTCCTATGTATGTATTTATAACTTTTAACATTTTGAGTTTACTGGTTTTTAGAAGTGTTTTACAAGTAAAATAATATTGAAAATAGCATTTGCCTCAGTAAGGCAGAATTAAACACAACGGCACTGTGGAAATTGACAGGACAGGAGTGCTTGTCACCTGGAAGGATGTGTTGTGTGATTTTGAGTCAGAGCACCATTCAAACATCTGTGTTATAATAATGTAAACATTTCTACATCGAGGTGGACTCACGTGTAGTATAAGTTTTTTATTCGGCAGGTAGGATATGAAAGGGAATAGAACTTCGTTCAAAATGATCAAGCACAGCAGACTGAATTTCTGCGCAAAGCTAGTACAAGTTTCTCTACCCCAGCGCTAGAAACGAAAGGTAAACAGTGTCTGATGCGATTCTTTTTGAAAGAACTACTTTCTCAGCAGCATTGAGGCATATTCATACATTGAGAAAATAAAACAAAACAATAAAATACTTGGAATATGAATGTGCCACCTGATCAAGACAAAAAAGAAAGAAATGTATCACTATATGTTAGAGCACTGAGTTCCATTGGTGACCTGGGTTTCTCCACCTACCTAATATAGTCTGGATTCTACATATTCATACCAAAGGGGAATCATAAAATACTACCCAAAGGATTTCCCTGCTAGTAAGCTGCCTGTTGGATATACTGGATAGTAAAACAGAGTAGACACACAGAGAAAATGTGTTTTCTGTGCTCTAATTACTTGTGAAGTATTATACTGTAGATGGCTGTGGAAGGATGGTGGACAATTCACTGACACATACGGGAGACAGAAGGATTAATTGAAAACACCGCACTGGTGCCCAGTTTTATTATTTTGTATACTTTCTTTTAGCCTCCAGAGGGTGCTGTTGTCCATGGCCTGAGTACTGGCAATGGTAAACAGGACCACAGAAATACCAATACTGGTAAACAGTTAAATGCTGGCACACTCACATGTACTCTGAAATAATAAATAACAAAAAGCGAAAGAAAAGGGAAAATGAAACACAGTAATAAAACTACAAAATAAAGGTGCTGCTTATGCAGTACCCCCACTGCCGCTAAGCCGGTCAGCTCGGGTCTTCGTCCTACGCTGTTATGCCCTATACACTGGGGTGGCCAAGGTTTCTCTTCTACTCATACCCGTTCCCTTGGATACGTAACAATTTATTTTATATATTATTTTCTTTCTCTAGGCTGGCTGTCTTCCTCAGCCGTGCTTGCCTATTTTGTTCTCTCGCTCCAACCACTGGCGTTCCTGCCTGGTCTGTTTACACTGGCCTTCTCAGCCAGGGTCTCTAGGTCTTCCCAATCACGGCCACCCGCATGCATAACCAAGCGCAGTACTTATGGGCCGAGTAATCCCCCAAGACCCGCCTCTTGGCCACTCAAAGAGAGGGAAAGCCAACACACCCTCTTCCCCACCACTCTGTGTCATCGCCATGACTGACAGGCGGATCTTACGAGGCTGCTGCCCTCTTCCTGCAGAAAAAATCTGCTTTTTGATGCAGTTTCCCTGCTCGGTGGTCTATCCTAAAGGCATAGGGCTGCTGGGCCAAGTACCACCGCATAATTCTGGCGTTGTTATCCTTCATCCGGTGAAGCCATGCTAAGGGGGCATGATCTGTAACAAGGGTGAAGTGTCGCCCCAGGAGGTAGTACCGGAGTGACTCGACTGCCCATTTTACTGCGAGACACTCCTTCTCGATGGTACTAGTTTTTCTTGCGGGGAAGGAGCTTCTTGCTGATATACAGGACCGGCTGCTCGCTTCCCTGCACCTCCTGAGGCAACACTGCCCCGAGACCTGCCTTTGACCCATCCGTCTGCAGGGTGAATCTCCTACTGAAATCAGGACTGCATAGCACTGGCTTGCTACACAGCCTTCGCTTCAGAGTGAGAAAGGCTCTCTGGCACGGCTCCATCTTCTAAACCGTATTTGGGGCAGCCTTCCGGGTGAGGTCTGTCAAGGGAGTAGCGAGCGTAGCGAAGCTCGAAATGAACTTCCTATAACAGCCCGCTGGTCCTAAGAAAGAGCACACCTGGATTTTGGTCGTAGGGATCAGCCAGTCAGCCAAGGCTTTCACCTTAGGAATCAGCGGTCTGAACTGGCCACTCCCTACTCGATACCGCAAATACTCCGACTCACTCTTCCCAATGGCACATTTCTTTGGGTTAGCAGTGAGCCCAGCCTCCCGCAAGGATTGCAGTACTGCCGCTACCTTACACAGATGACTCGGCCAATCCTCACTGTGGATAACCACGTCATCAATGTAAGCAGTGGCGTACTGCTGATGGGGCCGCAAAATGAGATCCATCATCCACTGGAAAGTGGCTGGTGCTCCGTGCAACCCAAAGGGCATGGTCCTAAATTGGTACAACCTGAAGGGAGTCGAAAACGCTGTCCTCTCTCTGGATTCCAAGGTCAGGGGTATCTGCCAGTACCCCTTCGTTAAATCCAGTCATGTCATAAAATGAGCCGTGCCTTGACGCTCCAGCAACTCATCTACCCGGGGCATGGGATAAGCGTCAAGCTTCGATTTTTCATTAACTCGTCTGAAGTCAATGAAAAATCGAGTTGACCCGTCCGGCTTATCCACTAAAACAATTGGACTGTTCCAGTCATTTTGGGACTCCTCTGTTACCCCCAGTCTGAGCATCTCGTCAATTTCCGCCTTTATTACCTGCCATTTGCGTTTATGCAGTATGGCCTCTGGCGAACTGGCTCCCACGGCTCAATGTCAATATGATGGTGGGCTTCTCAAGTCTGCCCCGGGACGGGAGAAAACACATAAGGAAACTCCGCCACCAGCGCCTGAGCCTGACATTTCTGTGTTGGTGTCAGATTATCTGCAATCTGTACTGACCCTGTTTTCGCCAACACAGAAAGATCAGGTCCCAAGTCTGTGACGTCATCTGCTTGCGCCACTAACAAAGCCTCCTATTGCAACTAGGGCTTCAAGAGGTTTACATGATAAATGCGCTTTTCTCTCCGTCGCTCCGGCTGGCAGATCTCATAATCCACCGTCCCAATCCGCCGTGTAACCTCCATAAGGTCCTTGCCACTTCGCCAGAAGTTTAGACTCAGAGCTGGGTAATAATAGAAGCACTTTATCCCCCGGCTGAAACGTGAGTAACCAGGCCCCCCTGTTATATTGGGACTCCTGTCTGCATTGAGCCTGCTGCAAATTGTCATGCACCCACTTTCCCACAGACTCAAGACGTTTGCGCAGATCCAACACATACAGGACAGTATTGGTCGAATTATCCTGCTGTTCCTCCCACATATCTGACCAGATCGAAAGCACACCCCGGGGTCTCCGACCATACAGCAGCTCGAATGGTGAAAAACCCGTAGAAGCCTGAGGTACCTCTCTGATAGCAAAGAGAAGGGGAGGAATCAGCTGGTTCCAGTACCGCATGTCACTGTCAATAAATCTGCGCAAAATGTTTTTGAGGGTCTTATTAAAACACTCCACAAGACCATCGCTCTGAGGGTGAAAAACCAAGGTCCTAATCTTAATCTTAATCCCCCAAAATTTACATGTTCTGTGGATTAGCCGGGACATAAAGTTGGTGCCTTGGTCGGTCAGTATTTCTTTGGGGATCCCCACCCGGGAGAAAACCTTCACTAGCTCATTGGCAACCGATTAGCGGACACAGAGCGGAGGGGAATGGCCTCTGGATAACGCGTAGCGGAGGGGAATGGCCTCTGGAGACTTCAAACTGGGTTCTAATTTGATGCATCGATTCACAAATATGTAATGGAAGCTCGGGAAATTTAAGGACAGATGATCAGTAATCGATGCATTGATTAATTGTTGCACCCCTAGTATTCCCCAGTATAATGTACAGTAGTCACTTGTTTCACCCTTTACTGTCATTAACCCCATATACAGCAGGTGCCATAGTACTAGACCTTTACTTATGAATACTATTCCCCAGTTATTTTTCTTTGTAATTAAAAGCAGCTGTAAATGAACTAGTCGCTGGCTCTGAATGTTGGTGCTTCCTTTCCAGGGAAGTCTTCTCAACTGGAATAGGTTTTTCCCCTCTCTGCGTCAGAGGCGGAACGGTAACCATCGAGCTGATCCACGGCCGGCCCAAAACACTCCTGCCAATCCCCCCCAAGTGTCAGAAGAGCAGGTGGGTGCAACTTTTCTTCTTTTTGTATTGGACTCTTTCAACACTGCATGCATGCGCGTCTTACACAAGACATCTGCAGAATACTTTAGAAATATAGGAAAGATTAAAACAGCAGTTACATGGCATTGGAAAAGTACACACAAAACTAAAAAATACCAAAAATAATATTTTCTGTGCAAAGCAGCTTGGGGTGGAGAATACACAGTATTCTGTAATCTGCATTTTGTCTCCTTCCCTGTTCCAGGGTCATTTTTGCAACTACAGCATTCTGTCTGCCAATTTCACCCCCACCCAACTGAATATTTCTGTTTTCTACATTCTTTAGTTCTATTCATATGTATTCCTTTCCATCTGTCTCTCTCCAAGGGCTGCTTTATTTCTGTGTGATAGCACTGCAGTGCAGTTTTGTCATGTGGAGTTTTAAATTGCTATATTTCAAGATTTTGTTTTATTTAAAAAATTCCCCTCTGTGCTTTGAATGATATTGCCTCACCGCAAGCATTGGAGCCACCATGTTATCAAACCTCCTCCTTGTCACACTTTTCTTTGCTGGCAGAGGACAATACACCTTATTCACGCCAGACTCAAAACGAGGCTTGGAGCGCAGCTGCTAGCTTCCGGTCGGTGATGTCTCCAACTGTAGTGGAGAGAAGTTATGTTGTTACACTGGTGCATTCCGTTTTGTGGTTCTGATTTAAGAAGTAACCCAGTGCACATTGCCCTTTTTAGATGTAAATAACTGAACAGAACTAAGCTTGGAGAAACAAACCAAGCCTAGGTTTTCAGATATGGTGTTACCTGAACCCTGTAAAGTGACCCATTCTTTATTGACCGGAACGCCTTAGCGCTAACGCTACATCCATTCTCCTGCCTCTTAACTGTATTTAGAAAACAATTAACACTTGCTTATACCAAACCAATAAATGTGAAACAATACAGAGGCTTGATATCAACATCAATATTAATTAAAGTAAACGTTCTCTAACTAAAACTGCAAGATCTAAACATATTTTACGAATCTAGTATAGGCTAGTCGCTTATTCACTTTCCGATCACAAATACGCTTGCTAATTTACCTTCTACTTCATGAATATAACCCTAGATCCAATTGCTGTACCCTTTCTGCTGTATGTTTTTTGGAATTCTCGCATTATTATCTGCCCAGTTATCAATTTCTTCAACTTTTATTTGAGGAACATATATTAAAGATTTCATCCACATAGTGATATTATCAGTAGCTGCGGCGGCCATGACAGTTGCTCGCACGCCAAGCCTCGTTTTCAACCAAACATGGCCACTGCTTGAATAAGGCGTATAAGGTAAAAAAAGAGATTTTTTTTTTTTCTCAAGGCACGTTCCTGGTTCTGAACTATTGATTCATAGTAATCGCTGTTTTCCTATAAAGTTCTCAGTCAACATGATTTTCAAATAAGGAAGATGTACAAATCTCTAAAATATGTACAACACAACACCCTGTCCTATTAATACCAAGATATCCGTTAAGTTGCTTTTTTAATATTGAATAGTTTATTTTTAAATCAAGTGAGTTTGCTGCATTGTCTTCAAAGTTTAAAAAACACTAGTTTATATACTTTTTCTCAAACATAACATACAGAATATAACATTCATTTTCTCTGTCGGTATTTAGTTTTCTAGAGGAGAGAACCACCCCTCTCTAGTGGTTGTTGGAAGAATTAATTCTGCCTGTTTTAAAATTTGACACTTGCCTGGCTATTTTGCAGTTCTTAATAAAACCCTGTGATCAATACAATACACTATACTTAATGCTGTTGTGGGTGTTCTATAGAGTTTTTTGTTTCATATTTCAAAGCTTTGAATTCAGAGCTCCCTACAGCAACCGCAATGTTTAATCGTAATCCAAAAATAAGTTACTTAATTAAATCAATCGTCATCGGTAAATTGTTAATTTCACGTGGGATAAACAGAAAATGTGATAGTTGGTAATGTAAAAATAATCAATTTGTAAGTAAAGACAAGCAACTTGAGACTTTGTACCAGTATTTATGTCTTCCCTCAATTGATTACTTTTGTGCTACCCACTTAGAACCATTGTGTCTGTAATAATAATGCACCTAGGAAGGACCTTGTTTTATTGTTCAGTATGAAGAGGGGTCATTTTTATGTCCAGAAAAAACTATTAATTCCACACTTATTGTAAACCCATTTTATTAATTAATTGTATCATTATTTTTAATCACTAACTTAAATGTCTGCAATTGCACAGTACTGCACACAACACAATATGAGATTTTAACTTTTTGTTAAAATGTAGGGCTTCTAATTTTTTGTTTCCTGGTAATGGTTTTCAAAAGAAGCCACAGATATCAGAGGGTTTGAAGTATACACCTGTTGTGTTTGAAATATTTATTTTGGGATATATTTGGGATATACCATATGCAAACTCCCCAGTAACTTGCCAAAAGTTTCTTTGAAGGGGCACATCATATGGAAATAGGGGGTGGTACAGTAGCTAATTCCTGGTAGTAAGTCTAATTCTAATAGTGTTATTTTCTATTGCAGGTGGCTAGACTTATGGAGATGGGCTTTTCCAGACTGGATGCTTTGGAAGCACTAAGAGCTTCAAATAATGATATTAATATTGCTACTAACTTTCTACTACAGCGCTGAGAGCTGTTTCACAAATGTGGTCAACGTGGTCACACAGTGCAAGAAGGAATAACGTCACATACCAAGCGGGTGTTTTGAAGTTCCCTTATAAAACACTGCTAGTTTGCATTTTTATTTCCTTGAAATGGGGGTTAAACAACCAGACATTACTCTGTGGTTTCAGAAAAAGCTTTTTTTTTGGCCAAAATGAAGGGCAGCAACTGGATGGATTTTAGTTGATGATTGCAAGATCATGTTTAATTGTTAAAGGTGGACTCCATGAAAAGTATAGGTGATATTCTATTGCATATTTAATTGAAGGAGGTGTTTTGTTTTTTTTTTATATATAAAGAAGTCTGGCAAGTTCTTATAAATTACTAGGAGTCTTACAATGAATGCAGTTGTGCTGGTAAATGTTTTATCATGTCAAATACAGTGAACTTAGGATTTCCTTGAATTGGTGTTTAACTTTAGAGTCTTAAGAACATAACCCTTCGTGATCAGGTATGCTACTTTTAATTTTACTTTAGATATAATGATGACTGATCATACCTTTAATATTAAATCTAAACAAGAATGTACTGTGTTTGCATAAATACATTGTATTTGTATATGTCTACCGGTACTTAATTTGTAGGAAAAAACAAAATGGATCCCAGGGTAATGGTGATCAAGCCATTAAAATAATATCTCAGTTTTCTCATCAGCATGCACTTCAAGTTATGAAGCTGCACCGGAAAATGTGTTCCAACCCCGCAAACTAAGGTTTTGTTCATACAAGAACATCTATGTTATTATGATGTTTCCAGTTTGTTCATGAATGGTCTTGCACACCACAATATAAAGCACACACATGGAATGTATGAATACAGTATATGGCAATTGGTCTCTAATCTAGCCAGAACTCACTCACAGGCAATGTTCGGTTAATTAAAAAGAAAGCAAATGTTTTTGTAATCCCCCTTTTGTAAGTTAAGCACTTTGCTGCAAATGATTTTAAATGCTTTAATAAAACCTACCTCACCGACTGTTCCTCCTTGTGTCCACTTCTTCGTTGTTTTTTTAATAGACCGTGTGTGTAAGTAAACCTGGAGTCTATTCAATTGATCGTAACAGTGGTGGTAAATAAATGTTGTCTACTAGGATTATGAAAATTAAAAAAAAAAAAAAAGCTATCATTCTAAAAATGCAAATGAAGCACCTTATTCAGGCAAGTCTTCGGAAAGGGCTTTACAAAAAGATCAGGACCTTTAGTTCCACTCAACAGAACTTTCCTGGGTAAACGAATATGTATAGATTTAAAAAGCAAGAGAGTATAAGCCCCAGGCAAAGTGTTCCGTAAACACGGCACACAGCAGCCGAATGAGCTGCTTCACAGAATAACATGTTTTGGCACTAATGGGCCACAAAGGCCAGCATTGGTTTACCACATCAAGTACCCAGAATTATCTGGAAATTTAAAAAATGTATGTCGGATTGACCTTGAAGAACTTTAAGTTAACAACTGACCTCTCACAAGCATTGCAGAAACGGAGGCACTATAAAAGGAATGGAGTGAAATTGTTCAAAACATTGAACGCTTGTATGACAACTGCCAAAAGCAAGTAAATGAGAATAGTGATTTACTGCTCTACATGTTCTGAAACCATGCTTGATTTTACATTAGTATTAGTAACAACAAATAATAAAGCCAAAATAGAGTGAGATTTGAAATCACATTCTAATTTTAAATAGACGTTTTAATACATGTATGGACTGCAGGGTAGACACTGCCAAACTTGAGAACTGATCATTGGTTTCCCTGGCTTAAACCACACATGACCAATATTAATTTACTGTGATACACGCAGGAACATAGAACTTTGTGACTTATAAAATGGAGTCTGATTTGTTCAAATGTTGTCTCTAGCAGCTAAAATGTTTGAATACTATGACCAGAAAGTATTTCCTCATTAAATTGTGTATGGCACAGTGATAAAATGGAAATACAAGTAGCAGTTAGGATTTTAGTGGTGCCCTGGCTCTGTGTTGGCTACACTGGCTATCTGTCAGGTTCCACATAACCTTTACAGTTATCCTGTTATCTTACATTTGAAATGTGAGCTACCTCTCTGAACTACTGACCCTTGTACACCCAGTCACTAGCTGAGATCATCCAATGCATACATTCTTGACTGTACACCCTTAGGTTACCATTGGAGCCTGCCTGCTCCTAGCTGTCATTTGATATCTCCGGCAGAGTCATACTCAGAGACAATTAGAAATGCTTCTACTTTTTCACTTACCAATTCAAAATTCATCTTTCTAGTGAACATACCTCTGCAGGCTGAGCTAATAATACTTTATTGTAAAGCCCCCTTTACTGTTCTTGCACAAAAAACAGGTACAAGCGGTTTTTCTTGAAACAGTTTAGGATGGTTAGCTGTGTTTCCCTTTGGCTGCCAAATAATAGTTTCAGCACCTGCCTGAAGATATTCCACAGCATGATGTGTGTGTGTGTGGGGTAGATTTTTTGATAGACAGGCACAAACACATGGTAAGTACTTTAATCAGATGTTTTTGTAGGATATTGTGCACTGGTACCTTTCAGGTTTTTTATTTTTTCAAAATCTGAAAACTAGCTTCAATAATAAAGGGAGGCATTAGAAACATGTTACCTTTACCTGAAAATGCGTTTTCAACCTTGTGATGTGTTTTCTACCCGACAAGTGCTGTTAACAGTGCTTTCTCAAACTCCGGCTGAGGGGATGGATTGAGTGAGTGAAGAGGCACGGCAGTGCTGAACAGCTCTTTGCCTCAATAAAGATGTATTAGAGCAGAAACAAGTACATAAAGGCAAAGCCCTGTATCTGTTCTGTGTTCACATGGATGAAACGGCTCTACCTGAGGACTCCAGAGAGTGCTGGTAATTAGAAGCATGCAGCTGAGCACAAAGTTTTTTGTATTTCAATAGCACTGGACGTGCTTTTTTTCCATTTCATCTGTTCATGAAACAGAAAAAAATAATCTCCACTGTGCCATGAGCCCTATATAGATTAAGATCCCCACTTTGAAATAAAAAACATATTGTAGCAGTAACCTTGACAAAAATACACAGTGTGCTCTCACTTTATACCACCAGACTTGCTTACCACCCACAGATTTCAAAGACATTTTGTTCAATAAAAATAGTCCTATACTTCCAAACTTGATTACCACCATTTGCCACATCTTGCAGAAAAAAACAAAAACAAAAACAAACAACAAACGTACCCAAGGGTAATTCCTCATTTATAAATTTAGAATACAAACAACCTTTTCTAAAGCAGCAGGACAAATCAGCTGTTTTATTACATGAAGAGTTGATACTGCTATTTGAATAAACTAATACAGTACAAACAGTACAAACACTAGCATTCTAGAACTCAGGTCTCTTTCAGGTGTTCTTAATGTGGTGTTTATACTACTTGCTTATCATATATATATATATGAAACCTGGGGCTGGATCGGCCAGTGGCGCTATACAAGTAGGAGCTGCACTATCTAGTAATCTTCTAAAGAAGCAGTAACTTACAGCTATGGCCAGACATTTGCATCACCCTATAGAATGAACTCATTTTGCTTCATAAAGTCGAATGGAACCTGCTCTATAATGTTAACATTAACATAATGAATCACATACCGCTTTGTAGTTTGCCAGTTGCTTAACGAAAAAATGACAAAATATATGTGACATTTTGTAATCTAACATGAAATTCTATACTACTATTATGGCTTCCGGTAGACTTTTGCAATATTAGACTGCATACAAAAAACATGCAACTCAGTATGAATCACCTTGTCAGTTTCTTGATAACACATGCAGACACTGGAATTACAGAAAGAAGAACCAAAAAAGCATATAATTAAATCCTTTTAGTCGGCACATTTCCATACTGCATGTGTAATTACCAGCACTTTATATTTTCCTCCAGGATGACAGCCTTTTTCAACCGCTGTAAAAAAAAAGTAACTGACTATCACCTCGTTTATTCTTAATCATTCAGTTAGCTTTATTTGTAGAATATTATATTGAGACTTAGTGTTTGCTTTTATATCTTGTTCTTCGTGTTATTAATTGAGTGGCTCCAACTCCAGAGAAGTCTGTATATTTGAATGGCCTTATAAAACAAACAGTGGATTTAAAAAAAAAAAAAAAGTAGAAGTAATTTGTAGGGCAAAAAAATTGTTTTTTTATTAAATATCCTTACACCAATGAAGAGATCACAAAAGTAGTCCCATTTATAACTTTGATCTACACACTAAGTTTAGCTGAGTAAATTGATTTAATTGAAACATACAAAAGTAAGTTAATATTTATTTTTGATGTGTTGAATTGCACATTGCCATTGAAAAGATCCACCAGGAGGCAGAGTTGAGACAGCACTGAATTCATTTTTTTTTCTGTGAGTGCAAGACACTTGTTTCAGTAGAACAAGAGTAGTAAATAATAATAATAATAATAGTAATAATAATAATAAAAAGCAACCAAGCAAAAATAAGTGTTTAAAAAAAGTACTGGTTGCTGATTTTGCTGTAAACTACTGTTCTAGATCAGAAAAACCAACCTAATATTCTATACAAAGCATACTTCTGCCTGACATCTAGCCGCCTGTGCATTAAAAAAAAAAAAAGCGAGGTATCTGCATTGGTCAACAGATTAGTGTGTGTAATGAGGAGGACCCAGAGGGCACTCTGTAATATTATAAACATCTACCACAATGGAACAGTGATGATCCAGGGCAGCGACGACAGCCTGAGCAAGTTTGAAGAGCTATATGAGATTGTGTAACATGTTTTTCATTTTTCTACATTGTCCTTCCCTCAATTTGAGTGAAAGTGCTTAGTTGTGGCAATCATATGTGTAATTTACACAGGGGACATGTCCCCATCACATTGCAGCTGTACTAAAACTTTTGTTTCTCAATAATGTATTTGTAAAATCACCAGTCAGAACAGCAGTATCCACTAGGACCCAGTGGAAACACCAATCAGCTGAGGATGCGTTGGTGCGCAATGCATTATGGTCGATCTCAAGCAGAGAGGAGAAAGCAGAGTCTGATAGAAAGAACACTTTACTAACATAGAGTGGCTGTGAGATACTCCCTCTTGTCCTCTGAAGCCCTTTTCAAGTTCACGACGCAAAGGCGCCAATTTGAATGAAATTAATTTAGCCCCAGCTACAGAAACTGTCCCCCTACTATTGAAACTAATGTTACGCCATTGGTTGCAACCGAATATAATTGTGGTATATTTCAGATATAGTTATTTTTCTATGGGTTTTGGCTTGGTGCACACACTTCCTTATCAAATTACCCACTGCTTATGGAATTGATATCCCTCTGTCCATTCCATGTTTGTTGACTAGTCATTTAAAAGGTGCATACATACAACAAATGACATTTTAAGTTGTTTTTTTATATATATATTTAATCAGATTGAATATAATTTATGGTATAGTAATCCTCCCAATTCTGAAAGAAAAGTAAGCATTATAAAGCAAAGAAAGGTATGGAAACGATGGCAAACTAGAGTAAATGCACAGCATAGCCATGAAAAAGGATGGGAAAACTGCAAAGCTACAGTGTAGATTTATCTTGTGGTAAACCTGTATAAGGGCATGCTCACAGGAGAGTTTGTTAAATCATTGAGGTAAAGCTGCAATTTCCAGTATTGTTATTGCGGTCAAAAAAAAAAAAAACTTATTTTCTACAGTATATGAGTTTCACCAATAGTAAGTGTATAAAAGGGACTCCCC
Source organism: Acipenser oxyrinchus oxyrinchus (assembly GCA_030684275.1). NCBI lineage: Eukaryota > Metazoa > Chordata > Actinopteri > Acipenseriformes > Acipenseridae > Acipenser > Acipenser oxyrinchus. The sequence continues at coordinate 18,178,327 of CM060255.1, forward strand.
TTTACCAAACATTATTATTATTATTAGTTTATTTAGCAGACGCCTTTATCCAAGGCGACTTACAGAGACTAGGGTGTGTGAACTATGCATCAGCTGCAGAGTCACTTACAACTACGTCTCACCCGAACGACGGAGCACAAGGAGGTTAAGTGACTTGCTCAGGGTCACACAATGAGTCAGTGGTTGAGGTGGGATTTAAACTGGGGACCTCCTGGTTACAAGCCATTGCATATTGTATGTGTGGTTTCAGTGTATGCACATGTTCTGTTTAACTGACATGTATCAAAACCAAAAAATAAGAAAAAGCAGAAGCCTGGTTTTCTTTAATCTGATGCTTTGTACATATTTGTACGCTTTTGCAGTAGCAAGAAGTTAGATGTACTGATGTTATCTGTGTGCACCCTGTACTGATAAGAGCTCCAGGTAACTTGCAGGGTTAGGTCTTTCTTTATGAGGGAATACAGCCTTGTTTTATTTCACTACCAGCGTGGAAAAGATTAATGTCTGCAAAAACAACAATGCATACAAATGCATACAAAGTTTGCAAACAAAGTCTTGTATGGCAAAACAAATATACATCAGTGAGATAATACAGGTAGATGCATCAAAACTAATGTCTGCAGTGGCTTTTGTTCATTGTGGTCAGGTTGTTTTTACAGATAGGAATGTACTATGTGCACTGTCCTTGCTGTACGAATGAACTGTTATTATCAACATACGGAAAGAAATGTGGTGGTATACCAATATCAAGGAGATCTTGAGTTTGAATCTCAGGCATAGATTACATTGTGTTTTCCCCCCACAAAAAAAATTACATGTTCTGATGATTCTAAAGCAGTAGTTTGAAAAAGGTCAACAAGAGCGAGTGACTATATTTGAAAGCTTTGATTATAAATTAACTTTTGTTTTTGTCATGCATCTGTCTTACTATCTGCTCACTGAGAGTTTTTATCATCTGTCACACATCTTTACGTCTCTTGACACAGTATTATAATTTTGACTATGTTTACTTTTTTACTATTTAAAGGCTCAAGCTTGGTAACTGCTCATATGAATTCAGTGAAATGTTTGTTACCAAAACGTAACTATATTATGAATTTTGGTTGCCATGGTCCTGGAGTAGTGACGCCTACTTGGTTGCACTTTTGCAGCCTTGAAAACTGCCTCTCAGAATTTGAAACAAGTTTTATAAGATGTTTTCTTACTGAATATTAAATAAAAATCAGCAATTTATGCATGTATGAACTGTTTGGTTAGATTACTACACTAGTCACTCACTGGAAAACAACCATTAGCTTGCTTTACATGCCTTGCTGGTGGTCCAGGCATCTAATGATTGCGCCAGTTTTGCAGAGATAGGGTTAATACTATCCTTGCCAAATACATGGACAGACTGTGACTAGGGCTTAATTGATTAATTAAGCCTAGCCACGGGTGTATATAAAGAGCAGTCTCTGCACTGGGGGGCGATGAACCCAGGGCAATGAGCAGAGCAGCGCAGCCAAACAGCAGCCAAATCAAGGACCACAGTTCTCCTGTTTATTTCCTGCACTGAAAGCAGGTAACTACCTCCAGAACACTCAGAGATTACCTGCCAGCCCAGCGTCTACAGATGTGCCTGTTAACAAGGATACCACTTGGTTCTTGCCTGGACTCCGTGGTATATAGTTTCGTCATATTTAGAGACGCTGTACCAGTCATTTTGATGAATATTTATTTTTGTTTTGTTTGTAAATAAATACGCACAAGAGTGCTTAAACTGCCTCCTTTTGCCTCTGCCTGCTATTTTTACAGCCGTTCAAGGCTGCATCACAACGCTGCCCGTTCACAGGGATACTGAGTTGTTTTTACAAAAACACACTGTTCTAGTTTCTACTATAACAGTAACTTTATAAAGTGCATGTCTTGAACTATATTTAGAAACTGTGAACATGCAAAAAGTGTTCTACATTTTGTAAGACCACTTGTGTCTTTTCTTTACCTGTATGGTGAAAGAAAACCTGCAAAATTGTACCACAGAGCTTGAAGACAGAGATGTAGTCTCTCGTGATTAAATGGGGCAGTAAAGATAAGAGACTCTGTGGTTTCCTTTTTTCCAGGTAGAGCTCCACCTCCATTCCCCTCCCTTGCAGGCTGTAGACTCCCACAAAGTGTTACAGTATATTGAGAGTGTTGCTCACTTCGGTTTCATGGACGATGCGGATTGAAGATAAGTCTTTGAAAATGTCCCTCGAGTGAATAATATGTACATTGGAAATTCAGAACTTCTCAGAACATGTCTCACACTGTCATAAAAGCATTACTAATCCAAGTGCAGTTTCCAGTGTATACAGTGTATACCACCAATATACCACGTTCTCCTCTCTTTGTATGTGCTTGGACTCAACAGCTGCTGTGTTTCTCCAGACTTAGTACTGTTGGAAGTATCCATTGCACTCTTCAGCAAGACATAAAAGAAAACAATCAGCCAATAGGTGTAACTTTAACTGACCAGGAAAGATCTCTTTTCTAGACAGAAAAAGATCTTGGTCAAGTAAATATTTAGACCTATTTCTGGACTATGTGGTCCTCCTCACTTATTAGTAGTAACTACATTTATAAGGTATTGTGTTGTCGTACCTTTGTAATACAATAATATTTTTGATTCACCTGCATTTTTAGGAAGGTTTATAACAAACTACATTTAGGACATACAGTATAAGCTATTTATAAAGGTGTTTTTTTTTACCTTGTGCCTGTTATCTTTTAAGAAGGTGCAAAATATTGTAAAAGCCGACATCATACTGCCCTATTTTGGAGGAGGATTGCTGGTGAGTTATCTTCATCAGTCTGTGTAGGCTTTTATCAAATCGATTGAGTACAATAGGCATTGGCAGAGTAACAACCAATGTGTGCGTGTATAACACTCATCATTCTAACCCCATAAACATGTTAAGAAAACAATATTTTTAACTTCCATTTTAAGGTACAATATTGTACTGTTGCAAGATTAGGTGTTGTTTTGTAATGTTGTCCTATCTTATATGTCTGGGTATTTTCTTTAACTCAATGTAAAGGCAAGCTTGTGGAAAGTTACTGATAAGGACACGCTCTGTATTTGGGTCTGATATGATATATGGAGATTTACTGTGTCTTGTACTCTTCATGTATCTTGTTGTAATCTCTTGTAGTGATAACTTATTAGCAGGGTGTGTGTGTCAAACTTATGAATTGTTATTGAGTTTATTACTAGCACCAAGAAAAAGTATAGGAGGATACCAAGCTGTAATGGAGAACAGTTACAAAAAGAAAGAATTGTTGTAGGATGATGCAACCACATGAATACCTTTTTCATATTGCATGCTGCTCTATAAGTTTAATAAAGCAGTAGTATTGAACTGATTAATTGTTGTATTGAGCGAATCATTCTGGATTAATCCACAAAAGACCCATCAGTGAGACAGTTAACAGTACTGTCCCACTGCTAATGCTTTCTTCAAGGAGTACAATTGCCACAATTTAAAAAGTATACGTTAGGGCTTTATTTCTGGGCGATTACATTTCAAGATGTTAGATGATTCGTGTTCATAAGTGTGAAAGAGTTCCACAAAAGAAAGCAAATTCAATTCTGGCAACACCATACTGGTATATGTTTTATACAGTTAAATGATAGTAGCCTAAAGGTAACTGTATAATAGCACGTAACTGATTTTACAAGAAGGAAAAGTCTGCAAACTGATGTAAGCCTGTTCCTTGTAATGCCAGAGAACCTTTTTGGTTTTTTAACTGCATGTGTATTTTAAATACAGTGCTCCCTTGCTATAATGCGGGTCTCGGGGACACGCAATAGGGGAATGGTGGTTAGGGTTCGGACTCTTGACCAGAGGGTCGTGGGTTCAATCCCAGGTGGGGGACGATGCTGCTGAACCTTTGAGCAAGGTACTTTACCTGGATTGCTCCAGTAAATAAAAAACCCAACTGTATAAATGGGTAATTATGTAAAAAAAAAAAAAAAAAGTGATATCTGTATAATGTGAAATAATGTATAATTTGATATCCTGTAACAATTGTAAGTCGCCCTAGATAAGGGCGTCTGCTAAGAAAGAAATAATAATAATGAGCGTTATAACTGAAGAGTGTTATAAACGGGGCTGGGGGGCGCCGCGGGACACATAACAACACGCATCTGACTAAAATACAAAATAAAATAACTCCCTCTCTATAGTGCCCAAATCCTGAAGCAATAATAGTAATAATAATAATAACTTTATTTGTTGAGCACCTTTCATACCAAGAGGTTCAAGGCGCTTCACACAGACTTACAAAAAGCAATAATTACAAAAAAAATTGTAAAAAGAATAACAATATGAGACAATGTAAAATATATATATATATATATATATATATATATATATATATATATATATATATATATATATACACACACACACACACACACATAAATTCAGTCAGCTAAATTATAAAAAAAAGTCTTAAGCCTTGATTTAAAAATAGCCACTGTGGGTGAACTTCTAACATGATTAGGCAGAGAATTCCTCAGTTGTGGAGCCTGAACACAGAAAGCAACCTCTCCTTTCCTTCTGAGCCTAACCCTTGGAACAGAGAGAAGGCCACTATCAGTTGACCTCAGCACACGCTGAGGCTGACAACAACTCAGACAAGTAATCAGGTGCCAAACCATTCAGTTCTTTAAAGGTGAGCAAAATTATTTTAAAATCAATTGTATATATTACTGGGAGCCAGTGCAAAGAAGCCAGAACTGGAGTTATAAGAGCTCTCTTTTTTGTATTGGTGAGAACCCTTGCAGTTGCATTTTGCACAAGCTGTAGTCGTGATACAGCTTGCCATCTAAGTCCAGCAAACAGAGCATTACAGTAGTCCAATCTCAAAGAAATAAAGGCATGGACTACTTTCTCTGCATCGGAAATAAACAGAAAAGATCTCATTTTGGCAATATTTCTGAGATCGTAGAAGCAACCTTTTATAATATTTTTGACGTGTGACTCAAAACTTAAAGTAGAGTAAAAAATAACACCCAATTTCTCACTTCAGATTTCAGATTAGGAGTTAGGTAACCCAAGTTTATTTTTGACAGGTCAAGTTGTTGCTGAGCACCCACTATCAAAACTTTTATATATATTTTAATTCTGCTCAATCCTAAAATTCTAGGGTCATGTAAAGCTTTTGGCCATAGCTGTACATCAAATGAGTTCATTGTATTGAATAAGTTAATGCTTTTAGGTCAAGTCTACATTCCAGCACACAGGAACTGCATTTATTTAAAAAATGTAAAAACTCTAAACACATCTGTAGGGATGCTTCTGATTTAGTTTAACAATTTAAGTAGCAAAACGTATGCAATTATTTTATTTATGGAATCAGAAACTATAGATAATATTGGATACATACTGCATAGTATGCGATTATAACAATAAACAGACATCTCTGAAGTATTTCCTCGAGTTGTTTAAAATGTTACATTAAAAAAAAAAGCACACACCACATTTTAACTTGTGATGAGTAGGCAGACGACAACAGCTATGTGGAATAGCTTTCCGTTATGCAATGGGTTTTTATAAATATGTTACTGTGTACTTGCACATTCTTGTCATGCAATGTAAGCACAGTACTGATTGTGATTCGGAATGTGTGATGTGCTAGTCCCTCTTCATTCTCTACTTGAGAGAACTGAGACTGACAGCCATCACCGGCCAATTGCAACAGGTTCTGATTGGTAGGCTATGATCTGTGTACTTTTTTTGACATTGGACATTTACTTATCATATTTTTTTTTTATATTGTGAAGATTTGTTGAAATAATGTATGTTTAATGTTTTCATTATAGCACAGTCTAGCCTCATTCTATTACTTACAGGATAAGAATAGTATTACCTTTATATTAAGAATGTCTGTTGGTTTTATGCACTTCTATCAGGTTGTATCGTGTTGTCACAGAAGCATGGTCCTGATTACAGCACAGCAAGGATCTGTCAAGCTGTTCTGTTTACAGCATGCACTGTAAGACCTCATACAGTATCCAAATGTATGAGGTTTTTATAAATCTTGTGAAACTAAGTTTAATTTGCTCAATTTCAGAAACTGAAAAAAATAAATGTTTACTATATCAGATTTACTGTTAGAGGTCTCAATTTGGCAGAGCTAATATGGAAGTTGCAGTTTAAACTCAAAGCTCTACATTGGAGTAGTCTGTGATTTTGTACAGTGTCAAAAGCATCTCTCTATAAGTCCTATTTTCCATAGCTAATGATGATAATAATGATTCATAAAACACTATCAAACATACAGTACTTCTCCTTTATAATGCTGTAGCCGGGAGCCATAGTTAAGAGACCGTGCTGTTTGTGTTCTGCCTTATAACGAGAATACTAGTGTTAGTGTAATGGCATAATGGGGCAAATGGGAGCCATGACTGTACTGCCTTATAACCTGATCTGCAGTATAAAGGGCTGTCTTATAAAGGGGGAGCACTGTATTAGTTTGAAAATGTGCCATGTGTTGCTGTGTTAGAAAAAGCATTGAACATTGATTTTAAAAAAAAGCCACACCATTTTGAACCAGACTATTATTGAATCTTCTACATGATCATGCTTAGCTTTCACGTTAAAGGACATGCTGTTTCTGAAACACTCTGGTATATCCCCGGATGGTCATAAAGGGCACAAACAGTTTATTGTAGATAAGATATCACTTCAGCTTTCCTTTGAACTCTATGTGAGAAGCCACAGTCTATATATTTCACTATTATTCATAATTACCTTAAACATTTCCGACTAATCACAATGAAAATTTGATTAGATTTTTTAAAATTTTGTTTGCTATCTGTGAAGCGCACGCAATTCTTGTAATGAAAACTCAAGCCGTCATAACAGTGTTGTAAAGTAAGGTTGGTTTATTTCTCAAAAATAATAATTTCAGTCCTCTTGATGTGATTTTCAATAAAAACAGTTTAATTCCATGACAAAAAGGAAAAACCAATGAAACACAGTATGCATATACAGACTGAGCATACAGATCTTAAAGCAAAGCAATACTGTACACATATACAGGCTGCGCGTACAGATCTTAAAACAAAATAATACTGTAGGTTTACTCCTACAGGACTCTTTAGTGCCATCAAGTGAGCTTAGAGTCCCCTAGTACAGAAAATACAGTGTTTAAATAGAAGACAAAACCAGCCCCCCTCCTTGGAGTTGTCCTGCTGAAGTCTTCTGTAGATCAAACCAGCTGAAGCAAGCCCACATGCTGAAAATAATTGACCATAGTTTTTTTTTCAATGATTCATATTTTCGTAAAATGTTTTTACCCAGCTATAACTGAATAAAGCCCTTAGTTTCTTGGTATTAAAATGACACAAACTATATAACACATCACTAATGTTGCGTTTCTTACTTTAAAATACTAAAATAGACAGAAACACCCAGTGATAAAAAAAGGTTTATTTAAAACAAAACAATTACAAAGTGATTTTTAGCAAAGGTTTCACATTTCATTAAAACAAGGATGGTACAATTTCACACCTTACTTAACTGTATGAATATTTTATACAAAAGTATACTTTGTATTAAAAAATTCAACTGTAACGTGACTTATTACTATTAAACAAATTAAGGCAACAGGCACAGTGGTACAAGAACATTAATATCAAGATCAGTCAAGTAAATGCAATTATGTCTTTTTTTGAGTGATCTAAAAAAACAAAATGTAAAATACTAAATTCAGTCCAAATGACAAAATTAACATTAAATTTGTATCTGCCCCTTTCTGAATCTTTAACATACAATTATTATTTACATTCGCTAATTCATGACTTATACACTAATGAAATGATAAGCTTAATAAATGTTTAAAAATCAGTTTCTCAAAAAACGTGAGCATGCATACAATACAGTAGCCAGAGTTACCAGCAGCCAGCAGTTTATAAGAGTGAGTAGCCCACCCATCTATCAAGATTTCTCTGATGTTATTATTCCTATGGAAGAGGTCAGATAACAAGATATATATAATCTCAGCAGCTCACAGAATGTAATTGCAGGCATGGAAGCATTAGATTGTGTTTTTATTTTACTTTTTGAAGAGCAAAAGATTTTAATCTCTTCAGTGAAACTTGCAGCCTATAGTTAATATGTTTCGATCCTTAACATTAATTTAGTCACACCAGGTTCTTCCTTCATCCCTTAATAAAATAGAAAAACTCCAAACAGCTTATTAAAGTACAGCAGGAAAAGCGATCTTAGAATCGTGCTTAGAAATCTAACTTTGTATCCATGTCTTATTTTAAATAGTAATTATTTTCAATTCCTCAGTTTGGAATTTAGATTTGATATAATATCCTGATGTCAGTTTTAAGAAAAACTGTTAAAGGTTGTTTTCATGGAAATTTATCAAAATGTTCTTGAATAGTTCATCTTGAGTGCAAACATTGCTTAATCTGCAGAGTGATCCTGGGACTGGTAGGAGATAAGTGATTTGCCAAAACCTGCATTAAGGCCAAGACAGGCCAATTTAGCTAATGCTGCTGCTGTCAGAAGGTGTTTTTGATGAAAAAGTAGATGTGGAAATGTAGGTCTTGAACAAGCTCATGAGCTTTTGTTTGTAGCTATTCACAGCAAAAAAGTAGATAATTGGATCTAAGCAACAATTCATGTTCATGATGGACACTGTGACCTGAAGAGACATCTTGAAGGCTTTAAGTTCCTCACAGGTTGGCTGGTAATAAATCTTCCTGATCATGAACTGCATGATGTTTATGTGGTAGGGGCTGAAACACAGTACAAAGGTAATGAGGATGAGAAGTATGATGTTGGTGGCTCTTTTATTGCGGCCAAATCTGCTGGTTATTGGATTGTGTTTTGCAGCTGTGAACAGTTTCAGGTTGATTTTTGTATAGCAGCACACAATGACCCCCAAAGGAATGCAGTAACTGATGGTGCAGGCGAGCAAAAGCAGGTAGGGCAGTTTTGGAGATCCTTCAAAGTTGAAGTACTCCATGCATGTTTCCTTGCCATCCACGGTTCTCACCATTTCCTTGAGGAGCAGAGGTGTTGTCTGACAAAACACCAAGAACCAAACAAGGCCACAGATTATCCTCACAACCTCAACTCTTCTAAGCTTTGTGAGACGATGGGGGTGGACCATCGCGAGATAGCGGTCAATGCTTATGCAAGTCATTATTGCGATGCCCACATAGGTGTTTGTGTAAAATATGACGGTGGTAATCCTGCACATTAAATCACCAAAAGGCCAATCAAACTCCCTGATGTAGTAGGTTATTCTTCCAGGCAAGGCCAGAGCAAACAAGGTGTCTGAAACTGCTAGATTGATTAAGTAAAGGCTTGTCGAGTTGACCTTTTGCTGTTTTTGAAAGGTTATGTAAAGGACTAATACATTTCCAAATATGCCAACAAGAAACACAACCAGGTAAAAAATTGGGAAAAGAAATTTGGCTGTGTTGCGGCAGATGTACACATCACAGTTGCTATCATTCGAGGTCCCATTATTCAAATCTTCATTTAGTTGCCTTGATTCCATGATTGCGTCTAAGACTTATGATGTCTCTGTAAACAAAACAAAACTTGTTTTAATACATAAAACAAACATGTTGGAGCTGCTTTAATTCAAGTCTCTGTTTACAGTTAATGTTTATCTATGACCATAATCATAAATGGGTCTAGATTATACATAGCACAACTTGGAGAGCCTGAAAACCTTATAGCAACAAATATAGAGGTGAGTTATACATAGGGTTTGAAGTTTTAGGTTTTAACTGATAATAATCTAAAAAAAAAAAAACACCCCCGAAGACCTAATTAGAAGATTTGATTTTTATTTTTTTAAACCGATAAACGTGGGCTTTGGAAAAATGTCAAATAATGTCAGTCATTCACTATTCTCTTTCTACATAAAGAAAACTGCTCTCAGAAGATATTGCAACTGACCACTCATCACTTTTGTGCGCTATGTAATCCGCGTAATTTGCTTAGCAACGGGCTTAACAACCACGAGCCCAAACAAACCAGCAACATAGCGTTGCCAGTTAGTTTTTATGGCATTACGGTTTTATTCAGTGATGTACCGAAAAAAGTATTGTAAATATAAAACTGCTGTACAGTTATGCTTCTACTGATGCATACTAAAGTTTTTTCTTATGACAACAACTGCTTTATGTAAATGTAAATAATTTCTTGTATGCTGAGCTTGATTATTACAGTATGCTATAGTCATATGATCGGGTGGGCAGGAAAAAAAAAACATGAAATGTAGTGTGATAGTTATATGTTACTTCTCACAATTCTCGGATTCAAAATTTTATTAGTATTTTGAAATTTGGATCTTTATCAATTGGTTGAGGTGGTCAAAACTACCCTGTCAATGTAACTGATTGTTAACATGTGTTAGGGACAGGTCCTTGGAAAAAAAATAAGATACTCATGTCAGGACCAAATGAGGTCATACCACAATCATATTTAGTAATGTGGTCGTTCTAGAGATCACATAATTGTACTCTAGACTTCTCCTCTGATTAAGCATGATGGTACGGATTCATTTCTGTACAATCCTCCAAATAGAAGGGCTTACACGTTTCCCACTAAAACAACTATTAACTTGCATTTTGAGACACCACAGACCAAATCCATACAGTATCCTACAGTATTTATATTATTTAGTATAACTGATAATAATAAGGTACAGTTTGCCTGAAATCCATCATAGGAAACAAAATAAGAAATGATAAAGTTCTTGAAATAATATACATCATCCTCGTTTAGCTTCCATTGTCCACTTAATTATAATGAAAGTATCTCCTCTTATCACTCTCCTATAAGATAAGAAATCTTTCAAAAGTCTGCTTAATATAACGATTTTAATCTACTCCTATGCTGCCTTTCTATTTCAATAAACAACATGTATAACCCGTCTAGGGTATAGTCTCGCCTTGCGCCCTGTGTATGCCGGGTTAGGCTCCGGCTCACCGCGACCCTGTAAAGGAGTAAGCGGTTAATGATAATGGATCGATGGATGGATGGATATATATGTATGTGAAAAAAAATGCTGATTTAAATACTCACAAACTCCTGCAAAGTATTAAGGCAGAAAGAAAAACTCCTTGGCAATGTAGGTCTGACTTCTCTCACCAAGTGACTTCACATCAAATGACTGCTGGCACTGTTGCTCTGCACATAGTGATGTATGTGTGTGGTTTGCTGAGTTTATCTAAAATCTAGCAAACACTCATCACGCGTCTTTTAAGTACAATGCATTGTATATGTTTTGCAACTGTTTTAAGAACAACGGTAGAAAAATATAGACATTTTTAACATGGATCTATAATCCACATTTGAAAAGTAAATGCTGTTGTACTGCAATTATTTTTACATACAATTACATTATTTTTTACACACAATTAATTGATTTTTACACATTATTTTTACATACAATTACCCATTTATACAGTTGGGTTTTTACTGGAGCAATCTAGGTAAAGTACCTTGCTCAAGGGTACAGCAACAGTGTCCCCCACCTGGGATTGAACCCACGACCCTACTATCAGAAGTCCAGCGCCCTAACCACTACTCCACACTGCTGCCCATGCAATATTTTATATTGATTTTAATGTTGACTAATTCTTTTTTTTAATGGGGTATGAAAATGGTATGGTGTCTGGTTCACCCTAAAATGCATAATCTCTGGACTGTAGAATCACTGCATATACAACATATTTTATTACAGTACAATAAAAGACGGTAAAATATGTTTTCAATTCAATTTGTGAATAAAATAAATTATTATTATTATTATTATTATTATTATTATTATTATTATTATTATTATTATTATTATTATTTATTTATTTATTTATTTTTTAAATGTTCAATTCAAAAACAATGTTTGTAAATTTGTGAACTACATTTTCAAAAAATACCTTCAGCATCACTTCATAACTTGAATTTGATGTGTGCATAAATCATAGTCTAAATTATCTCTGATTGGAGATAACTGATTAAGAGTGCATTTTAGAACAATTTCACACAGAACATTGCCTTCCAGTCCAGAAGGAGACTCCCTGGATTGAGGAGAAATCTCTGACAGATGTCAGAGGTCAACCAGGACTGGGTGATGGGAGACATCGAACCCCCTAGCAACTGGAGAAGGTGAAAAAGCTTCAGGACACTTGGAAGAAGGGCTGTAACTTTGCCCTCATTATGCAGACGGAAAGTCTGCTTGTAGTACTCCAACAGTCTACTAAGGAAGAGTAAGCAGTTATTGTAAAAAGAAAAAATACTGTTTACCTCTTTACCATAATTACCACAATTGATAAATTCATTGCTGGTGCTGTGGGGAGGGGACGACAAAAAAAATTGTGTGAGTGTGTGTGTATGTGTATAGTAAATATGGACTGGAGAGGAGGCACATAGTGGGAAACTATAGTTATCAACAAGGGACTATAATGTTGCTATAGGTCTTCCCAAGGGGCCTATAGCTTCCCACTATGAGCCGAGGTCTGCATGCCATATTTGTTTTATGAATTAGTCAAGAAAGTAAGTGAGGCAAGGTTGTGTACCAAATATGATTTGGTATATTTTGTTTAAATATAGCTGTTACAGAACAAATAAATAAATATTGCGGCATAGAATTGTCAAAGGAGTCCGTTGAGTTTGTTAACGTCGCAGTTATTTACATGTTCGAGTTGGATTTGTTTGAATTTTAGAAAGTCAGAAAACACTGAAATTTATTATGACGATTTCAGTGTTTGCAGTATCTTTGTTTTGTAATATAATTTTGTCATTAATTTTCTGCTCAGAAAATCGCTGTCCAACGAGATGCGGGTTTGTCCACCATTTCGCTTTGTTGTGTGTAAAAAGGATGGACGTTCAATGTGATGACTTCATTTGAGGGAGTTTGTAAAAAAGCTAGTGACCAAAAACAGCGTCACAGGGGCAATAGTTGGAGCTATGTTTGGTCATGTGATGAGGTTTTAACCAGTCACATGCTAGATAGATATGCCGCTTTGTTTTTGGTTTATACCAAAAAGTTCCTGGGTTTTATATTAAGAAAATACAGTACATTATATTTGATATGTGTGTTTATGTTAATAAATTAGTTTATGTGTATATGCAAAGCTGTCTGTTAAAGTAAGGCAATGTAGTGGAAGATATATATATATACACACACACACACACATGTACGTGCGTATCTGTACATCGCGTTAATTAATCTCACACCCACCGTGTACACATTTTACACTTTACAGATAGCGCGGATAGTTAACAGCTTTCAACGCAATTGCACTTGATGTTAGTGAACTACAATCAATGCCAAAATGGGTCAAAAAAGAATAGCGGTATAAACTGGAAGCCGAATTCCACATGTAGAAGGCAATGCCTTCTCTAGACAACGGTGGCATCAAATAATCCTTTCCTGAGTGGCAGGTAAATAATGTATATAGACAGTTGCTTTGATTGATGTGTTTAGTACTGTCTGTATATCAATTTAATATCAGTATTTAAATGATATCTAGTTTCTGGTTTGGGGGTTTTATGTCTGACGAATGTACCTGCCTTTAAATATGTTTTTTGTCGACTCTATTATTTTTACTTAAAAGTGAAACAAGCCTATTAAAAAGACTTCTTTCTACTCCAGCGAATAACAGAATAAAATGAATTGCTCTGCATTTTAAGTAGTGCTCTTATAATGCAAACACATAATTAATCATCGCAATTATTATTAATTATTTTATTTGATGAGTTTAGGAAGGGTGATGCCTTTGTTTTATGAAACAGGCAGTTTAGTGTTGAGCCACAAATACCAAGCAACAAGGGTAAAGCTATCATTACTATGGTCTTAGGAATGTATAGGTAGAAAAATATTTGAGCTTAGTTTTGTCATTATCATTTTTCCATGAATAAATTAAGAAACTGAGATGATTTAATGGCACTAATTAAAAACATTAAAGGCAGGCAGAGCGCCCAGAAATAAAAGACGAAAACCAGTTTTATGCAATTAACCAGCAGATGCAATTATCAGTAACATATACAGTATAAAGCATTTAATGTATACATGATAATTGCATACAGTTGTGAAGTACATTTATTTTGAAAATGTATGCTCCTTATTCTAGTTAAATGGAAATGTATAAAACTGAGGCACACAGGATAGGCAATTCACAGGAATCTACGGCATGTGTATTTTCATAAGAAATGTGCTTCACTTTAAGAGGAATATGCCACTATCGTGTATGCAATTAATTGGAATGCACTGTATTTATTCATTTATTGCATTTATATAGAGCTTTTTATACAAAAGTATCGGAAAGCACTGTACAGTACATAGCAGAAAAAAAGAACAAACCACAGTACATTTGTATAGCATGTCACACATACAACTGCCACAATCAGACCATTTACATAACATTTAAATAACAGTATACACATAATACAAAAGCAGCAGTTTAAAGTTACATTAAAACCCACTAAGATAAGAAAGCCATTTTATAAAAGTATTCCAGAATTTAGGAGCTGTACAAGAAAAAGCCCTAGGAATAACCAGCAGTTTTGGAATATACAGGTCAGTAACTCCTGCAAATACCTAGGTGCTAATTCATTCAGGGCCTTGTAAGTTAACAGCAAAATCTTAAAATTAATTCTGTACGGCACAGGAAGCCAGTGTAGAGAGGCCAAAACAGGGGTAATATGTTCACTTTTTCTGGTTTTAGTCAGAATTCTAGCGGCGGTATTTTGAATTCTAGAATTCTAGATGAAACAAGGCATGCATTAGTCTCTCGATATCAGATATGGAAATAATTGGTGGTTACACAATAATACACATATATTTTTTGTCATAGATTAAAATGTTCTCTTTAAACATTACAAAGAGAGTTTGTCACGGTCGACTCTGGAATCACTTTAAACTACAAAAACATTCTATCTACAGGATATCAATATACTGTAGTCATTGGTAACTGGGTTACAGCACTGAGCATTTCAAGTTGGGTTAAAAAACAGGTATTAAGGAGCAGTCTAATGAAGGTATTAGCTTAAACAGTTTATTATGCATTTATACTTGGGGGACATTCCATGAAAATGCTATGCTTTTTACACTGACAAACAATGAATAATAAACTAATGGCAAGCCCAAGATTTTCATAGTGGTCTTTACACATTTTGCCTCTCCTTGGTGTTTGTCAAGCAACACTGGAGTAACTTAAATGTGAAAACTCAACATTCAAGGTTCATTTTAGATAGACCGCGCCTCATGCAATTTGTAGGTGGTTTAAAAGGTAAAAATGTGAAAACAACAAAAGAAAACTGTAATCTAGAACCTATATTATGAATAAGATGTGTGTATACAATGTGGCTAGTAGAGGGTTGAGGTGCAATATTTTATTTGTGTTCCCCTTTCGGCTGTTGTTATTCTTCTGATCAGTATTTTCCTCTGTTTTTGCTAACAGTAACAGTAGCCCTCACTTTCGATATTCAAGAGCCCTTCCAGCCAAGGTCGTTATATGAAAAATATTCTACATGATTTAACTGAACCTGCTGAGGGTCGTTTTAATAATTTAGGACCTGACTCATGATTCGCACAGCTGGGTTTTTGTTGATCCTAAATTCAAACATACCTTATAAGTACACAAAACACTCTTGCGATTGTCATGCTCATCATGTGACAACATCTCTAATAAATAAGTAATGGCTGTTAATATGATCTGATTTAACTCTGCAGTCCTGCAATGCACATGTAGTTTTGACCACTTCTTTTATGCTGAAATATTGTGTATATAACCGTGTTTGCATTGACTGTAACATATTAAATGTTGTATATTTCTATTTTGAATAACAATTTTTAAAAAAAGATTACACATACAAAATATGTGCATGTGCTCTTTCATATGCTCATATTCATATTGCCTTGATTTCATGATCCCATTACAACAGGGTTTCCAAGCTCTCCATTGTAATTACATAGCTATTGTTTTTGTAAATCCAGAACATTAAACAGTGAAACATAATATAAACAGTTGTGCTAAAAAAAGATTATACTTGTACTGTATTGCTTAACTTCACAACTGACCAGTGAAACTTCCTGTGAAATTATTGTTAAGGTGAAAAGGTAACATGACAGACCAGTGTTTCTTCCAGCACGAGACAGACGCATTATAAATATGTGTGCTTGTGACAGAGAAAGAATGAATCTTGGTTATAAATCTCCCTCCCGACCTGTGAGGGCACGGTGTAAAGGGAACAGAGTGCCCTGGACTGGATGGCTTGACAATTAATTTCCAGGGTTAGGTGGAAGTCAGCCATCTAGATAGAGGGCGGAGCTCGTCATCGACCCAGAAGGGAAGCGATGTGACAACCACGGATTGGAGTAGAAACTGTTGCTCTCGCTAACCAAGGGGGTGGGACTGACGATACATAAGGGGACGTAGCGAGGTGATCTGTTCCTTTGTTATGGTTAAGCTGAACAGGAAGGAGTACTGTGAATTACAGTGAGTGTTTTGTTTGTTTTGTCGTGTCTAAAACTCTACTTGTTTGTTATTATTAGATGTCTAACATGATCCGGAGCTGTCGCTTAAGGCCAGCAATAAACCTAGACAACACGGCACCATTGTACACGGATAAGTTCACCACAAGCTCTATAGCACTCACTCTGCACTTGTTAAAGTGTGTGTCTTTGTGTGTGTTCTACTGTGTTTTTTATTTACAAACTGTGTATTATTATTTTGGGACTGCAACCCGTTGTTTTGGAACAGTGCAATACACATTGCTGTGTATTACCTGGGATTATTCTTTGTGGTCGCCAGACCAGGATTACAAAAAAACCCATTTGGATCGTGAACTTTATTGTCTGTCTTCTGTTTCATAATCACATCACCACTACACCTGCACACTGCAAACCACTTTGCCACAGTGCTATTTTAAACACTGACACACATTCAAATGTTGTTTATTCTGGTGTTTTGCAGTATTTCAGTCGAGGGTGTATTGGACCTGTGGCAACGTGGTTAACTGTGTGCAGGTGAAGGTAATGCAGCAGTGATCAAGAAACAGACAGACAATGATAATCCAGATGCAATGTTGTTTATTGGTTTGTAATCCAATTGCCTGATGCATAACCACAGTAAATAATAAACAATGTTAACAGGCAATACAGCGGTGTGTATTGCTCTGTTTAAATCCACAGTTGGTTCCCAAATAATAGACAGTCCCATTCTTTTTCATCCACAACTAACACAGACACAAACACAGTCCACAGTGCATGCTCTAGTGCTCGCAGTGACAATACAGTTCTTCAGTGATTCAGTGATAAGTGCAGTGATGTTGTCCGGGTTTAGTGCTGGCCTTTGGCGACAGCTCCGGATCGTGTTCAACAGTAATTGTTTAGACAGGACAGAACAAAGCAAAATAAACACTCATGATAACAATTCCCACGTTCTCCTTCCAGTTCACAATTAACCAAACAAAGGAACAGCTCACATCCCTACATCCCCTTAAATACTGTCAACCATGACCCCGTGGTTAACGAGTGCAACCACTCCTCCAATCCGCGGATAGCACACGTTTCCCTTCCAGGTTGATGATTTAATGTACTGTAGTTCCGCTCCCTTTCTAGATGGCCGACTTCCTCCTAACCCTGGGAATGAACTGTCGGTGCATCAAGTCCAGGGTACTCTGTTCCCTTTACACAGCGCCCACGCTGGTCAGGAGGGAGATCTAACACCAAGAATCATTCGATGTCTGTCACAGACCCTATAGGGGTTCTTCTGTATAGCTCAATCTACCTTGCTGGCCTGTGATATTTTGCTAGTAAAATCATGTGATGTTGTGACCAGACTCATCTGATTCTATACTATAAAAGATGAAGTCAACGGAGTTGAAAGGTCACATTATCACTGAACCATTCAGACTGATTGCAAACATCAAATAAAGATTTTTATTTTGATGCACTGCTTGCTGTTAAACACATTATTCCATTGACTGTTTTCTTAAATCATAATGATGGAGGGGGAGACCAGAGACAGTTTCCATTTTGCTTCTCTTGTATTATGTTAATGATATTTGTTCTTTTTTCTGTCTCTGACATGATTCATTTTAAATAGATAACAATTGGGGTAGGCGTTGCCTTTTGTGTGGATCATTCCAGATAATATATTAAAATTTGATTTTTCCTATATCATTCAGAAAACAGTGTTCAATGAATCACAGAGGCGGCTTTGTTAAGCGATTTTCAGCAATGATATATATTATAAGAATTACTGTGTTATTCCACAAAGTAAACCCATGTGCATTTATATTATATCATTTCACATGCTCATGAACTTTAGAACTCACTTGAAACAGGAAGGCATGGGCATTGTAAAAGTTTCCCAGGGAAGCTGTTTGTAGGAAGACGCTTAAGCTTTGAAGATTGATGGTTACTGTGAAATTATTAATTCCTGTATCAAAAGCAACAAAATGCAAGCATCACACAGTCAATAATGGTAATAAATGGTAATACAATTTGCACCTAATAAAACAAAGGCAACTAGATGTTGCAAACTATCACAATTACCAGGTTCTTAGAATTCACTTCACAAAACAAATGTATTGCATGGAGTGTGGGTTATGTAGCACGGGTGATTTAAAATGTGTATTTGTTTTTAGGCATGGGGATTGCACAATCACTTCACGTGCAGATTTAAAAAAAAGATATGTTGGTATGTGAGCACGGGGATGTATGTGTGTGTGTGTGTGTGGAAGGAAGTTAGAATCCTCCCTGCAAAAACACGTGGGGATGTGGATGGAGCTGTGAATTGAATAAGTGATTGAATTATTAATTAAGGCTCCAGCCACAGGTGTATAAATAGGGTTATCACGGGTGATACAGGGTTGTGTGTTCAGAGGTGGAACGAGAGACGTGAGTCGTGAGACAAGAGAGTCAATATTATTAGAAAGCAATTGCTATCCCTGCTGGTTTACACCAGCACGATACTTATTTGGTTTCGTGTCTGTTTTGTATTTGTCTATTTATTTTGTCCAACGTGCTGTTTGTTTTCTGTTTTGTGAAAACTGTTTGTTTGTTTATTAAATCTGCGCACCAGAGCAATTCAACTCAAATTTCTGGTCTGTCTAAGCTGGTGTATTCAGGGACACGTCTTTGTTGTCTTTTCTTGGGCAGTCAGTCACATTGCTGTTTGTGTACTCAGATAGTCACATCTTTTGTTGCTGATTTTAATACATGCATCACTATACTCGAAGTTAAGACACAGGCTATTTTTGAGAAGCAAAAATGGTTTTAAAAGTGCATCTTAAATTCAAAGGAATATGGTATATATATATATATATATATATATATATATATATATATATATATATATATATATATATATATATATATATATATATATATATATATATATATATATATATATATATATATATATAAATTGAATTAAATTTTAAATTAAAATTAGCATAAAAATGATGGCGTCATATATCTCATTAGAAACATATAAGATAACATTTAAAATTCAAGTTTATAAGTTAACCTCTTTCTCAGGTGTTTTTAAATGTATCTCAGTGGTAAAGATTACATCATCAGCTGAGCATAAGGTACGAAATCAGATGTTGCTATCACTCTTATTTGTGGCAAATGTAATTTCCTGTTTGTTAAAAAAAGTTATATAATCTTTAACACTAAAGTTTAACAGTCAATTACTCACATTATCAGTCAATTACTGAGCTAAAAAAACTTCTAATCGTTATCACAGGCATGTAAAAAATCTGAATAATCAGTTTATTAGATAACTAAAGGTTAATGACTTCATTCTTGACAGATAAACTTTCAAAAGATTCCCCTCCTACTCCTTTCTAATAGAGAGCTGCACAGGCATTCTGACTTTATGCTGGTAAAGAAGACTTACATTCTTATACAATGTATAAAGGCCTATCACAAGGCCTGACCATGGGGCCAACCTACCACCAACCTAAAATGTATTAAAATCTATAATACAGTATAAGCAGAGAACTACTTATGATACAAGTAAAATATACTGAAGTTATAACAAGTGTTATCTGTATTCTTACCAGCGAGTGCACATTTTTATTGTTCATCAACTCTTTAGCAGTCACAAATGTTCTGTCCCTTCAGTGAACAGTTTAATCATGTTTCCCTGTATTTATAACATGAATCATCTTATCCTATACTAGAATAATATTTTAATTATGGCATCATATATACTGTATAGCAAAATATAAAAAACAAACTGGCAATTTTTTTAAATTACTATTTTTTTTTGTTTTATGCATTACTAACATTATAAAGCACACACTTATGATAGTTTTTGTTATTGGTACTTTTTAAAAGCCGCTATATACAGATACCAAATATACACATGTTATTATTTCAATTTCACCCTCAAGAAAAGTCATAAGCTAAACATTCCGAGTTATTTTTCCTTTTACAAGAACTCTAACTCCCAGAAGCCATTGCAACTGTTCCTAATGTTGCCTCCCTTTCTTTGTAACCAAGCACTGCTTTTCCTATGACTCAGAAGTTTGCAATGTTCATGTAGGATCCAAACTTTTCTACACTAATTATGACGGAAATTGAACATTTCAACCATAAGATGTGTGCCTTTCGTATTAAAAAAAAAATGCTACCTACAAAGTGAAGGTAAAGCACATTAGGTAACATTGACTGGCAATATTTGTTAACTCAATATCCTTTACAAAATGAGCCAAGTGAAAATCCTCTCAAAACGACATGATTTTTATCTTGGTGTTCTATTCAGAGAGTCAAATGTTTGATATCTCTTAGAAGTGAATCTTAAAAACTGGGAACAAGAAAACTAAAAGAGTGAGTTCCAAAATGGAAGGGCCACAAAGAATGCCTGGAGTATGTCACTGAACCAGAAAGATACATAGTCCTGGCCACGGAAAGTAAACAAGAGGACCCACTTCATCTTCTGGACCACAGGAAGCCAGTGGAATCTAAACAGAACAGGGGTGAAAGATCAGTTAGAACCCTGACCACTGTGAATCAGAACCTGCTGTTTGTGACCAACTACAGCTTTGATAGGATGGTTTTAGGGAAACCTAGAAATGGGGCATAACAGTGATGTTAACAAAAGACAGTAGTGACTTAGGGGCTGATGTAAGGATACGTACAAAGTGATTTGTGCCTGCAAAACACCCATATTGCGGCCAAAATCTGCATTTTGCATGCGCAAACTGCATTTAGAGGCCATAAAGTGGGACTTTAGCGGCCACTAGAAATGCGGCGTATATAAAAAATGTTTTTCACCTGCCGTTCTACACCCGCTATCAAATTTGCCATCATGAATCCATTTCAATGATATTGAAATGTATTCAAATGAAGAAAATAGCATGGAATTTGGCTGGAATCTGGAATACTAAGCAGGAGCAAACATTCTAATGAGATGTAAGGATTTTATCTTGCACTTGGGCAATTGCTGACCCACCCAAAACTTTCCACCTCCTCTTACAAGGTGCAAACCATGGTAGAAGTGACTAATTAAGAGCTGTATAAAACCACACACCTTCAGAGACCAGTCATTGATCTCAGGATGGCTGTTATGGTGTTGGCATTTACTGTAAATAGTTCCCTGGCATTTACTGTATATAGTTCCCTGGCATTTAATGCACAGAATATAGTTCTCTGGAATCGATTGTAAATAGTTCCCCTCCCACAAAACAATGACATGAAAACAAAGCATGCAAAACAAACGTGTGCAACATATACACGTCTCCTCATATTGTCCTCATTTGAAAATGTTTGCCACCATAAAAGTTCACTTGGCCACCAGGTTTTGAAAGCTAGTGGCCAAATGGCCACCAGCTTACAAAGTGATTTGTCCCACCCTATATCTGCCTGTTTTTTCCCCCTTTTTTTGCCATCTTCCATCAAGATTGCTCAATGCCTAAGTATCAGAGGAATTGCTCTGTGACCTCCCCTCTGACATCCCTATTCTGGAAAGGTAAATAAGCTGTGTTCACGTTCATTGAATGGAGGAGAGGACCAATTAATATCAATGGACATGAGATAAAAAAAATAAAAATAAAAAATCAACTAAAGGTATCCCATGATGCTTTGGCTAAAGAAAATGGACAACTAAAGAAACAACAATGGCAACTGACGCTTGTGACAATTAAGCTCCATTGTGTGTAAATGTTTTTGTCTAAGTAAAAAAGTGATGGTGACAGCTTAAGGAATGGTACCTTGACCACCATTGTCATTTATCAAAACACAAAATATCCTCTCTTAAGATTGTAAATTATGATTTAGATTCTTGTATATATTTATTTTATCAAAAGTTCAGGAAATAATTTGTTGATATTATAAGGTATTTCATGTTGCAAAGTGCATATATGAAATTACAATCATCTATTGACATAAACCGTAACTCCGGGGGTTCATGTTCGCATCTGTCGTTCCACTGCACACATTCCCCAATGTTATTTACAGTTGTGCAGGTTTAAACTTAATGGAAAATTTGGCCCCAAACACAGGAGGTTTTGCGTTTCGACAGCTGCATCTAGTGGTGAATGTGTGAACTTCACTTATGGTAATATCATAGTCATACATCAGAAAGTCAATTTAACTCTAACAAATTGTAAGAATATATTGCCAAATGCAGCTTTTTCTAAGATGCAGCTTTTGTATTCCACAGAGCATGACAAATTGTATACCTGATTTAGTGAAACAAACTAGGTGGTGCAGTGTGTAAATGCACTATGCTGTGCCATGAGGGTTATTTGTTTTTGTTTAAAAAAAAAACACAAGTTTATTTGGTTTCCATCACTTTTACTATCTTGCCTGCACTAAGGGAGCAAGTATTTTTAGGCTTTTACAGTGCTCTGAAATATTAGGTGTATTTAATGTTTAAACAGGTCTGCGAAATGTCAGTGAAATCTTAATTATAACCCTAAATTATGTATTATGGTATTATGTATAACCAAAGACCACCGTGTGTTTAACTGGGGTCCTCGGTATTTAGAAGATGGATTATTTCAGGAGATTTAGTTTATTTAGTTTTGTGCTAGGGAGAAAGTTCCTGGCGCGGGACCTCCCAGCGGGACTGGCGCATGGAGCTTGGTCGCCTTTGTTTATAGTTTTTGACTGTTTTGTTTTGTATTTTTGTAATTATGTACACGTATCTGTATGTGCTTCCACACTAGGAAACCACTGCTGGTACCCTAGTGGCGGCCACCTATCACTGCACCTGCTGTGTGTAATTCAATAAAACTGGATGACTGAGCGGCGTTTCAAGGTCAAACCCTCTGTGTCTCACTCATTTCTCAACGGATACCCACACAGTAACATAGCCTGTTACACAGACATTAGCATTCCTGGTATGTTTAACTTTTGAGTTTTTACTGTAAAATGTTTCAGGTTGGTTTTATAAGCAGACTACAAACTTCAAAAAACAAAACAAAACAACAACAAAAAAAACTTTTTTTTTCAACCTAGGTAACATATTAATGAAAACTTGCAGAAACAAAGACAGCTTTTCTTTACACAACTCCTATTTTTGAAAATCAGCCGCAGAATAACTGTTCAGAGAGCCTATTGTTTAGAATCAAGAGACTGTTCAGAATGTATTTGTTTACCTATAATAGATATAATGTATTTTATTGTGCGCTGAAATGTCTACAGTGAAATTCTTAATGATTTTTTGTTTCTTTTTATTTTCCCTATTACCCCAACTTGGTTTTGCATTGTCGTCGCACGATCGGTGTTAAATATTCTGCATTCCCCAGAATCTCAATTATTATTTTTATTTTGGTATAGGGCTAAGATATATGGCATCCCCCTGACTTTCAAAGGTTAATATTTAAACCTAGTTAACATGCAATAGGTAATATTGGTTTCCAGTTGTGCGTTTGTCCAAGCAAGGGTACAGAAAGTATTACAGCAAGTTAATACCCATTATGTTATATCGCCAAAGTAGTTGGGGTTTCCCCAAATGGTAATTACATTGACACAGGAAATGAACCCTAAAACCACTTCAAAATTAGTTAGTTGTCTCATTGATTGTTAACCCTTGAAAGTCAGGGGGTGCCTAATATTATAGTTGTATACCATAATAATAAAACGATTCAGCTACAACAAATGACTACACGTCAAGATAATGTACTAAAGCCATTTTAATCTAAACCACTATGGTAACGAGCCTGTTATGTACCAAGTATTTGTTATATTTTAGCCTTCTGGTTAAAACAAACAAACAAACATAAAACACATTTTAAACGTTAACGATTTAAAAGAAAAATTGTCCGGGGGGGACGACAAACAAAATAAAATTGAGCACAATTGCAGGGGATAAAGAATATTATTAACGTCTCTCACCAAAGTAGACAAATACAAAAGTTCTCATCAACTATTTTTTTTAAAAGTTTGCATACAGACTTGCCAAACACGTTTAAGTCCACATTCATATCATATATCAAAGAAAAAACGCCTTATCAATCAGTACAACATTCAATGTAACTCTAACTGTTGCTACTAACTACCCCGTATTCCGAAGGAAGCTCTCCTACCCCTCCAGTGTCCCACAAACCCTTTCGGCACGGCCAAGCAGATGACGTGTCGGGATTGAGAAATTGGATGCAGTAGGGTAGCATATAAACCGTCCAGCGTAATAGCAGCGTTCATTTCTTAATAGTTACATTTTTTTATTTACATACATAGTGTTAGTCTAAATTCAACACTGTTTGATTGGGGAAAAAAACATGCTTGTTTTTGTGATGCCCGTTGCACCCTGAGGGTTTTTCTGTTGCTAACGAGCACCCTCCGCTCAGCTTCAACTTTCTATCTTCCGGGTTTAGCTCCTGTCAGTTTCTGCGAGAAAAATCAAGCTGGGAAAGACCAAGAAGTACCGGACTGCCGGGTAACTATCCTCGAATATGTTGGGGCCTACCCATAAAAATGTTGTCCAAAGTGCTTGCATTATATATTGTTTTTCGTATCCTGATGCAAGGCTCCAGGGCCCCTGGCCCGGCTGTATTCATCCCAGTGTGAGTAACAAAGCATTGAAAGTCAAAACACCAGTATTACTATTAATTTGTTTATCGTTCTTTTTTGTTCAAGTATTAGGTGGTTCTGGTTATTCAATTTTAATAGTAAAGGCCACTACCTATTGTGCAGAATGTTCCAGATGCGGCAGCTTGGCCAAATCCAAAACCCCATTCTCACTGACGATTAACTAAACTGTTTAGTTTTTAAAACTGTTGGAACTAGACTTGCATTGCTGTAGTGTACTGTACCTTTCAACAGAAATATTCGGAACCACATAAAGAATACAGTAACGTACAGTATACGTGTAACC
The DNA here is from genome assembly GCA_030684275.1 of Acipenser oxyrinchus oxyrinchus. Classification (NCBI taxonomy): domain Eukaryota; kingdom Metazoa; phylum Chordata; class Actinopteri; order Acipenseriformes; family Acipenseridae; genus Acipenser; species Acipenser oxyrinchus. The sequence continues at coordinate 18,203,672 of CM060255.1, forward strand.
CTTATTCTGGGTCAAGATAGTGTTGATTGAATTGCCTTTTCAGGAATCAATGTCGGACATGCTTATCCAGTTACTACTTACTTCTGCATATAACTCATGTGGATGGTTCTGGAGAACCAAAAGGTCACTAAACGTCACTAGTCATATCTGGTTATAGTTTAACTCTGATAGATCACAATAAAATACAAGTATGTTGACAGTGACACCTGTGAATTTAATCACACCCCGCTGCAGTTCAATGTTTGATTTCATGCTCCATTAATTTGGAGCACAGAGTTAAAATCGGTTCGTGTTTGGTAGATAACCTAAAAACATGGAAACAAGAGTTTTGGCTGACGGGAGAAGCCCTTAAATCTCCTGTACATCTCTAGTGTGTTTTTTTAAATTTATTTTTTACTTTGGGGAGTGCATTTTCACCCCCCTTGTTGTTACAACGTGTACCCATTGATGAAAAATTTGAGTTCTGGGCCAGCTTTGAAAACAGTACAAGTTAACAAGACATGGTCTGTTTGTTTTGTTTGCAGTTACGTATGTTGTGGTTGATTCAAAGCTATAAGTGAGTTTGTATCAACATGTCTAGGTCACTGTACATAGAGATGTACAGGGGATTGAAGTACTTCTCCTGTCAGCCAGAACACTTGTGTCAATCATTTACTGTAGTTCGAGCTACACTTTACATTAACATCAACAGGCCCCCTTTATTGCAATTATAACATGAACATTTAAAAAAAAAAACGTAAATATATTACTGGTTAGCTAATTTAATAGCCAATTTGTATTTGCAGTAATGTTGTGGTCGTTTTGAATAAAGATAGCTTGATCCAGGTTTTCTTACAATATTAGTAAATTATTACTAATAGGAACTCAATATATAGCTAATTTAGGCAATGACAAAGCCAAGGATATGTGTTTTCATTCTTCTGGCTTAATTTGACATTTTATTGTCAAATGCTTGCTTTAAACAAAGGTTTAAAAAAACAAAAACAGTGATAGTGAGAGGTGTAAAATCAGATGGGGATGTACTTAGTGGGGTACCAAGGGTCTGTACTTGGACCCGTACTGTTCCTGATTTATATTAATGACCTTGATCAAGATACACATTGCAAGACTGTTATATTTGCAGATGATACCAAACCACTGTAACTGGGCAAACGTGACAAATAAATGCTATTGTTATGAAATATAAAGTATTTCACAGTGGTCGTAATAATCCAGGTTATAAGTATACAACGGGATGGAAATAGGGTACGAGGACTTTGAAAAGGATCTTGGGGTTATAGTGGAGTCATCATTGAAAGTATCTCGCCAATGCGATGAAGCAATTAAAAAGGAAAATATAATGTTAGGCTATATTGCAAAAAGTGTGGAATGCTAAGAATATACAATGCCCTAGTTAGACCCCACCTAGAATATTGTGTGCAGTTTTGGTCACCTCACTACAAAAAAAGGCTGATTGCACTCAAAGGTACAGAGAAGGGAAACTAGGCTGATCGCAGGACTTAATGGCATGAGCTATGAAGACAGGTTTAAATAATTAAATCTTTTCAGCCTAGAAAAAGTAATGGATAGAGGGGACTTGATTTGAAGTCTATAAAATCATAAATAGTGTAAAGTTAACCCAAGACACTACCTTATTTTAGCACAAAGAGTAAGAACAAGAGGGCATACATGGAAGCTGAGTAAATAGAAGTTTAGAAGAGACGGTAGGAAGCACTTTTTTACACAGAGAGTTATAAATGCACGGTATAACCTACCAGTTGCAATTGAAGTAGTAGAATCTAAAACACTGGAAGCATTTAAAAAAATGATTAGATTTTGTGCTTTTAAATTAACCCCAGCAGGGGAAAATGGCATGCTAACAAGGGACGAGCCTTGATGTTGATATTGATATTGATATTGTTTTTGTATCTTTTCAGTCTGAAATTGAGCTGTTTGTGAACAGACTGGATTCAGTGGAGTCTGTACTGCCCTATGAGTACACAGTGTAAGTACTGACTTTTTTTTTTTTTTACTACTATGAGAAAACAATAAATAGAACAGTACAGTTTCAGAACCAACCCCCTTTGATGTAAAAACATATATAAAGTGCACTAATCCAGCAAATAAATCACCACAGATTTAACCAGGACATATAATTCCATACATTCCATACATTTTCTAATTGATGTTACCTGGCATCTTAAATCTCCACCAGCTACCCAACAACATTTAATCATTTAAGGATATCCCGCAACCTTCAAAGTTATAAGATATGTTAATTTTAAATAAAATAACTGGCTGTAAATAAATCCTTTTATTTAGCCAGTTATTTAGTAAAAATAGTAGTGAACTACAGATATAATAAAAAGAGAGGCAGGAAGAATGCTTTTCAGGGGCGATGTATAAAATACCGACTTGCCTGTCCTTTTATGAAATATGGGAGGGATCAAACGCTTCAGGGTGCTAGGACACCTCTGTAGACAACAGTTTCATTCATGATTTTCTCTGGCAAGCACGTGTTGTCAGCACTTAGCTGTGATTGGTTAATCCACCGACGGTACCGTGTGGCAGCCAGAAAAAAATCGCTCTGGATTTGATTTGAGCTGTACCGCTCAGCTGACCTGTCCAACACCATATGAAAGCAGTGGCAGCGATACAGACGGCAAAATGCCCTGTGTGCTGTGCCACGCCGCACCTGTCTGTCCCGGGCTTAAGACTTCTTTTGTTTGACTTAGCTTTTAAATGCAATGTATATTTAACTTTGTTTTGGGGTGGCCTTGGTCATGAAATATGCTATATGTGTAAGTGAACTGTTGTCATCTAAATTTAAAGCTCAGTGACATTTATTTATATATATTTATAGTCTTTTGACCCTAATTGGGCACAAATTGTTTAAACATTTTGCTAGTATTTCTGAGTAGATTATTGGCTTAGCCTGTATGTTTTACCTCTATACATTATAATGGTACCTAATTACTTCTTTTTACGTTGCCTGGTTACCAGAAATCGGGAGCAATCAATGTGTAGAGTTTGAAATATCTGCATTACCAAATTAAAGTATAAAAGACCAGAAAATTGGTATTTTGGTACATATTGGCTGCCACGTGGGGTACCATATAAACAACTCTCCCTTGTTTAAGACAAGGGATACTAGAATGTTAATGACGTGGTTACAAATAAAGATATACAAACATTTCCAGATAGCTTAGTTCATTAGAAGATATTAATAAATACTTACATAAATGGAATAATGGTTATGATAGAAAAGGTTTTGGGAAATTGAAAGTGATGACCCAGCATGAAATGTGCGTGTAAAGTCACTTCTAAAAAAAAATGTGACCTTTTTGTTTGTTAAAATAGGGGGGTGGGGGGTGGAAGTGCTGAATTGAATTGAGTACAGTTTAAATAAAAATAAAATAAAAAAACCTCCCAGAAGGCATATTAGTTTTAAATAATCACCTTTGTCCAAATTAGAGTGACTGTTTGTACATTGAATTCAACTGAGAGTGGCTGGTGTATGACGTTAGTTTAATTTTGTTTTTGATTATCCAGGTTTGATTTCTGCTCACAAAAGTCTGAGAAGCGTCCATCTGAAAATCTTGGGCAGGTTTTATTTGGGGAGAGAATTGAACCATCGCCATATAAGGTTTGCATTATAAATTGTTTAAGTTTTATAATAGCATGAAAAATAATTTCTTGCATGTAATTGTAAAGTTATGTAATTAAGCACCATGCACATTTCTATTTAATTTGTCTTCTATGTTCAACATCTCTCTTTCTTCAATAGGTAACATTTTTTTTTTCCCCTACAGTTTGAATTTAAAAAGGAAGAACAATGTAAACATGTTTGTACCAAAACATATGACACAAAAAAAACAGAAGATAGGCAAAAATTAGAATTTTTAAAGAAGGGCATGCTTCTTAATTATCAGCATCATTGGTGAGTATTTTACTTTTTACTTTTTACTTTTAAACTAATGCTTTTACATTTTAAAAAGTCAGGAGGTGGGGGGTCTTTTGAATGAATCTAAACTTTTAGTTACTTATTTTAAATCATGAAAAACAGTGGTGGTACTTACATGAAACTGTGTAATGACAATTTTACATACTGTGAATATAAATGAAGCCTCGTTCTCAGGAACCACTTCATTATTATTATTATTTTTCAAAATTTGGCTTGTCTACTCTTAATGCAGGAAGTTTCTTATGACTGAGGGTGTTGTGTGTTGGTGACCGTGACATTGACCTCCTAACCTAATATGACTGCCATATTGAGGTCATGGGACTTTATTATCTGGGGTATAGAGACAATGCTTTGAGTTATTGTCTTAATGTTTGATACACAGTTGTTTTCTATGAGTTCCTCGATTTAAGGTTCATTATGTTTAAACATTGAACATTTTTGTAACCAAAAGGCTTCATGACAAGAATAACAAGAGTAACAAGAATACAATACAAAAACAGTGTCTGGCAATGTTTGACACAAAACTGTGTAAGCAACATTTCAAGCTTTCTAACTTGTCTGCTCAAGAGGTTTATGCATCAACAGCCATTTAATTGTACCAATAATTTACCAATACATTTTTTTGGTGACTATTCAGCCATTTGGGTATTCTTGTGTACAGTGATGGAGGCCTTATCCTTAAAGCATCAACTCTAATGAAGTGAAATTCCTTCATATTTTTTCAGATTGACATTGTCTGTCAAGATGAGATCTGAACTCTGCCTTGAGATAAAGCAGGTCTCCAGATCTCAATTGCGCACAGCAGGGGGATGAGTGGTTGTTTTCCAGGGAAGCCGGAGCCAGCTGGCTTCCCACAGATTAGCCGAGCGCTGGCTGCTGGCACCCAGGAGTAGTCATTGATAGGAACTGGCTGGCTGTAAGCTTGCAGCTAATCTTGTGACAACCAAGGGTCAGCTTATGAACTATACGTGAATCAGAAAAATATGTAGTTATTGCAAATGTGTATTTATGATTCTTGATATTTAATATTAAACGGTTTTTGAAGTACAAAATGGGTCCAGATTATTATTTATTTATTTATTTATTTATTTATTTATTTATTTTACATCTCTCCGTTGAGAATCAGTTGCCTCAGAATTTCTCCCAAACCAAACTACCTGCCAAGCAACGTATCCGTGGGTTGACTCTCTCACCTTCATAAAACTAATGTTTATTTCTCTGCTTTTGCAGGATTGTTGATAATATGCCAGTGACATGGTGCTATGATGTAGAAGATGGACAGAAGTTCTGCAATCCTGGTTTTCCTATTGGTTGTTATGTCACTGAGGATGGTCGTCCGAAAGATGCTTGTGTTGTCAATGTCAGTAATATTAAGATCGTTTCAGACCCTTTTCTATTGCTACTTTCTATTATTGTTTTTAAAAGATGGTGTCTTAATAACATGAGTTGATGTTTCCCCAGCTGGAAATGCATATCACAAGAAACATACAGAGGTGTGCCACACTTTACGTAGTTTTAAATATAGCTAGAGAACTGCTTATTCAGTGAAGATGAAACTTTGTTTGAACATTCTTTAGCAAAAGTTATTTATGACTGGTTTTACATAACCTAAGACTACCTTATCTACAGTAACATTAGATATTCCAAGGTTAGTGCTAATCAGTCTTTGAAATCAGCTGTGACAGTATCAGAATCTGCCTAACCTGTCCCATCTCTCTAAGCATGTATGTCACCCTTACATTTTTACTTGTATCTAGAGAACCACTTCTGTCCTTTCGTCCATAGATAGATCATGTTTTTCCATATGGAGGATGTAGTTTATGGAGATCTGCTTTTTTATGATTCTGGAGGCTCCAATGTTTTATGATGGGAGATGTATGTTACCAACATACTTGTTTCAACAGTATTTCAATAGGAACATTAGCCTGCTATATTATATTAAACCAAAACAATAAGAAATAACGATCTGGTTCTCTTGCATTTTTCAATAAATATAATTGAATTAATAGAGAATAAAAACATACTAAGTTAACAACTACCTAGCCTAAGTTTAATTAATCGTTTTTGTAATCTACCAGCGGCTTCTGTTGCTTACCAATGTTTGTGTTCGGGTGCGGTGATCTTTTTTTTTGGTTTTTGTTTTTCCCTTCAATCAATGTCATCCTTCTGGAGTGCCTCTCAATGCCTTTTAATTTGTTTGTTTTTTTAAACCATTTAAATGCAAAACCATAACAAAACACGTATACAGGTTTTTAAAATGTAATTATTTGTCCTGCGGTTGCCTTTAATTCATTTCTCTGCATGCACTGCTACTTTGTATATGATGTAGAATACGTGATTGTAAACATCTAACACAAGTACGTACAATACTCTTTCAAATAAACGTGTTATGATTTTGAATGTGCGCTTCTTAGGGTCGGTATTGTCATTGCTTGCACCCCAACACCTCTTTCTTGACAAATTATCATGATACAAAGCGGGTTCATCTGTAGTTAGAGATTTGTGAATAATTCTGAACTTTTTTTTTTTGTTTTTGTTTTTGCAGTCTGAATTTAATGACAAAGATACATTTTACATCTTCAACCATGTTGATATCACCATATTTGTTACCACGTGGTAGAACACGAAGCAGCAGGTTCAAGACTGGTGGCTGCTAAAATGGAACCAAAAAGGTAATTAATGCTATTGCATGAAACTGGTATTACATCTGGACATGTTGCTGGTATCTGTTAAATTAATCTGGCATCCAAGTTGAAAAAAGTGAATTGAAACATGCACCTTTTAATTATTTAGAAAATATTACAGCTATTGAATTAAAAAGAAAGGACTACTTCATTGTATGATCAGTGTGGAAGAGTGATTTATGTTAATGCTTAATGTATATTAACTAGACTTTCAGCAGGCCTGCGAAACCTTACCATGTTTGCTTCAAAATAATTTGTGGCCAGGAGTAACAGGATGTAGATTTTAGTTCGACATCTATTGTGCATGGACATGGCTTCTTATTTTGGTAGTCCTCTAATCAGATGTATTCAGAGTTCAGCTGTAATGAAAGTGCATGACAAGAACATAAACTATCAGTATTTTAATTCAGATTCAAGAAGGAAGTTAAAACTTCTAATCTCTCTATCTATCTCTATCTTTATCTAGATATATATCCTGAATAATTGGTGTTAATCTAATTTTCTTATTCAGTACAAAAATGAATAGGAATTATGTCAGTATATTTCTAATCGTGTTTTCTTTTTTTCATAGCTTTAAGCACACTCATATAGACAACCCCGATTGTTCGGGTGTTCCTATGGACTTAAGCAATAAATTTGCAGTCGGAGAAGTCAAAATTGCATATACCTATTCTGTGTATTTTAAAGTAAGTAGAGTACATTTCTTGTCTTTTATATAACATGTTTAAATATAACATTTCAAAACAGGGTGTCCTGTGTTATACTGTTTGTTTGTGGTCACTGCCTAGAGAAGTTAGTCAAGGTGATCCTATAGGAATTTTAGCTCGTTAAACATGAACCAAGAGACGCACGGAACTTTGGGGCAGTTAATTCATACTTACCAACACAGGTGGGGCTTGACTGGCAGTTTTCTAGTTAAAATAAATGCATAGCTAATAGTGATGTGCTTTTGGTAAATTTTTATGAATGTTTAAATGCTTTGCAATGTCTGCGTTTAAACCATATCCACACACACACACACACACACACACACACACACACACACACACAGTTTTATATTACTTGCTGATACTGACAGCCCTGGTTAGTATTTTCTAAGCAAATAAACCCTAAATAAGCAAATAACGTTTTAACATCGCAAAGACTTAACTACAAAAAAAAAACAAAAAACACGTACACATCAAAGTATATATTAAAATGTTTATATTTATGGTTGTAATTAAAGTTGCTAGTGAAGATATAACGTTGTTGTTGTTTTTATTTATTTATTAGCAGACGCCCTTATCCAGGGCGACTTACAATTGTCACATTATTTTTACATACAATTACCCATTTATACAGTTGGGTTTTTACTGGAGCAATCTAGGTAAAGTACCTTGCTCAAGGGTACAGCAGTGTCCCCCACCTGGGATTGAACCCACGACCCTCTGGTCAAGTCCAGAGCCCTAACCACTACTCCACACTGCCCTAACCACTACTCCATACATATTGAACACATTTTCGGATAGTATAATGTTTTTAGAATAGTGTGTTTCTTAAAGGTTTATTTAACAACAAAAAAACAGGAACCTATTATGTTTTTTTTTGTATTTTTTTTTTTTAAAATAAGTAACTTGCCCAAAATTATATGTACAGCGCTAATGCAAAATGGCTACAAGAAAGCAAAAGCGAGTTGTGCTTACAATTGAAAAAAAGTTGGAAATACTTTCACTTCTGGAAAAGGTAATTACAAGGGATACAATAGCACAATGTTTTGTAATTTTAAAGAGCACTGTGACTGATATTAAAGTCTGCCTCAGATTAAAAACTTTATGGTTTTTGATAGTAGAGGTGAGATTTTTGAGATCTACTGTTGCTCGAGACGAGTACTTGAGCATTACAATTTCCGAGTACTCCTATCAAACGCCACTCTCCTCTGCATACTGTACTAGTGTACATAAAACTCCCAAACATTGCCACAAATCCTATTTTAAATGCCAAACTAACACACAATCAAGTAATATATTAAGTATTTAATATAATGTTTGCCTTCTTGTGCAGTTAATTGTATAGGGTTAAGTATTACTAAATAACGTAAAGTGTTCAAATTCACGTATCCACACAACTTTACATTAAATTGTAAATAGAGATGCCTGGTCTACCTGTTTTGAAGTGTGTCTCGGGGGTCCTTTACTTTAGTGCAGTAGTTCCAACATACAAATAAAAATTGTACTAAACATAAACGGCCGTTTGGTCCAAAAGCTTACAGAGCAATTTCAAGAGAAAAAAGCCTTCCACCTATGGGAAGATTGGGGAATGGGGTCCACGAGTCTGGTATTTGTAGCTTTTTCTCCCTTTTGAAAGTTTTGTATGAACAGCTGCAGCACGATTTTATTTAAGTTTTTACCAGCCTCGCTGCAGTGTCATTGGTTTTTATGGCACAGTATTGGGATAATCTTACATTGATTTAAAAACTGCTGCATTCACGATTCACATGCACTGTCCTCATAGGGGATAACGTGATCACGCCCTGTTCGGCCAAATCTATAGCAAATGTTGTTATGGATGTTTGCTTTTTATTGCCATCAGTAGTTCCATCCACAATAATTCTGAATGTTTTCATTTCAAACTGTGAAGCATTGAACTCATGTTTTTGTGGTACGGCAATTTTGTTTGGTATAATTATTTACATACCACGGTTTTCTCGTACGGTTCCTCAAAATACTTCCAAACGTGGCTTTCTTTGTTTTAGAGATGCCATTTTAAATATAGAACAAACTCAGAAAAAACGCTTGGCTTCCTTTTGTTTAGAGATGCCATTTTAAATATAGAAAAAACGCTTGTCATTAACGTTATTACCCTGCTGTGGAATTGATACCATACCAGGCCTACTAAGGCATAAACACACACAGTGCACCAATGAAGCACCAGATCGACCGAGAATAAAACCCGCCCCAGTGTCAATCTTTCTGTTGCACCAATTAGAAAAGCTACTTGGAGGCAATTGCCAAACCCCTTCCTTTTTATAATATCCGCCCTTACTGTGGCACTAAAGCAGTCTGATACGCGACTACTGCTGATAAAATACTAAAATGAATGCATAAAAAAATATGCGTTTGGTGATGTGACCGGTTATATGTCTAGCATATTATTAAACGTTTTACCACTTCTTTAGAGTTTATACGTTTTAAACGTTTAAAATTCCCATCCCTAATAGCTAAACGTAAGTTTTATAAAGCAATATTTTAACTTGGGCAAATAGATCTCAATAGTTTTAGCTTTTTACCCATTTGCAGATTAATGAGATAAAACTTGCTTTTCAAATTCTTCACTTATTTTGTTCTTACTTTTAGTATTCATGTATAGTAGTAATAAGTATGAGTACTACCACAATCATATAATTATGCAATGAATACAATTTTTTCAAAAGTTATTTATCTTATTTTGAATTATAATTAAAACTATTTTGTGTTTCCATAGGAAGATAAAAATATTCGTTGGGCATCAAGGTGGGATTACATTTTAGAGTCCATGCCTCACACCAACATTCAGTGGTTCAGGTAACAATTTGTGTGACTTAAAGAGAAATGTGTGTAGACTGTTGTAAAAAATTGTTAACTTTCTATTTACTGTTTATCCTACCTACAAACAGCATCATGAATTCCTTGGTGATCGTTCTGTTCCTTTCTGGTATGGTGGCCATGATCATGCTTAGGACTCTTCACAAGGATATCGCAAGATATAACCAGATGGACTCGATAGTAAGTGAAATTAAAAAATTAAAAATCCTGAATAAGATTCAGTATTTATATTGCTGTCTGTGTAAAAACATATATATATATATATATATATATGGAAATAAAATCATTATTAAATTTGTGAAGGGTTCTCCTAAATAAAAATAGAAGGCATAAATGACAGTATTTTACAAGACATTTAATTGCAAATACACTGTTATATGAGGATCTTGCTTTGATTTTCACAATCCATACAAATTTGAAATGAATACAAAAGAAAAATATATACATGATTTAGATACAAAATCAAGTCTACTTTTTCATTAAAAAATTTATAGTTCACACAGAGGTGTAAATATTTAATCTATTAAACATAGATTTACAGCCTAAATTAATATTTTACCATATAGCCTATATTCTAGGGAACCCGTTTGGCAGTTTTTTTTAATTGTATTATTTTTATATTCTTCCATGTTTCTGGTGATACACGTTATTCAGATTACAGTCTAGCTTTTAAGACCATTGACATATCAGTATAATTTAGAGCATTTAATTTTAGCTGTTTTATTGTGGTTTTATTCACATGGCATAGACTAATTATTTCAACAGCTCTCTGCCGAGCAAACGGACCGACAGTTAACATTATTTTAGTTAGCCATTAAGCTGAAGGCTGACTGATATTTCAGGGCTGGTTGAGGTATTTGAAGTATATTAAAAGTAATTGGTTCCACAGCCACAGTGATGTTTGGAAAATCTTTGTCCCATTTTCCAGGAGGATGCTCAAGAGGAATTTGGTTGGAAGCTTGTTCACGGGGATGTCTTCAGACCACCAAGGAAGGGAATGCTGCTGTCTGTTTTCCTCGGGTCCGGCACACAGATCTTCATTATGACATTTGTCACTCTGTGTATGTAAAGTCCTCGGTTGTTTTGAGTCCTCGTTTTGTATTTTCCTAGGCTGAATGGTTGTTTAAAAATGAGTACTAGACAAATGTTTTAATATTGAAATACACTGAACATTAATGGTGTACAGTCTTCATTGTCAGGATGAAAAACGTAATATGTTTAGTGTAGGGTATCTTATTATAAAATGTAATTTTGCATAGTTTGAGCTCAGCTTGGTTTTTCAGTCCTCTTACCAAACTGCACACGATGGCATCTCTTACACAATACACACTGGGCCCTATTTAGTAAATATGTGCGCAGGCGCTTCCGCTCAGCGATAGCGTACGAAAACGTGATTTAAAAGTCGGGTCTCGTGTGGGCTAATGCAGTGGCATAAAATGTACCCTTAGTGCTACAGGCAAACTGTGATCTCCACATGTCTCCTTCCAGGTCAGCCTGAAGCAGTTGGCAGATGTCAGTGATTGTTTGTCTGAGGTAAAATTGCTGGCATACATTGTGTGTCGGACCGGCTCGTGACTTCTAAATATTTGGGGACGTCTCCTCCTCTCTCTCTCTCTTTGTCTGGCCAAGTAGAACACACTCCATATTTCTTTTATTTATCTTTTTCTCTCTTCTCAAAGTCTGTTTGCCCACACGTGCGCCTGATTCTGGTGCGCTAACTGTCTGCAAAAAAGTGGTTTGCGAACGTTGCTAAATATCGCCCACTATGTATTAACATATAAAATAGCACAGTGAATTGCAGTTTAAATCAAAAATACTCTTGACAGTTAAGAACATTTTAATTCAATGAGACATGAAAAAAAAAATAAAAAATAAAAAATATATATATATATATATATATATATATATATATATATATATATATATATATATATATATATATATATATATATATATATATATATATATATATATATATATATATATATATATATAATATATATATATATATATATATATATGTATAAGTATGTAGAAATACTATACATATTTTATATTTTGATTGAATATTCGTAAAGCTCAGGATTTTCTATGTGAATTGTTCATGTATGTACAGTGTATTTGAGCAGGTGCAGGAGAAATTATTTTAGGGTGTAGATATGTTTTAAACAGCTTGCTTCTCGAAACAGCAAAAACATTTTAGCAACTTTAGCTAGGTAATAAGGTAAAGGATGTTGTGTTGTGTTTTTTTTTTTTTTAATGTGTTGTGTAATATTTACAAGGATGCTTGTATGTGTTTTTAAACCCTGCAGTTTTTGCATGCCTGGGATTCTTATCACCTGCTAACAGAGGAGCCCTAATGACATGCGCTATGGTTCTATGGGTTCTGCTAGGAACTCCAGCAGGTTATGTTGCTGCCAGATTCTACAAGTGTAAGTAGAGGTTATACATACTGACAAGGGCTCGGCTCATTAGTCAAATTATCATCAGCAACTGACAACTGTACAGTAATGACTTCTGGTTCTGCTCTTAGCCACACTACTGTGTTGATTTAAGTAGTTAAACCAGGTTAAGACCACTTCTCTTAAATGCTACTTAAATAATAACGCCAACTTAATTGTACTACATATTTGAAATGCAGTGTAGCTAGTTAAGTATGTTATTAAATAATTGAAAATATCACTTCCACCTACTTGAGAAGTCACACTTTGAAACATGAGGAGTTTCAGATGAGTCAGTAGGTTCTTGCTCTGACTAGTTACCATAAATACTACTAAAGAACTTGACACATAAAACTGAAGATCTCTGCCTGCTCGCAAGATTCTGATAACCTGAGATGACATGTACTTGTACTAATGGCATTTTAAGTAATAACACTTTTATGTGTTCTACCTGTTAATGCTTAACATCCTTACCTTAGATAACTTAATGGTTGCTGATGAGTAAGGCCCTGTGTAAATCGCGATTTCACGGGCTACGGGGAAACCGCAATTCTTTACAATATTCTTAAGAAATTAAAAAAAAACACAAAAAAAAAACATAATTTGTATTTCATACAAAAAAAATCACATTAAAGAAACTGTATAGCTCTGCTGTGTGTCTGCGTGTACTATTCGCCATGCACATAGTGCTGTGCAGTGATTGTCATGTGACTATGCAATCTAGGCGGGAAATTAAAATACTACACACCGTAAACAAGAAAATTGATGTCTCCTAAAAAGGCTAAAAATGTGTCTGCAGCAGATCACATAAAGCAGTATCCAGCAGTCGTGCAACGGTACTGTAGATCACTACGAGAATCGACTGTTGACAGGCATTTAAATTCAAGTATTCATCGAAAGAGAAAGGAGGAAATCAAGAGCAGTACTGAGACAACTTTACTTGCAAAGAAACAAAAAACGGTGGCTTCCATGTTCCAAAAATCCACTGAAAACCGTGAAGCACGAAACACGTTACGTTCTTACATTTTGACCTGACGGGAGGCGTTGGTTTGCGCAAATATCCCTCTTGAAAAATTTGACAAATAAGTTACGTAAATTCTTCAGACTGAGTGTAGCAAATGGTGGAGTGATTCCTTCATCAGCCCAGCTGAGACGTGAATACTTACCTAAAGTTGCCGAGTATCACAAACAGGAGATTACGGAATTGGTAAAACAGTCTGGTTGCTTGTCAGTGGTCACGGACGAGTTGACTGATGCCCAAGATCAATATGGGTTACACATTGTATTTGTTTTGCAAGACCTACATGGTGAACATGCATCTGACGTATTTGCTGTCCTTGCAGATGCACTTTACCTACAGGCTGTTAATTACAACACCGTTTCACAAGCTATTGTAAAGTGATTGAATAAACAGGTCAACTTTGACATTGATTTTGATCATGTCAATGCATTTATCTCTATTTGATGTTTAAAAAAAAAATAATGATCTGTACACATAATTTATAAAATAGTTCCGTGCACGTTCCGCAAAATACGGTTCTTTTACCTGTGACGCTGCCGTGAATTTTAAAGAGAATTTCTGCTATTTTCACAGGGCCTTACTGATGAGTAACTGGTATCTTTTTTTTTTTTCTTTTCTTTTAATTATGTTCTTTTAAATAGATTTTCCTTTTATAGTCTGCAAAAATGCTGAAATCTGAAATAGTTCTTGGATTGAATTACAATTGAAAGGAAATGCAATAAATATTCTTGAATTATGTCTTGTGCTAGGTGCAAGGCTTGAGGTATTTATTCTCTTTAGCAAAGATCGTTCTCCAAAGAGCGTTTTCTGGGGGCTCCCGAGTGGAGCATCCAGTAAAGTCGCTCCGTGTGGAGTACAGGATGTGCCCTATAGTATAGACGTTGCGAGTTCGAGTCCAGGCTATTCCTTTGCCGACTGAGGACGGAAGCTTCCAGGAGGTGGCGCTCAATTGGCCGAGCGCCGCCCGGGCGGAGGGAGGGTTAGGTCGGCTAGGGTGTCCTCGGCTCACAGTGCACCAGCGACCCCTGTAGTCTGGCCGGGCGCCTGCGGGCTTGCCTGTAAGCTGCCCGAGAGCTGCGTTGTTCTCTGACGCTGTAGCTCTTGGGTGGCTACATGGTGAGTCCGTAGTGTGAAAAAAAGAAGTCGGCTGACGGCACACGCTTCGGAGGACAGTGTGTGTTCGTCTTCGCCCTCCCGAGTCAGCGCAGGGGTGGTAACGGTGAGCTGAGCCTAAAAAAAAAAAAATTGGCTATTCCAAATTGGGAGAAAATAATAAAAAATAATTGGCAACGACTAAATTTTAAAAAAAAAAGAGCGTTTTCTTAAAGGGAAATACAATGCTTCATATTACACCAGGTTAATTATGGATCCAAAAGTGGGCTTACAGTATGTTTTGCAATATTAACAGATACAAATTTCATAAATAAATCTGGTCCAGTGTATTTAGTCTGGACCTATTTTAAATTAACACAGTGTATCAACTTTCTTTTAAAACAGCCTTTGGTGGTGAAAAATGGAAAACAAATGTACTTCTAACAGCCTTCTTATGCCCTGGGTGAGTACATATTAAAACTAAAAGGACACTTGTCATTGAAATGTAATGATATAAAGACACTCCCTATTACTTAATGTCATATAAAAATGCACAGCTTTTAATTCCTATTGAATTTCAGCATAGTTTTAAATGTGCTGTGTAAAGTATAAAACGGTGGTGAATCCCTCATTTTTGCCATCCCACTACTCTTGTAGCTTCTATGCATGACCCTAGAAATCACTGACCCTTATACGTTATTCATGGTATAGAAATACATTAGTGGATAGGATTTCACCATATATATATATATATATATATATATATATATATATATATATATATATATATATATATATATATATATATATATATAATTTAAACATTTTAAATACATCTTTAGAAAGTAAAACGTTTCTGCAATGCATTTGTATATGAAAACAAGTCATTCGTTTATATTCAAAAGGTGCTTTTAGTGTTAATGTGCATTTGGTGGTGCAGAATCAACAAATACATTGTTGCGCAACCTGTAATATGTATAAACAATGCTAGTAGATTTTTTTTTCTAATGTTCTCAATCTTCAAAATGAAAATCGTAGTCCTGTAGAAGTTATAAGATAATAGGTTATTTTTTCAAATAAATTATGCAAAATAAATGATATATTGGGAATCTGAGAATTCTTAGCAAAATATTACCTTCATGAATGATTTAATTTTGTTTTAAACATTTATAAATCAAGAGCAAAGGTTAGCATTTTAGGTGATTGATTCATCATTTGTAGTTCATTCGTTATTTCTTTGCTTGAAGAAGTGTTCTGTATGTTCATACTAAAACTGCTTTCTTTATTTCATTTCTAGAATTGTTTTTGCTGATTTCTTTGTTATGAACCTCATTTTATGGGGAGAGGGGTCTTCTGCCGCAATTCCCTTTGGCACTTTGGTTGCTGTTTTGGCGCTCTGGTTTTGCATATCCGTACCACTGACCTTCCTTGGTGCTTACTTTGGCTTTAAGAAGAATGTAAGTACCCTTATATTACTGTTTTAAAACAAATGCTGACACATTTGCTTATTCCATTTTAAATAAGGCCCTATGAAAATTGCAATTTCACGGTCTGCGCGGAAATCGTGAAATTAGCCCAATACCGCGATTTTTACAATATTCTTAAGAAATACAAATAATTTCATACAAAAAAAAATCACATTAACGAAACTGTACAGCTCTGCTATATGCCTGCGTGTAATATTCGCCATGCACACAGTGCTGTGCAGTGATTATGCCATGTCACTATATGCAATCTAAGCGGAAAATTAAAATATACACTGTTAACAAGAAAACGGATGTCTTTAAAAAGGCTGAAAATGTGTCTGCAGCAGATCACGTAAAGCAGTATCCAACGGGAGTTTTAAACAGCGATGGAGGTAAGCTCTTGTTCTGTATGTCCTGCAACATTACTGTAGCTCACTACCGAAACTCGTCTGTTGACAGGCATTTAGATTCACCGAAAAGAGAAAGGCGGAAATCCGGAGCAGTACTGCGACTGCTTTACTTGCAAAGAAACAAACGGTGACTTCCATATTCCAAAAGTCCACTTATTAAATTTTGACCTGACAGAGGCGTTTGTTTGCGCAAATATCCCTTTTGAAAAATTGGACAACCAAAAGTTACGGAAATTATTCAGACAGAGTAGCAAATGGTGGAGTGATTCCTTCCCAGCTGAGACGTGAATACTTACCTAAAGTTGCCAAGTATCACAAGCAGGGGATTATGGAATTGGTAAAACAGTCTGGTTGCGACAGATGCACAAGATCAGTATGAGTTACACATTTTATTTGTTTTGCAAGACCTAAATGGTGAACATGAACCTGACTTACTAGAACTGAAAGCTGTCCTTGCAGATACACTTTACCTACAGGCTATTAATTACAACACCATTTCACAAGCTATTGTAAAGTGCTTGAGTAACTGATGTTAATTTTGATGTCTGTGCATTTATCTGTATATTTGCTGTTTTTAAAAAAAATCAAAAAAAAAAAAATCTGTGCACATAATTGATTTTATATTTCCGTGCACATTCCGAGAAATACAATACTTTACCTGTGACAATGCCGTGAATTTTAAAGAACATTTCCGCGATTTTCACAGGGCCTTAATTATAAGCAATACTTACTATATTTTTTGTGGTTTAATGTTGGATTTGAATGTTACTCCTAAATTTAAATTATTATTATTTTTATTTTTTAAGGCCATTGAGCATCCTGTTCGCACTAACCAGATACCTCGCCAAATTCCAGAGCAATCCTTCTACACTAAAGCGCTACCTGGAATCATCATGGGAGGAATTCTTCCTTTTGGATGCATCTTCATCCAGCTTTTCTTCATTCTCAACAGCATTTGGTCAGTTTACATGGATTACAAAATTAAGGAGTACATGGACAGTTTGCATGCATTATCACTCTCCTCACTCTCCTCTTTCATTTTAAAACAATATTGATGCATAGACAGGGTTTGTATGCTACTCTGGAAAAATGCCAAACTGATTTCCAAACTGTTGTGTTCTTCAACGAATAGGATATAGCCAGCATGCCACCAATAGGTACTGCACTTGTAATTCTACTTTTATTCACAATCTCATTGCTATTATTATTATTATTATTTATCATTATTATTATTATTATTATTATTAGTGGTAGTAGTGACAAATACTGTATTAAAGAAAATCAAAGAATAAAAACAGTACTAATATGATTACTAATTTAGCTAATGCCTTTATCCAAGGTGACTTCCTTAACTTACTCCAGCTGCTTATATTGTTCGTTTTGGATTGTCCTTTTACTATAGAGAAAAAAAGGCTTAGTATTTGACTTGTATGTTTAATATACGACACTTGCACATTTTAATGTATAATGCTTGCACATTTGTTATTTCATTTTTGTTATTTTTCACCTCCCATAGTGTTCAGCATTTAACAGAGGTTATAAAGAAGTTTGGATCAGAATCCAATATCATCCCTTACAAAAAAGTAGTATACTGCAAGTTTACTTGTGCCAAAATTCTCTGGTTTTAGTATACTATTGGTACCATTATACTATCCTATTTTGGCACGAGTATACTTCGAGTATACAACATTTTATATTCTCTTTGTAAATAATGCAACGTAGTTCTCAAATATTGGACATTTCTTAGATTGTATCTTACTTCTCTTTTGCATACCTGCATTGTTGCTTGCTAGATATGCACCTCCAGTTTCTGACAAATACTTTTAGAAAACCAGGTGCAACTTCTGCTCTGGATCAAAAAGCTATAATGCTCTGCGGTTGCCTGCCTATGTGGATAACTATTGAAAAACTAGTAGAAAATATCTAAAACATAACACACACTGTTTTCGCCGCCACAGTATTGGTTCTTAACACTACATTCCTCTGCATACTTCACATAGCAACAAGCCATATACTGTAGGCTACTAACTGCCTTGGCGTAAGAAAAAGTAGATCAAGTTCAAAGTCTGAAACAAGCAATGGGGCACTTTGATTTTTAGATTTTGTTCAACAAAATATGTTTGAAAAATATATATTTTCTTCTACTGAAATGGTCAGTGTGATTGACTACTAAATACCTGTTAACTTTTGTGTTACAAGTATATTTTTTGTTACGTGTAACATTTTCCAAATGTACAAGTCAACATAATTGTTACATTATACATTTTATTTACAGCTGCTAACTTAGCACTGTGTACAAATTATATACCGTTAAATATATTTTAGTTTGATACATTTTAATTTAGCATGTCCTTAGTAAACCACATTTTCCTAGTATTACGCGACATCAATTGTAATATAGTACTATTAGCAAAACATCATACATCATTTATTTTATGTCATTGGTTGCAGTAGTTCATATACTGTCTTATTGATTTACTGTGATCCAGTACCAGCTCGCACAGCCTTTTCAGGAAGCCCGTATATTTCAGTATTATTAAAGTTTTAGTGGGGTCTCCTTTTGCTTTCATCTCAGGGACAGGGCCTGTGGTCCCATGTATGTTCGCGTTCACAGGAAATGCGCCAAATTTTAAAAACGAATCATAGATGCATTCCGCGCACCCCTCTTCGTCATCCTCAGAAATATGTAAATAGTTGTGTGTTTACACTTTGAAAACTATGGTATATCTAATTCATATTGTTTTTCTGTTGTTGTGTAGCAGTCTACATTATCAAGTTTTATACAGTGTACAGTTTAATCTTTTTTTTTTAAATCTGTGTTCCAGGTCCCATCAAATGTATTACATGTTTGGATTTTTATTCCTGGTCTTTATCATTCTTGTAATCACATGCTCTGAGGCCACAGTTCTGCTATGTTACTTCCATCTTTGTGCAGAGGTAAGTTTAAAATCTATCTCAAATACAAGGCTGTACCAGTAATGCATTCATCAGTTGTAATATGCTTACAAGAATACTTTTCTTTTAAAAGAGAGAGTTAATTTATATTTTTTTTAAATTAATATAATATCGAAGATCAATTGTACCTGTTTGTAGTATAATCCTAATAGAAAGAAAAAGTTCAAAAATCTTTCAGCGTGTTTTTTAAAATTTTTTTAATCGATTCTTATTTTGGAGCAATATATGGAATGCATAGTATAGTATTTGTGCAAAAGTACTAGTTATCTATGTTACATTTGAATATATGTCTTGCATTCACTTCTGTTCTTGCAGGACTATCACTGGCAGTGGCGTTCGTTCCTCACAAGTGGATTTACTGCGGTGTATTTCCTAGGATACGCAATACATTACTTCTTTTCTAAACTCCAAATTACAGGATTAGCCAGTACAATGTTATATCTTGGATATACATTGATAATGACTTTGATCTTCTTCCTTTTTACAGGTATGTATGTTTTTTACTCCTCTTCCTAACATGCATGCATACATGTCACCTGTGATGACATTTTAATCCCTGAAAACATAATTTTACAATCAAGTTCATTAGTTTTGCAATTAGAGTCTGTTTGCACACTATACATGGTCAGAACTGGGCACCACTGCCTCTATAGGAAGTTCAGCAACATGATGCTTGGACTGGGATGTACTTTCCATTTTAAGTAGGATGTGTTTTGCTGCAGTAAGCCAAGATGAAAAGAATCAGTCTGGCTGTCAAAATCATGTGCTAAAATGAAGACGAACAGACAAGTTGTTTCTTGTGGGTTTTTTTTGTGTTTTTTTTTTAGTTTTGTAGTTTGTTACATAACCCCCTTTTTAAAAGTAATTCTACAAAATTACAAATAACTATATATAAGAGTTATATTTTCATTCTACACAGATGACCATAATTAACCACAAATATGTTTTAGTATCTCCTTGAACAGTACCTACACATTTAAATGTTTAATTTCCAGGTTGTCCAATATGTTGCTCTTATTCATATCTCCCACGGCTACAACTTGCTGTACATATTGTAGGAGTCAGAGTGAGGTTGATTGGTTCACCTCTTGAGCGTTTTTTTTTTTAGGAATCCTGGGAGTAGTAAAGATGACCTGTACAATTGGGTACCATCACATCATTGTTAGCATTTTCACTACAGGACAAAAGTCAAGGGAGGGGTCAGAAACAAATGTATTGTGTACGCACCAGATAATTTAAATAGTGCTGCCTTATATGCATTATTATAATCTATTGCTGTGACCCAGGAATTAGATAACTTTTACTTATATTAACTGTTGAAAAGTGTTACACAGACACCAAATGACACAATTTCATTATGTAATTGGGGGGGGGCAAATCACTGAAATGCTATTAATGCATTTTCCTACCAAGCTAAGATACCTGAGCATCCCTATATACCAAGAAAACATCTGAATTTTCTGAGCTTACCCGAACAAGTGACCCTGTCGCATGAAATATATATCTTGAGGCACGGATCCACTATTGCACAAAGGCAGTGATACATTGTATGTCAAAAAGAGGCCAGAAACGAAAAGAAAAATCCACAATTCTTGTATCAAAAAATACTTTGCCAGTGCTTACTCATCTGTTAAAAACAGAGTGATTTTGAAAGTTTGCATCGGAGGGTTTTTGACGGTGCCCTGCTGCTATGTCAGAGCAGCACATGCTGTAGGCACTGGCATCCCTATTGCATTCCAGGTCATTGGTTAGACTCAGCAGGGGGGCTGCTGCAAGCTTCATGACAAATCTGTGATTCACAGCTGGGTCTGTAACAAGGTATCATGGTAAATGAGTCGGTAAAACATCACTGGTTTGAAGAGCGTGAAAAATTGTCATGATAGTGTTTGTAATTCCTAATCTGAATTACTGGTTAGCTCGTCTCATTATGAAGGTTTATTACATTATTGTGCACTTTTTGATGATATTCTAATGGACTGAAATGCTGCTAAAATAGGAAAGCTGTAATTAATTATTTTCGGCTTTAGGTGTTGTGTCATTGATATATGATAATCCATGACACTGACTACAGTTAAACCATTGTGCTCTTCATATTTTGGAGGTTTGGGCAGTAACAGACCCATGGATATTTTTTCATCTGTCTACTGTGCACTATTTTTAATTTGTTTGCAAAGGTTTGAATAGCGATTAAGACTCTACTGTAATTACATACATACATACATACATACATACATATATACATACAGTGCCTTGCAAAAGTATTCAGACCCCTGACCAATTCTCTCATATTACTGAATAACAAATGGTACATTGAAATTTCGGTCTGTTTGATATTTTATTTTAAAACACTGAAACTCAAAATCAATTATTGTAAGGTGACATTGGTTTTATGTTGGGAAATATTTTTAAGAAAAATAAAAAACTGAAATATCTTGCTTGCATAAGTATTCAACCCCTGTGCTGTGGAAGCTCCCAGTTTACACCGATGAAAGAAATTGCCCTAACGAGGACACAATTACCTTACCATTGGCCTCCAACTGTGAACCATTAAAGTTGCTGTCACATTTTCTGGATAAAAACCCCACTGTTAAAGGATCTTTGGTCAGGCTGTGAATCTGAAGGAAAATGAAGACCAAAGAGCATTCTACAGAAGTTAGAGATAAAGTAATACAAATGCATAGATTAGGGAAAGGGTACAAAATAATATCCAAGTGTTTGGATATCCCAGTGAGCACAGTTGGATCAATAATCAGGAAGTGGAAGCTGCATCACACCATCCAGGCACTGCTAAGAAAAGGCCGTCCCTCAAAACTCAGTGCTCAAACAAGGAGGAGACTTGTGAGAGAAGCCACAGAGAGGCCAACAATCACTTTGAAGGAGCTACAGAGTTCAGTGGCTGGGAGTGGAGTAATGGTGCACCAGTCAACCATATCAAGAGCTCTGCATAACACTGGCCTGTATGGGAGGGTGGCAAGAAAGAAGCCGTTACTCAAAGTACCATCTGGAAGCACGTCTGGAGTTTGCCAGAAAGCATGAGAGTGACCCAGTTGCGATGTGGGAAAAGGTTTTGTGGTCAGATGAGACCAAGATGGAGCTTTTGGCCAAAACTCAAAGCTATGTGTGGCGAAACCTAACACTGCCCATGCTTTAAGACACACCATCCCTACAGTGAAGTATGGTGGTGGTGGCAGCAGCATCATGCTATAGGGATGCTTCTCATCAGCAGGGACTGGGCACCTTGTTAAAATTGAAGGAAGAATGGATGGAGCAAAATACAGGGAAATACTGCAAAAGAACCTGCTTCAGTCCGCTAAAAAACTGAAGCTTGGGAGGAAATTCACCTTTCAGCAGGACAATGATCCCAAGCACAAGGCCAAAGCAACATTGGAGTGGCTCAAGAACAAAAAGGTGACTGTCCTACAGTGGCCCAGTCAAAGTCCTGATCTTAATCCCATTGCCGAGAAGAATGGGCCAAAATCATTCCGACACTGTGTGCAAAGCTGGTACATACTTACCCCAAAAGACTTAAAGCTGTTATTGCAGCGAAAGGTGGCTCTAACAAATATTATGTGTGGGGGTTGAATACTTATGCAAGCAAGATATTTCAGTTTTTTATTTTTCTTAAATATTTCCCAACATAAAACCAATGTCACCTTACAATAATTGATTTTTAGTTTCAGTGTTTTAAAATAAAATATCAAACAGAACGAAATTTCAATGTACCATTTGTAATTCAGTAATATGAGAGAATTGGTCAGGGGTCTGAATACTTTTGCAAGGCACTGTGTGTGTGTGTGTGTGTGTGTGTGTGTGTGTGTGTGTGTATATATATATATATATATATATATATATATATATATATATATATATATATATATATATATATATATATATATATATATATAATTACAGTTGAGTCTTAATCCTCAATATTTAGCTAAATTTACAAGTGATCACTGACTCCACTCTCAAACATACCATGTGGTTTCTATTTCATTTTTACAATTTTTTTTTTTTTTTGTGCGTGTGTTTTCACAGGAGCTATTGGATTTGTTGCATGCTTCTGGTTTGTGACCAAAATATACAGTGTGGTGAAAGTGGACTAGATGACCACAAGAGACTTTTTCTGCAACATGGGATCCTGTTTGCTGAAGAACATGGTGTACACTACAAAAAGTCTGAGGTTTCAATTTTAAGACAAACAGACAATACAAAATAACCTTTGGATATCTCTCAAATGAGTATAAAAATTTGGTTTGTGAATTAGTTTTACTTTAGAAATGTAGTAAACTCAGATCATCTTAATATTTCTTAAATTACTAACTGAGATGCAGTCAACAAGAAGATACATTTGTAAATATTGGTATCTACCTTTTGCTATTATGGAATTTATTTACAGTATTTCTGGGTTGCTGTTGCAATGCTTAGCTAACATCTAGCAGTGAAACTTACTGTAAGGTAAACATTGTAAATAACATTTTCATTAATGGAAGGGGTATGATGTGTGTGAAGGAAACCTCAAATCTCAGGTTACGGAGGTCTAAAATATATACAACTTTTAATAGCATCTGTTTTTTTGTTCTTGTGTAGGTAATGGCGTTGTCTAAATTAAGCATTTCATCTTTTTGTGTGTTTGGTTCCAATTATGTTTCTTTGCCTTTCCATTCTTTGTGCCTCTGGGTACAGGTATGTTGATTTGTAAATTTATTATAATAAACATTGTACAAATGACCAAAACTTTCAACTATAGTGTGTTTCAGATTTATTTATTGTGATTGGAATGTATCCAAATATTGTAGCCTGATTTCATTGAAGAAGTGTAGTTCCAACAGTGGTCAGTAGAGTCTTCTACTAATCTACTAATCACTGCACAACAGTGATTTTATTTAATTTTATTTTGGGGGTGGGGTACAGGTTATCAAGATTACCAGGATGAAAAAGTAACTTAACAGGACAAGGAAAGAACACAAAGCTGACCATTTAATAAATATACATTTTTGTGTTTATTTGTACGTAAAGAATATGCACAGCTAAAAAAAAAAAAAAGTTTTGAATGCCATCATTTCACAACAAATACAGTGACATTTGTTTGATTGAATTTCCCCATGAATTAACGTGACTTATGTGCCCATGTGCCATCACTTTTTCTCCCTTTTTTTTTTTTTTTTTTTTTAATATAGCTATAAGCTATAAGGCATTTCTGTAAGTATGATCCGTTCAAGTACTGAACATGTTTGTCAGATAACAAAACAGTAGATGTATATGTCTTGTAATCAGAAGGAGCAAGTTGTGATGTTGGCATTCATTTGTTTTACTGATGAGATTAATTTGGTTCCAATAAAAAAGTTGAATAGGGAGACAAGTGAGTCTTACTATAAATACTGAGGGCTTCCTGTGTCAAATGAGTCTTACTATGAATACTATGAGTTTCATGTGTCAAATGAGTCTTAGTATGAATTTTCTGTGTCAAATGAGTCTTACTATGAGTTTCCTGTGTCAAATTAGTCTTATTATGAATAGTATGAGTTTCCTGTGTCAAATGCATGTTCTTGTCCACACCAGTTTGGACCTATTCATTTCAGACACATTTACTACAATGCTATTTAACCTTTAACCCCCTCATAGCCCCTTTTAACTACTCTAATAATGTAAAATGGAATAATTAACATAAAATTAACAGTTTACTCCAGTTGAGCATTGAAGTGCTCATTCTGTGGTACTTTCACGCCTGTATTTGCTGGCCACGGGGAAACTCCTATACCAACCAGTCTTACATTACATTTGTCAAATTTGTCATCCATTTCTGTTAGTTGTTTCTAAGCAGCATGTGGCTCTGACCGCACCTTTAATTCAAATGATTTAAAAACATGCACTAACCCTATACTTTAGTACTTAAGGAAGACCTTGAAGTTATATTCACTAGTGATCATCAAACAAACAGAACAGAAACAGTTACCAGATTAAAGTATTCAGTCTGCTGAACAAAATGATTGCTTTTATATTTGACATGTATATATTTTAACTAATTTAAGAATACTGTAGGGTGCACAATCTTATGGAAAAGGGGATTGCTCTGACTGGGACTGGTGCTAACGATGCTTTAAAATCTCCCTCTATTGAGCTTGGAATCTTAGTTCTTCACTTGTTGTTTTTGTTTATTTTTTTCATGTTCATTCAGAATATATGAAAATATTTCAAATTCAAAACTAGAGATAGATTATTTGGTGGTGGCTACCTCTAATCAAGTTGAGTGTGTTTCTCACACTCTGTCATACATATATTATAAATCACTAAATCTAAATAAATAAAATTAAAAAAATCACCAAACCCTGATATTAACATTTTTTCTCTGTTCATGTAGAAACTGGTTCAAATGTCTAGAATGTTTTGTCATTCTGAGTGCAAGATCTGCACTTGCAGAGAAATTATAAGTGTAGATGCAGCTAATAGGTTCCAGTGATGTTACAATGTAGGTCACATGGCCTGATTGCATGTAGATTAAAGGCGTTTGAACAAACACATTTAGGGGCTGATGTAAGGATACATGCAAAGTGATTAAAGGCTGCAAAACACCCATATTGTGGCCAAAATCTGTGTTTTGCATGTGCAAACCGTGACTAGCGGCCACTAAAAATGTGGCCTTGTTGACTGTCCTCCTGGTAACACCGACAGCATTGACTTTCTCCACTATAGAGAACCATATGGCCGCTTCGATAGCATAATTGATGTTGGCTGAAGCTTTTCCAAATAACTTTATTTCATGCTGAGTGACCTCAGCCATAAAGACTCAGCTCTGCTGAACACTTTTCTTTGCCATGTGCCAAGAGGACATGTTTTTTTGTTTGGTTTGATTTTCATGCTCCACAAATCTCATACAGCGCTTACTGCTCTTTGTACCCCTAACTCACCTCTGGGCTGAAAGTGCGGCCGCTAAATACCGCAGTGCACAGGCGGCGCTCATTGTGATCCTCATTATCATGATTGCAGATCATTATTTGTGCATGTTGAGTAATTTGCATTGCTCTTAAGCTTACATAGGCCACAGTGCAAAATAATTGCCTGGCTGCTAGGCAATTGGATTTTGCAGCCACAATTGTTTGCACTACGCCTATCCTTACATTAGCCCCTAAGTGATTAGGTAACAGGAAGCAGCAATAAACCTAATAGTAGCATGAAATCCTGGACAAGTTCCACAGGGATGCAGAATAAACATCCAGAGCACACACGCACACTCACTGGGGATGGTGCTGAACCACCTCAGCAACTACAGTGACATTTCAAAACCCTGCTGGCTTAATCATAGCAAATAATGTGTGGCATTTGTTACTTACACTTATATTCGTGACTAGTGTTGATGGTGGTAATATTAAATCACCAGTGATGTAAGACCAGCTCTCCTGTAGTGCTTCATCCACCTATATAGCAGGCTCACGTTTGTGCCTCGGCTGCCCTTAGCCCCCAGTTGTCAATTGCTGGTGACCTCAGATGACCTGCCCTAGGGGATCTGGTTGGCAACACTATGAAGTGCATTATTAAAAGAAATAAAGATTTGTAAACCTAGCATCTCTTGGGCTGTCAAATTCTGTGGAAACCAGGTAAATGACTGCAAAATAATAATAATAATAATAATAATAATAATAATAATAATAATAAATATGTCCTGCATTGTACTTTTAAAGCTACAATACCATATAAATGAAACAAACTTAGTTAGCAAAAGTAATAGTTGAAAAAGTGTTAACGTTGATTAACTGGCCACTTTATATAGAAAGAAGCTTAAATAGCATAGTATAATACTGAAGCCATTTTTTTAATGCATTTGATATGTGTACATTGATACAAATCTACATAACAGGTGCTTTCAAAAGTTTAAAAAGGAAACATTTTATAAAAAGCAGTATTTAACTCCATCTTGGGGATCTGATAGGAATTCGTAAAATAATAATAATAATAATAATAATAATAATAATAATAATAATACTCCCAACAGATCTTTATGCAATTATACAGCACAATAGTATAGTGTCATTATTATTTTCACTATAGTCTCTCTCTCTCTCTCTCTCTCTCTCTCTCTCTCTCTCTATTAATTGAGAATTAATTATAACCATGAATAACAGATGGGTCCAGATGAGTGTTGATAATAACAGCAATACAATGAGAGAAAAAAATAAACAAACAAAAAATCTGATTTAATACACACTGTTAGGGTTTTAAAGACTGTAAATTAAATTCAACTCTCATATGTTACCTTTATTCACTTTGTTTACTAACTGTTGATGTCTGTGTTAAGGTGCTTTCCGATGAGTTCAGGAGCTTCGGTTCTTGTTACCTGACATAGATATATGTAATCCAGGCTAGATCACTCAAAGGGTCTTTAAAAAACGGACTGTCAGCACCAGTGACACTGGCAGATCTAGCCTACATTACATATTGTGCATATTGTTGCAGATTCGTGCAGATCTGCGAGTCTACGACAGAGCAGATATAAAAACTAACGCGGATGCAAACAACAAAGGAGTTCTGAAAAAATCTCAACTGGTACTATGCCACCTAGGTAGTGGACGGTAATTACAGAAACAATTGGTTGACTATACTGACTTGAAACGATGTTCATTGCATGTTGTGTTGATGGAATACTGTTCCTTGTTATAATAATAGTGATTCATGTGTCTGTGTTCGAAAATGACCATTTATACAGGAATGTTAATATTTAAGATACATGCTTTTTAATTAGATCTACTGATAATTAAAAAAAATTGCTGGCGAGTGTTAGCAACCGTTTAATTTAGAAATAAAGAAGAAAACCCTGTGCGAAAACACTTTTACATTAGTTTATTTTTAAGTAGATTAAATATACTGACATATGGTGCAAATATTGTATCCATATTTAAACACGTTTTATCTTTGCATAACATACGAACAACACAACTACAGAACATTATAAACAAAATAGATGAAAGGCCGGGTTAAACTATGTGTACAACGGCTATGCTTAACGCTGGAGAGAGCCCAAAAACCGTTTGATGGCGCTGCGCATTTCAAATCCAAAGGTGTCGCAGACAGACAGCGCATCCGCAATGATCCAAAACGCACCCTGTGGCTTTAAGATCTTCTCCGCTGCTTCACCTCCTACTTTACTTTCTGGCCCATCATCCAATTAGAATCTTTGACGCACCTTTCGGGAACGTCAGATTGTCCAATAGCTGATCACAGATGAAAAGACACGTGGGAAGATGGCGCTAGTATCCGTGAGCAGGGTGTTGTGGAGACAACAAGCAGCGCTGTAAGTTTGAATTTCTTAGCAGTGTAACGTCTTACAACCTAATTGTTTAAATTGTTGGTCTCAGTAAACATATTCCTTTCCCTGCACACGTTCTCAGTGTAAACGCATTAGTGGTTGCACAAGTCTCCTCATTATGTATTTGACATTGATTGGAATGTGGTTGTTTATAAACAGGTATGCGTTGTGCACAGGTCTTTAATTATAACACGAAGGTTAACGTGTTAGTATTGTAAACAGCCTTTGTTCAATTTACGCAACATAGTTAATTTGAACTATTTAAGAGTACTACTGGAAAGGAAAGTACTCTAGCAGTAGCTTCCCATTGAGACAGAATTTGAAGTCGGTATTGGCCCATTGAACTTTGCAAGGAATTGTATAACTCCATTTACTTTTCATTCATTTACTTTTGACCAGTTTTCTGTTCCAATCAGTTTTTGAAGCAGGCCTATTTACACCAATGTCTGCAAAAGCCAGATCCATCAGCCCACCTCTGCATGTATTAGAATCTAAAGTTAGAGACAAAAGTTCTGTTCAATTAAATTTAATTAGGGCCATTTAATAAGAGGGGAGTCTGCCAAATTCTTTCACTCCCTCCTTCAGGCACCCTGTAACACCAGTAAGGGTGGTAGGCAGTGTTTTGATTGCCTTAGTAACAACATTATGTATCTCAACATACATATACACAGCTGATTTGACTGTACAGGAGTTATTGTGTTTCCTGTTATATGCATTATGAACCTTCCAGACATAGTGGATGTAATTCCAGGAAAAAAAATAGCTTACAGTACATATTAGACATATCCCAGTTTTCTTATTTAGAATAATCTAAAAGCAACTTAATATAATTAAAATCCATTGATACAAACAGGGCGATTAGAAAGTAAGTTTACCGCATCAATGCACCATATCTCATGTGG
Source organism: Acipenser oxyrinchus oxyrinchus (assembly GCA_030684275.1). Classification (NCBI taxonomy): domain Eukaryota; kingdom Metazoa; phylum Chordata; class Actinopteri; order Acipenseriformes; family Acipenseridae; genus Acipenser; species Acipenser oxyrinchus. The sequence goes on from CM060255.1 coordinate 18,233,447, forward strand.
TAAACATATTTTCTAATCACCCTGTAAATTGCAGCAATAACTCAGGAGGGAAAAAAAAAAATCGATTGTGTTGTTGGAACAGACACATTTCAGCAAATCAACAGTTAATTATGTCGACCTGCGTGGTACAGTTCTCTTCCTCAATTTCCCCAGTACTGTACATTGTTAGTTTTATACATCTGTACCTAATTTATTAGAGAAACTTAATGAGAAACTTCAAACAGTTTAAATGTCAATTACTAAGAAAGCAGGGTTTTAAAGTTCCAGTAATCTGTCCATATTGGTCATCGCAACATGGTCCCATGTGGATTTAATTCAAGCCACCTGATTTTCCAGAGGTGCAATTATGAAGCTCTTGCTAATCATCAGTGTGAAGTAACTGTCACGCCATGCTGGAGTCTATTTGGTGTGCAGCTGAGGTGGGTGAATGCTACATGTAGGTGTTTATCACTGTATTAAGGCCCAGGCATAATGCAAAGATATTAAAACGCAACAAATGTTGCCAATTAGCTAGGTGAACATTCTGTACATTTTGAGTTAAATAAAATGGGGGGGGGGGGGGAATCCCTTATACATTAAGTTTTTAGATAAATGGGTTTCTATGACAAGCTTATCATTATCATACATATAAAAGTAATTTCTTTATGAAGATTAAAGGAAGGTTGAGCGAATGTGCTGCTTCAAGTTAAGCACAGTCATTGCCTTGAGAATGTTAAAAAGACATTGATCTTAGCTGTAGCCTTTGATTATATAAGGTATTGGAAAAATTGATATGAAAAAAGAAGACAAGCTTGAACAGACTATGTGTGCTGGCTTTCAGTTATCCTTAACAAAAGCTTCAATTGTAAATGTAGAAATTCCTCTTTTTTAACTAACCCTAGAGCTTCCAGTTTGCAGCAGGCTGCATTATGTCAGAAACACCATCATGTCAGAGATACAACAGCATCCAAAAGGAAAAATTGACTGCTGTTATGAAGTCGACAAGTGATGAAAGTAGCCCTGAGGTTGCCAATTAGAAAGCCAAGGCCTGGAACTGATAAGTTAATGGGCAGCTTCCTATTTTCAGGCCTGCTAAAGCTTTACAGCACAGGTTATAAAAATCAGAAGTCTAATCTATTTTTATAACATTTCCAATTAAGAACACTCGCATAAACTATTGCTGACATTTGCCAGTTAAGGTTAGACATGTAACAGTAGCATTTTAAATTAATCAAAGACAAATTTCCTATAACTGGGGCCTATAGAAATTCACTACAGAATTTGCACAAACTGACTAACCTGCATTTCAGTTATATACACTGGCTAATTAAAGCATTCCCTAAGAATGGGGGACAGTTGTGGCCATTGATAGTTAGTGCAGGCTTCTAGCTTCTTGAATCCTAATATTTACCTCTTTACCATTTAGATTTTTAATATAACTACCCCATCCCACTTCTTTACATTAAAGGCTTATTCCATAAAGTTTATTGGAAAAAAATAATGTCCTGCAAATTTGAGTTCCGGTTGTTGGGTTCTATTCATCAACGTGTCGGTTTTGAGTTTTCGTGGTGTTTGTTTTTTTTCTATCCAAAATTTTTTTTAAACACCTTTTTTTTTTATGAAGTAGAAGTGTTACATATATTTTTTTCTTGTTCTAAAACTGAGGTTTGGTAAGCCTTTTCTTGTTAATGAATGAAGGTGCTCTCTCTCTCTCTCTGTAAGAATAAACAAATGGTAATAATAATAATTTGAATGACGTTTTCTCAGAAGAAAAAGGTAAATAGTCTTGGAGGAGTGGGTATAGTTAGCTTCTATATCCATATAGCCTACAAACCAGCAACCTAGCCAAACTGTATTGCTTATCTGTGAAAATGTGTAGCCAAGTGTCAGAAAGTGGTATGCGTACCAAAATGTGACATGTGTAATGTCATAGCATGAGTATAATAACATAAGTGGAATAACATGCTTACCAGTTTTAATGTGGTAAATTCACCTTTATATAATTATTATTATTATGTATGATAGATTCATGTAATAAGTATTATAAACCAAAATTGTGTGTATTTGATTAGTGTTTGTTTTACCCCGAAAGTAACTGATTTTGATAATAATAATGACTGGAAAAACACCCCTGGACCAAATAAAAAATAACCCCCCAAAAATTCAAGGCCTTCATTTGAAAACTATATAATTCTCTGTTGTCAGAAAAGGTACCGGGGCTGGGATCCGGTGCAATCTGGTGCAAATGACCCCTGATAAGCCCCTGGTTGTTGTTTGCTCTGCTGGTTAGTGTAATCTTTGCTGCCATGATGTTGGGGGCGGATAGTATGTATTTTTTTGCCTTGTTAATCAAGGTCTCCCTGATGATAGATCTCAAGAGTTGATAATGTTAATTGGATTAACTGTGATATGAAACCACTGGTTTTCAATATCTTGTAGGTGTAAGTAGACATTTCAAATGTAAAGTGCTTGAAATGTCTGTGAACAGAACAACCCATTTTAATTAACTGCAGGAAATGCAGTCCACCTGTCATATTTGAAATGTAAAATTATTTTTCAATGCAGAACATCATTTGGAAGCCAAACCACTTGGAATATTATGCAGGGACTAAAGCATATATGATCATAAATTATTTGCGTTGGGATGCTTTTTTTTTTTTAACTAAAAAGAAAAAAAATAAATAAATAAGGCTTCAAGTTTCATTCCTCTAATTCAAGCCAATGTTACAGCCAATTTTAACATTGCTTTCTATTCTACCTGTCTGTTGTAGATGCAAAAAAGACAGACTTGCTCAGGAATAGCTTTTTATTTATTATTATTAATAAACCAATATGTAACTTGAAGAAATTGTTTATAAAAAACAAATGTGTAAATAAATTAGGATTTTACCTGGTGTTGACCTTCCAAAGCTAGTCTTTCAGAATCTGTTACAGAGCATTAACTTAACACATGTTGCAGAGGTAAAACAAAGCTGTGGTAACAGGACTCGATGCCAGCTGAGTAAACTAAGATGGCCGGGTGGTAGTCAGGGCTGTACTTGTCTAGGAAACCTTGAAGATACATGAGGCTAGCAGATGGAAATTCATGTTTCGAATCCCAGCAGAAGAAGAAATGATCCAAACAAGTCCATCTACTACAGTGTTAAAACCTTTGATCAGCAGCACATCTTGGATAATGCTTGGCCTTTGAAAGATAGCACATGGAATTGCATCTGTATAAACATACCATGCAGGAATGTGTGAACAATAAAACAGGAGTCCTCTGCAGAGTTGCTATGAAGCTGCTTCTATTTTGTTCAAGCTGATGTATACCAATCTTTATTAAGCCATGGAAAATGAGCAAGCAAATTGGAACAAAATGTAAACCACAAATATTGTAGAAAAGCATTTGCTTGAATGGTGGAGGTGTTTATATTTTTGCTGGTTTTGTAATGCAGTGATTACAGGAATTTAGAAAGCTTTTATTGAACATTAAAAACAAGACCGTGTAACTTAAGTTTTTAATAGTATTGATTTTAAGAAAGGCGAGCTGTGAAACATTAGGAACTGTGGTACAGTTTATTATAGGAGAAGTAGCACAGGAATTGCAAGAATGTATACATTTATAATAATGATATATTAAATGACTAGTGTGAACTAACCAAGAGGAAGTGTGGCAGCTAAAATGAGTGAGTTTATATTTAGGTCATAATACATTCAAAGAATATGTACAATTTATTGCATCGGAGAAGTATGCATTTGTTGTCGCATGTGAGCCTTCAGTATTCTGTAAAATGAGAGAATAAAGGTTACATGACAGTGACGCATGGGGCACGTGTAGTAGCAAGCAGGGAGCAAGTGATAAACTGGCTTTTTTTGGTTTGTTTTATTTAAATCTTTTCAGTTCTGAACTTGCTATATTTCATTTTTTTGTGTAAATAAACAAACTGCTAATAAATATGTATTATTATTATTGTTAATAAATATGTATTATGTATTATTATATGTATTAGTATTATTATTATAATTAATAATAATAATAATAATAATAATAATAATAATAATAATAATTACACAATAACATGTGGATTCTCTTAAGGAACGTCAGGATTAAATCAGGGGTGGAGGCGGATAGCATTTGTACTATAGATATAAAGTACTTTACTTGCAGTTCAATGTAAAACCTCATGGTGTCAGTGTTAGCAGTGTTTTTATTTTGAGACACGAGAATTGCTTACAAGGGGGTCCTGGCAAGACAACATGGACAACCGCAGTAACAAGAAATCCCAAGTACATTGTATTGCAGACACAATTAAAACATATTACACCAGCAGAGAACATGTACAATATAATAACACATGGTTACATGAGAATGTGTTTCAATTTAACAATATTAACTTCCTTGTTGTATTGCTTGCTAATATACATTTAATTACATTAACATTTCAAGTTTTACATAGTTACAATGTGTTTTACAAATAATGTGTGTTTTTAAGGCCACATTTTTCAATTTTAAATAGAGATACCTGTACAAATCATAACACTTTTAGAATAGTTTATTTTGGGGTTATGAAATACTACCAGTACTGTATCAGTGTTTTAATTCAAGTTCTGTGTACATGCATTTGGTAGAATTGTCGCTGTCCCCTGCAATATGCTGTCTAGCCATTCTTAACTAAGGCACAGCAGATGGCTGCACTGTACCAGTTTAATCAGCCCCCAGTGGAAGTACAACCAAACATTTACAGTAAAAAAAACAACAGAGCTGGTCTGTTTGAATTGCAGCGATTAGGATATAATTTAGTACCACTAAAATAAACTTAATTTGTTAAGGTAATTGACTGAGTCTACTTCAGAGTAAGTTGTGATTAAATAAAGGACCAATGTAGATGTTTATTGAAAACAGCCACAGCTCCCTCATTTACCTGAGGATGTTATGATTATTATTATTAAATAAGATATATTTTATTATACCGCTTATATGACTAGAAATATTCCTTTGCATTTTGTCACACTGGTAGAGCAATGTGCTAACAGCCCTTTAATGAGGCTGATTTGTAACCTTTGACCTAGTCAGTGGAGGGGGGTGGATTAACCATTTGGGTTTTGCTAATTGGAAACAATGGAAAGGCTGTGAAAATTATATTAATAAGTGAACCGTGCTTCATATATCTTGAGTGTATTATAATGGTTCATGTAATTTCATACAAAATACTGTCAAGTAAAATACGTGCATACTATATGTAGTGTATAAAGAGGAATTGTCTTTTCCATACTGGAATTAAAAAAAAAGAGATTTAAGTACTCTGAAATAGGGTGTAGATGCCACTATTTTATTAACTAAAACCAACACCAAGATTGCTAGTTCATATATTAAAAAAGGAATAACATTGCTAATTGGGTTACTTGTATTACATGTGATATAGAAATATAATAAAATGCTTAAAATCGGTCATAAAAATTAAATATTAAAAGAACATAGGCAATAACAGAATTTTAATAATCCCAACATATTTTCCCCCAGTGCTGAAGATGTAAATCTCTGTTGAAACCCCTGAGGTGCAGCCCAGCATACTGTATGGGGCGGCTGCTTCTTTGTGCCTGTGAGGGTTACTGAAGGCCAGTGGTGTTACATTAGATTCATTAGGAATTGGAAATGAGGATACCACATCTTGCAGCAGTGTAATCAGTAGGGGGGCTTTCCTCATTGATGGTGCTACGGTAGCTGTTGCCTAAATCTCTGTGTATGAGGTGGGGACAGTTTATGCTAAACCGAGGTATAGCAGTCCGCGGCTGTTTTTGGTGTTTTTTTTCTTATATAGTGTGCTTTACATTAGTATAATGTTGGTGTTTCAGCTGTTTGTGGCGAAACTGTTGCAATACCATTTCATTGTTTTGACAACTAAATGTTTTTGAGATTCCAGTCCTACAGCATTTTCCTTGTTCCTTTAATGAAGTGCTTTAAGGGCCCCTCTTCACATTCCTGCTTCTTAAGGTTGGTTCTCTCGTAACTTTCTTTACTCTCTGTTCTCCAAATTGACGTTGCTACCACTGCTGGTTATGAGTCCCAGGCTTCTGACTGCCTTGTTCCTGTGAACAAATTTGAAGAGGAATAGAACATAAAACTTGTACCATTTTGTACAGTACTGCAAAACCTCCATCAATCATTAATTAAAGCTAACTGTTCATTTGAATAAACACAACTCCTCTGAATGTGGTTGGCTATGTGGGCACTGCCTGTTTGTTTGATGGTTTATTTGTTTATTGTTTCCAGATGGTTGCCCAAAACCTCACGTTTTTTGTTAAACTTGCTGTTTTTTTCCTGTTTCCTCTAATAATGTGTGAATTAATTCAAATAACAAATAACAGTTGTAACCCAGATCATCCTACAAGCCCTGTGCTGCCATAGTAATAATAATAAAAAAAAAATAAAAACACTTATTGCCACAATTTGTATTACCATCTGCGCCATTAATTCTGTGTGTAAATTCTCTCTTATGTCGCAATATTTCATGTTCTAACTTGTGCAGGACTTCTATGCTACCAATACATTTTCTAAGTAAATAAAGTTGCTGTACATAAATGTAGTTTCCCCTGACAGCAGCTGTATTACACATAGCTGTTTCTTTATGGAAAGGAGAGACTACTGCAGCATAAGAAAACAGAAATACTTTCTATACAGCGTACCACGATTTATTTACACTATACCATCTACTGCCTGAAATAAAACCACTGAGATCTAATATACAGCTGTCCTGTGCAAGCTTTTGTATATTCTTTTATTATTTCAACTTACAAAATCAGGGGAAGTGGTGATGATCTACTTTACTACAGTAAATCAAATTACAAACTTTAAAGGTAATTCTTTTTTTTTTTTTTTGCATGGTCTTTTTTGGTCCTAGTTAACCGGTATTCTGATACTGAATCTTTAAAAATAAATAATAGCTTAGTCATCGGATGTGGTAAGAACAAGCATCTAATCAAAGCTTTGCGCTATATAAAACCTTCCCCTTCTTAAGAGATCTTTTCTTTAGTGGCACTGAGTGAGTGATTACTTGGGCATTCCATGTCACTTAATCTCATTTCTAATAGTGACTTAACCTGGGGCTGTAATGAGTGAATCATCACCTCATCTGTTTGGGGTCTGTTAGGCTTTAACTTAGACCAGAACTCTTTCAATGTTTTGCACAGACATAACATTCTTACTTTCCCATAAAACAAGACATGCATTTGCCAAAAGCAAGCAATAAAATACAAAATATAAAACCAAGATTTCTTGTTTTTTTTATATAGGAATTGTCCCCAATGTAAATAATAAAAAAAAAAAAAGTCACATTGGATCTATTAGTTAAAACAGCTTAGATGAAGTCATTCTTAATCATAGGTTCATTACTGCATATTTAAGGTGCAGAGAACATGTACATGTCTAGCTGTAGGATGGTAAAGGGCTGAGCTGGATTTGATTTTAGGTTGTCTGTTTTGCTGCGCTGTGGTCTTCTTGTGAAGCTGCCTAGTCGTTTCTAGAATTTGGCTGTACTGGATCGCATTTTTGGTTGTTGTTTATAGCAGCTCATCTTTTGAGTCAGCATGGGGTGAGGGAGCATCAGTGAAAAGGGCTGTCGGATTTTTTGCTATGGACATTTTTCTCTTTTTTTTATAATGCCTGCTGTTCTCATTATTGAGATTACCATTTTGGAACTAAATCATATGAAGCAATCTCAATTTAGCAAGGTCTGATTTTTTTAAAATTTTTTATACCATATTGAATTTACCATAAATATCCTAGTGGCTCTGGAACTTTAATTTCCAGACGTGGTCTCGGTTTAACAGCCCCTAACACCAAAATTGTTTGTAACAAGATGAATCTCATCTGGATAATCCTTTACAAATCTTTAAATGAAAGGGGCATTTGTTTAGTGCCCCCATACCGTGCCCAGTACCACTTCTTACAGCACCTGGCGTTCCCTGAAGGCATCCCACATGTACTGTCCAAACCAAACCACAATTAGCTTGAGACCTAACAAGATCCCTCTACAAGATGGTATAGCTGTAGGTGTACTGTAGGATAATTGATTCCTTGGTTTCATGAGGATAAAATAAAACAAGAAGGTAGTCTATAGAAATTACTCTAAGTATTGACTAAAATATTTGAACTAAAATAATCTATTATTACACTTGAAACCTGTATGTAATCGTGTATAATTACTTACATTTCATAAATATTATGTATTATTTTATAATAGAACCCCTGAGATGTCATTTGTAAGGGGTGCATTGTTTGGATTCTGTTTACTGTGAATGATGTTGTATACTGCCCTGTTATTTTGATCTGTTTAGGACGATCTTGGAAACAATGTAGATGGTACATATAAAATGATTTTTTTTCTGGTTAAAAAATAAATAATTAAACAGGTCAAAATGTATTGTTTTTACAAAGAAGCAGTCTTATGTCAAAGTGCGTGTGTCATTTAGAGATGCCTCATTTAATACACTATAGTTTTTTAAACAGACACATTAGACTTCTAGAATTGTCCCTCTTTCTTTTTGAATTAGATTTTTTAAATAGCTGTCACAGCATCTGCTCAAGGATTGGCTTCTTCCCAAAACAGGTTGAAAAACATTGGATCAGTTAACACAAAAAGAAGACCTTTCTGATGATATAAGCAAAACGGTGTAGATTTTTAACTTCCTAAAGCCTCTTGACATTTTTAATTGGGCATTCGGGTGTAATAAAGGAACTTCCGCGATGTGATGGATGAATTATTTTCCTATTGGGTTAAAGGCTGAGGTCCCAACATGTTTCCATTGTGCAGCAAAGCTAACAGCAGTACAGATGCCAATAATAACCTGTGTATTGAAAACATTCCAGGCATAATTTGTTAGGTTTTAAATGAATTATCTTAATATTTGGGGAGTGTATTAAAAATAGTGTTTTCATAAAATATTTTTTCTGTTGACCTGAAACAGAAACAGGGATATCTGTAGTGACCAGTGGATCACCTGCTTTTTTAGCCACAGATGGCTGCCTTTATGGTTATCATTACAATTTATTTTTAGCTTTTCTGTGTTAGACAATGATTTGGTGTGGCTGCATACTGTAGTAATAGTTGTAAACATGGCACTTTATCCAGTTACAGATATATATTTTTCATTATTTTATTTATTCCCTTTGGTAAAATAAGCCACAAGCAAAACATATGAAGACTTGCAAAAACAAACCCAGAAATAAACTGAGCTTCTCTTCATCAAGTCTGTTTTGCTTTTGATATATTTGCTTTCAAGTTTAGGCCTGAAACAACAACTACACAAAAAAAGGAATCTTCAGAAAATCTGCTAAAATCTGATTTTGTTGTTGTTCTAGAATGAGCTCACCTGCAGAACCATACCAAAAGAACATAAAAATACATTTAAAATAAGTTATAACATATTAAGGCATTGGTACAGACTTCTTGATGTGATGCTAGCATGATTAAAAATAAACATATTCAAATGCAGTTTAAAATGATGGTGTTCTCCTTTGGAAAAGAGAAAACTAAATATAAATTGGATCTTGCAGTTTTAAATTCAGCCAGCTGTGCAATTCCCATCAGGTAAAAATAACAATATTACAAATGTATTACAAATAATACACGTTGTAGTATCTTCAACATGTATGGCTTCCTTTCACAAAACAGGTAGGCAGATTCTAGTAAATAAATCTAGCCCCATGTGTCATGGCTGTGTGCGTGCTTGTTTGCTTTTCTTCCTGATGGCAGGCTTGAAGCTCAAGCTCAAGTCTTTTCTAAATTAGTTGTTTTTTATAATGTTTTTTTTTTCCCCTCCTCGTTGATACCAGCGTGATAAATATTATGTCTTGTTTTCCAACACTGCTGGACTCTTAAATGAGAATGTTTAATTAATACAGGAAACATAGATGCTCTTCTGGGAAAATTAGGTTTAGATCAAACAGCCTGTATAAAGAATTTTCATCTAATCTAATTAACACCTATTAGCTGCTGTAGACGAATTATGCATCGATTTAGCTTTCCCGGGACCACACAGCGAATTATTTTAACACTTTTGTAAGTGTCCTTAATAGGGAAGTATTTAGCAAAATCAGTCCCAGCTGCTAAGTCTAATCATAAATTAATGGCTTGCATATATATTTTTGATTTTTTTCATCAGGTCACTTCCCATGTTAAATTTGCTATTTCCTCATCTTCTTTGAATTGTTTTATTAGCCTCTTGGAAAGCCTTTCCTTTAATATATGTAGGTAATACTGTGTACCTGCTTAGTCAAGGTTTCAGTGTCAAGCTCACTAAACAGGTTTGATAGATTTATCATGTGGTACGGCTTGCCTTTTTAAAAAGCTGCTAGGTCAGTTGAATGTGAAACAGTGTGAATGGTGTCAAAGCATATGCTTGAAAACAAACCTTTTCTTCTGTGCTTTTTAGAGCTGATGTAAATTGGGTCTCTAATGTTTTCTAGGTTCCTATGTTGATGTGCTACAGCCTGGGAGTCTAAACCTTTGGTATCCATCTGAGCCACACTAAATGAAGCTGTCAGGAATCAGGATAGGTGTTTGTCATAGCAGGTCTATGAAGCCTGAATCTATACTTTGGCATTCAAAACTTTTTAACAGCTGCATTATATACAGTAAATTAAACACTGTTTGTGTGCTAGGTGTTTGTTTAGCTTTGTGATCCTTACCCATCTTGGAGAGTAACACCCTTGACTTCATCTGCCAGACTGAAAGCCAGTGGGTTAAAGTGAGGTAAAACACAGGCAGCCAAGACTGAACACAGTAAAAAGAATGTGTTGACATTGATAAACCGTCAGTGTTATTATTACACACTGTTTTCTTTTTGTAAACTTGCAGAAAATATAACATAAATGGGTAAGTTCCCAGTATAAAAATAGAGCTACATTTTGCAGAATGTTAAAGCATTTTTTAGCAGTGAGTTTTTAAGCAGGAGCAAGCTGTGGACTACTATTAACTTCACCCTTGATAGCTGAGCAAGGTGTGTGTGTGGGGGTTAAACCACAAGTACTTTTTATTTCCTTCATGTTTCATAGACTACAGTATGATGTTGCCCCAGAGTGTTGAAAGTAACAGTTTTTTTTTTTTTGCCTTTGGTAGTGCAAATCCTAATAGAAAATACCCTCAAGGCCAAAAAGACCATATGCACAATGTTGCAGGTTTTTATTATGCACCAGCAAAGCCACGCCACAGCAGGGTTTATCTAAACATGAAAATTAATTCAGAGTTAAATGCTTCTATTTATGGAGAGTGGAGAAATCAAGGAAAAGGGAAAGGAAAGAAAATCAAATGGACAGGAAGAACCTGGGTTTGAATCACAACTCTGCATTTGTCCAAATCTCTTCACTAACTAGAATACTATGCTTGGAATGGTTTGATGGAGGAAATACAAAAGTAATTATATATAAAAACGCATGGTTTAATTTTGAAGTCTTTGCAGACATATGTTCTGAGGAGTGGGTACTCCAAAGAAGACTAATATATTTGGTAAACAAACTGTCTTTCTTTACCCAGGGAAGTCAAATGTTTGGATGTTGCTAAAAATGCAAATGAAGGTAATGAGTATTAATGAGTGGCAGTAATGCCTTGTTGATTGTGTTCTCTCCTGGATGAGGGTTGTTTTGCGCTTTGAATACGTTGGCTATTGAATTAGCATTGTGGTGACCTGTTAAAAATACAGTCCTTTACTTCTTGTGAACTTTACGATTGAAGTACTTGATCGTGACTTAGTCTCGGAGCATTGCAAATGGAATTGCCCCCTGATGATCTGGAATGCACCCAGCTGGCTTTTAAAAGGTGATAATTAGAAAATACAGGATACGAGGATAGTCAGAATGAGGACTTCTAGTTATATTTATATTTACCACTGAATGCTTAATATTGAGATAATTACAAAAAAAAGAAAAAAAATAGAATTGTGTTTTCAGTTTTGGCACAATACCTACTCCTTCAAATGTTTACTTTTGACAAACCACTCCTTATTCAGTCATTAGCAGCGAGGCTTTTGGCACATTCACTGTACCTCAATGTGATATATCCCATAATTACAGCTGCTTAGATTTTCTTTTGTCTGATTGTTGCCTAAATGAACACGCAGACATGTCTTGCTGTACTGCAACTTGCATATTTTAATTAAGCTCCTGTCGCAGATAGAGAAAAAAGCATTCCAGCTGACATTAAGTATATATAATTTGTCTTCCAGGGCATGCATTACTACTTGTACTTATTTATAGAATTTATAGAATTAATGTTAAGAAAAGAATGCTTGAGTCCCCAGTGAAGGCACAGTTGTGTGGAGGGAGGAGGGAGACATGAAATTAGGAGCTGATTGGTTCAAATCCCAGTTGTGTTGAGTAGCCGATTTTGGCTGGGCACCCTTGCATTCTCCTTTGTGTGCTTTCTACCCCCTCAGGATATGGAGGAAAATCTGGGCTTGTCTTGCCTGAGTAATATATGGTATTGCAGTAACAGTGTACCCAAAAACATTTGTTAAATTAAACTTTTACATTAAACTTGACAAAGATGTAATTTGTTCAGTATATACATTAAATTGCTGTATTTAGTGTTTATTTATTTATTTATTTATTTAAATTTAGTCATCGCCAATGGTTTTTTTTTACCCCAGTTTTCTCCCCAATTTGGAATGCCCAATTGTTATTTGTATCCCGGTTCACCGCTGAAACTCCCTGGCGAATCTGGAAACGGAGGCTGGAACGCACGTCCTGCGAAACGTGTTCTTGCCAATCTGTCATTTTTCACACTGCGGATCCACAGCGAGGCCACCAGACCTATAGTTCCGGAAGACAACACAGATCTGATGGCTCCACTGCAGAACTGCAGGCGCCCTGTTGGCGCGCGGTGAACCATGGATTCCCCTGCCGACCTAAGCCCTCCCTACCTGGGCGGTGCTTGGCCAAGGAACCCGGTCGCCGCCCCCAGGGAACCGCCGGTCACAGTCGGCAGTGACATAGCCTGGATTCGAACCTGCGATCTCCAGGCTATAGGGCACATTCTGCACTCCACGCGGAGCCCTGTATTTAGTGTTTTCATTTAATTTATGCAGATTTTATTAATAAATAATACAAAAAAAAACATTTGAATCTATTTAAATTAGCTTTTTTTATTAATCGATTAATCTTTACTTGATTTAAAGTCCCAATAACATGTAAACCATTCATCAGGTGTTGGAAATGACTGTGAATTCAAGGTACGTCTCACCAGTCAAAGCTTTCCATATTCTAGGCTGCCTTCATTTGGCATTACTCGTTATGAGCCGGATTGAGTGACTTGGCTCCGGGTCTCTAGAATGATAGGATTCCACGTGCTGTCAGAACGCTCCTGCAGAAACCTTGAGGAGTGTTCATCGTGTTTCTGTTATTAGTTATGATTTAGCCCTTTCCTGTTTTTTTTTCTTCCTATACAAATTATTTGCAGTACAGTAAAGAAAACGCTGTTGTGATTTCAATCCAGTAATGTGCTGTTAGTCTCCAATGTAACTTTGAATCTTCTTATCACATTACAGTATGTACAGCTCAATTTATCTTCTCTCAACTTCACATCATTGTAAAAATTATACAAGCACAAAATAATCCTGAAATATAGCATTTCGCAAATCAACAAGCAGTGACTTATTACAAAATATAATTATTTTGCTACTGTAAATATTACCTCTTTATTACTGAAACATATATAGTCCTTTTAATTATTTTATTTTCAAAAAGTTATACTGATATGGGCTTGAAATAGTAACCACAGGATAATAAGGGATAACTTGTGTAAATATTCTACTGGATAAAATCAAAAAATAAAAATATGTGTATATACAGTACTGTGCAAAAGTTTTAGGCAGGTGCTGTAAAGTAAGAATGCTTTCAAAAATAGACATGTTAATAGATTATATTTATCAATTAACTAAATGCAAAGTGAGTGAACAGAAGAAAAATCTAAATCAAATCCATATTTGGTGTGACAACCCTTTGCCTTCAAAACAGCATCAATTCTTCTAGGTACACTTGCACAAAGTCAGGGATTTTGTAGGCATATAGTCAGGTGTATGATTAAACAATTATACCAAACAGGTGCTAATGATCATCAATTCAATATGTAGGTTGAAACACAATCATTAACTGAAACAGAAACAGCTGTGTAGGAGGAATAAAACTGGGTGAGGAACAGCCAAACTCAGCTAACAAGGTGAGGTTGCTGAAGACAGTATACTGTCAAAAGTCATACACCATGGCAAGACTGAGCACAGCAACAAGACACAAGGTAGTTATACTGCATCAGCAAGGTCTCTCCCAGGCAGAAATTTCAAGGCAGACAGGGTTTCCAGATGTGCTGTCCAAGCTCTTTGAAGAAGCACAAAGAAACGGGCAACGTTGAGGACCGTAGACGCAGTGGTCGGCCAAGGAAACTTACTGCAGCAGATGAAAGACACATCATGCTTACTTCCCTTCGCAATCGGAAGATGTCCAGCAGTGCCATCAGCTCAGAACTGGCAGAAAACAGTGGGACCCTGGTACACCCATCTACTGTCCGGAGAAGTCTGGTCAGAAGTAGCCTTCATGGAAGACTTGCGGCCAAAAAGCCATACCTCCGACGTGGAAACAAGGCTAAGCGACTCAACTATGCAGGAAAACACAGGAACTGGGGTGCAGAAAAATGGCAGCAGGTGCTCTGGACTGATGAGTCAAAATTTGAAATATTGCCGAAGGGCTGGAGAGCGTACACGAATGAGTGTCTGCAGGCAACAGTGAAGCATGGTGGAGGTTCCTTGCAAGTTTGGGGCTGCATTTCTGCAAATGGAGTTGGGGATTTGGTCAGAATTAACGTCTCCTCAATGCTGAGAAGTACAGGCAGATACTTATCCATCATGCAATACCATCAGGGAGGCATCTGATTGGCCCCAAATTTATTCTGCAGCATGACAACGACCCAAACATACAGCGAAAGTCATTAAGAATTATCTTCAGCGTAAAGAAGAACAAGGAGTCCTGGAAGTGATGGTATGGGCCCCACAGAGCCCTGATCTCAACATCATCGAGTCTGTCTGGGATTACACGAAGAGAGAGAAGCAACTGAGGCTGCCTAAATCCACAGAAGAACTGTGGTTAGTTCTCCAAGATATTTGGGCCAACCTACCTGCCGAGTTCCTTCAAAAACTGTGTGCAAGTGTACCTAGAAGAATTGATGCTTGATGCTGTTTTGAAGGCAAAGGGTGGTCACACCAAATATGGATTTGATTTAGATTTTTCTTCTGTTCATTCACTTTGCATTTAGTTAATTGATAAATATAATCTATTAACATGTCTATTTTTGAAAGCATTCTTACTTTACAGCATTTTTTCACACCTGCCTAAAACTTTTGCACAGTACTGTACATATTAATGTTTCCATTATTCATAGGTAGGACCACCCTTAATATTTAATTACTGTATGCACACATTTGCTTATGATAAAATGTACTGTCTAATGATGACAGATAGGTTGTTTTATTGTTTTGCCCTTTCTCTGGCAGGTTCCATTTTCCGTGTTCTGGAAGGGGGCAAGCCTTAATCAGTTTAGGAAGGGGAACTAAATATATAACTTGTGGCTGATGATGTGTTGTTGATATGCCAGAAGCTGACAGTCTGACCCCCCCTCAACACACACACTTTAGTAACAGCCTGGTCTCTGAAACTGGCTTTGGGTCTCTGCCTTTTTCTTCCTTCCTGTCCTTTACATCCTGCAGGAGGGGTTCCCCTTTGCTTTTCCTGACTGGAGGGGAGTGGAGGCTTCAGCCTGCCACCTAGCAACTCGCTGACGGGTCTCTTGGGTGCCTTGTTCCCTTTATTCCCACACTCGTTAGCCAGATAAGCAGGCCTTGCCTGGCAACCCTGCATCAGCCACTTCCTACCCTGCTGCTGCTGCCGCCACTGCCACAGGGCTGTTCAGGCCTCAGGATTGATGCTTCATTATTTTTTTCCTCTTCCCCCCCAAGTTTTTGCTTTATGCCTTCCTTCCTAAAGCTATCCTCAAAATGGCGGTGGGGGGATGCATAAATAAGACAGTGTTTGTAAAAGGCCGGCACTGTCAGTATGTGCCCTTGGTACTTCAGGTGTGGGACTCCCTGGTCCACTTGTATTCAGGCTGTAAGCAAGGGCTTTAACTTGCCAGATAGCAACCCATAATGAGGGCTTTTGAAAGCTCACAGTGTGGTAGTGTTTGTTTGTTTGTTTGTTTGTCTGTTTATTTATTTATTTATTTATTTTTGCTTCAGTTTCAGTGTGAAGGAGGACAGGGTTGTACTTTGAACGACTTACAGAAACATTCTTTCATATGATTCTTTGACCCCTCCCTCGCCCCCACCCCCCTCACAGAAGCAAACATACTGGTTTTAATGTCGATTTTAAAAGATGCTGTGAAGCCGGTATTCTCCAGGTGCTTCTGTTGAGAATTGCAGCCACCTGGTAATTTAGTAAATTCATTAGCCAGGGGCTATAAAACAAACATGGCTGATTTATTTATTTATTTACTCCGACGTACAGGATTCGAGTTTTAGTTAGTAAGGAAAGGGCTTTGATTTGTTTTAGGAATGTTAAGGAGCCACAGCCCTTTCCTAATTGATAAAAAAAGCCCAAGTAACTAATCCTAGCAGAGGAATGCAATTTTAGGAGATGTAGCACTACTGCACTTATTAAAACCACCAATAATTTATTTCTGTACTTTGTCAGCAAAACTCATAGTGTCCTTGTAAAACATTGTTAAAGTATGCTCTGGCTTTTACAAAGGCAAGTGATGTATTGAAAACCTTTAAGCTAAGCCCCTATTAATATGATGTATGTAGCTTAGAGCTGGGTAATAAATGTGTCTGCCATTTCTGGAACCTGGTTGTAAATTCAGTACATATTGAAATAGTTACTAAGCATATTTGTCTAACATCAACATAATTGTAGTAGCAGTAGCACTAGTAAAAAATAATAATAATCAACTTTGTTTACCAAATCAGGCAATCTGAGCAGTTATGAGTAAAGGGTCTGTTAAAGTCTTTACGTAAGCCCCAGTATTTTATTGACTAGGGTTTCCTAAATGGGGAGCGCACATACCAGGTAATGTTGCAAAGATAGCGGAGGTCCAACTTCAGATTCAAATCACTTCAGATCAGCTGTGATGAAAACCAAGTTCTGAACAGATTGTAACTCTAGAGACAATTGTCTTTAGATGCCCCAGCAAACACTTCCATCAATCTTCAATGAAATGTAATTTATTATTAAAAACATATATAGATTTGTAGATGTGACAACGCAGCGTAGGGTTACACTCACCTCAACATGGAATGTTGTTTTAATTTGAAATGGTAGTACTTACTAGTATTGTTGTTGTCATTGTTGATCCTTCCATCGTTTTCTCCGGAGGTGACCGGGAATAGTTCCTGTACTGTCAGTCCCCACCCATGCCTGGGCAGGAGGAAGCACCCTGGAGTGTACAGACTAAACCTGCCTAAGCCAGTATTAATTAAGGGATCTAATCTCTAAAGAGACTTCAGGGTGCAGAGGACTCGCATTTATAGCATGGTACATACTGTCTTCCAGTTTGGCTTTTGTTATAATGTGCAGAATAAAAGGCCCTTGAGTGAAATTGTGTTTTGGGATGGAGGTATAAAGGAAAGGCCATTCTTGACCATTTTAAAGGGGCCTTTTAAAAAAATTTCAGCACTTAGTTTAAACCATTATACCACTTGCCTTTATGCATTACATTAAATAAGACTTGTTCATTTTGGCTCTGGTTGGAACCTACACTGATTTAGATTTATCCTTTTTTCTCAGGGAGAGATGCACTTGAAAAGAGAGTTTTCAAGTTATTTTGCAGCTGTTATAGCACAGGAAGAAGATGGGTCCCTTTATACTGACATGTAAAGAGAAGCATCTTTAGGGAAACAAGGTGAAATATCAATCTGTTTTGAAAGGTAGATTCATAAATGATAGGATTTCAAGCATTTTTCTTTTTTTAAATAGATATTTTATTATGTGATGCAGTACTATATATTAGGGGGCTGTGTTCTGTTTTGGTCATGTGGGAGTATCTATCATCTTTAATGGGACATTTATCCTGTCAGTAATGAAAGCTAAGTACTGTTGTTTCCTTCATGGACTTCCAGGTTCAGAGAGCATTAAACAACCTCTCGTATTTGGCAGCAGTGTTTCTTCCTCGAGTTAAATTCAGTGTAAATGACAGGGCTCCTTCTTTGAGACCCGAAGCCCTTAACATTAATGAATGTGACTTATTAAAGGCCGTTGTAAACTGTACTGATCTGTCCAAAGGGTAAAGCTAGGTTCTCAGTGCACCAATGAACCCATCGTAAAAATAGCTATGATTAAAGCGAACAGAATCTATCCCTCCCTTCCAGTACTCGCGTTCCCTAAAGCCCATGTAACACTTGCTCAACTGGTAAGGGTTATTTTTAAGACATTACCTCTACAATCTTAGTGGTTGCTGAATGTTTGCCTTTTGATGCTTTCTATATTTAACCCACTTTACTGTAGTGTTGCCAGTGCTGCAGTATCTGAGTAGCTGCTGAACTAGAGTTCCTTGAACTACAGGGAAGCTGCTGTTTCCACACATGCTCCCCAAAAAGACATACATAAATAGGAGCTGTAAGAATATAGAGACTTAACAATAAGGTTGTTATGAAACAACCAGTGTTTATAATGGTCATTTTTCAAAGCCATGAGTCAGGGGCTGCTTTCAATTATGGCCTTTTTGTTTTTTAATGCTCTGAAATGTAGTTTATCATGGGGCCTTGGGGCAGCTATTAGTACATCTGAAAACAAACCCAACTGCCCTACTGTCAGCTTCTTGTGAACTGTCTGTCATTCAGGGGTCCTTAGAAAACCTGGATTAAGCACATTATGTACTGCACAAGGAATAGACGCCAGGAAAGCAGGCATTGGAGTGGAGAGAACAAGGCTATATAGCCTAAACCGTGTAGACAGTTTGGGAGTATATAGGTAGAGGATCAAGATTTGTCAAGGCAATGACTAAATATGAGGCTAAAGATTTAAGAATATCTTAATGTGATATTGCACTGTAAGCCTGGATCTGTTTCGCCATTTCAGTAACTTTTACCCTGTTTAGTTCTAAAAAATTGGACATCTGCCAGATCACACTGGACACACTAGACTTTCCATACAACGTTGTTAAGCTATATAATCTAGTTACATTTAACTTTAAATGCGGGACGGACTCAGTGGCAAACAGTTTTATCGTGGAATAAATCATCGCCCATACCAGAGGCCAGGTGGAGGGAATTGAAGTTCTGTCCTACGTTTTGGTTCGGCCATTAGTCCACAGTGAGTGTGAAACCATTGCATTAAGCCCTGGCCCCGCCTGGGATTTGAACTCTAGCCGCTGATGAGGCAGGTGGGTCACTTCCCATGGTGGTACGACATGTGGAGGCCAGAGCTTCAGAAAGATCAATCCTTCCAGGGGGAATGGAGGGCTGGCGAGTTGAATTTGATACTCCGGACATTAACAGACATGGGAAGAATAGGTTCTGTAAAGAAATCAAACCACTTTTGTTTATTTTTAAACTACGACTAGAACAGCGGGCATTTTGTTTCAGTTGTCTTTCTTGGTCACTTTAGGTGGTCCTGTAGTGGGGTAGTCATTTGAATATTTATTCATACCCTGGGTAGTTGATATACTGTACTGTGTAAGTAATTAATTACTGCTTATATATATCGACTTTGGCTGCATATTCATGGATAAACAATTGAGAACAGTGCAAGATTTGGAGAACTCACATTTCTTATACATATGTCGGTACAAGCTAGGTGCAACACTTATATTTCACGCTTATTTTGCATTGCATCCATAATAATTGCAATCTACAGTTGTGTAGAAAAGAGAAGCCTTGGGATTTAAAAGTGACCTGCTATATCTTGAAATAATTCATGTTTAAACTGATTTAAACTAAGTATTTTGCTTGAATTAGAGTAAATGTCCAAATGGGAATTGTGGTTTGAGCTGCCTATAGTACTATGCGTCACCACTAGAGGGCACACTCAACTAACCAGCAAAAAAAAAAAAAATCTACTGGGGGGAAAAAAAGTATTAATACAAAAAAAAAAAAAAGTTTTACAAATATAAAAATAAATTTACAACAGTTCAATCTATGCCTACAGTATATCCACTGTTTCAATTGTAGGTTGTTCAGACCACTTCATCTGGTTGTTAGATCTTTAGACTGGGAGCCAGACAGTGGTTTGGTTTTTAATCTTTTTTTGATTGTACATAAACCTTTTATCATTCCTTGTGCCTCTGTACTACAAATCTGCCTTTTTTAAAATATATATAAATCAGTTGTTTGTTTTATTGTTTTTTTTTTAATTTAACGGTTAAATTATCAAAGCCTAATGGAAATTTTCTTTAAAAATAATTAAACCAGTGATGAAATTTCTCGAACCAGCTTTCCACTGTGCGCTTTAACCAGCATCTTCCTCTAACCAGTAGAATCAAGACTTCTGTTGGCTAAAATCACAAAAACACAATTCATTCATGATAAACCGGGTTGTGTTAAATAGTTCACCTATACAGAAAAGCAAATTCTCTCTATGTGTTTGGCATCGGTTGAGACTGCCCCCTTGCTTTGTTGACCCTAGATGGTTTTCAACGGACTGCTACCTGTGGTGCTGGGAGACTGCAAATCATTTGCTGTCAATACCCTGCAAAAATGGCAGGACCCACACACAGGGTAATAGATACCTAATGCATACCTAAGAAGCTATAAGGAATTTCCTGTCATTCATGTACTGCAAGGCTGTCCCTTTCCCTTTGGAGAGTCTCCTAGCTTAACTTAATTAAATCTCTGTGTCAAAATCTCCTGGAAGGGATCAACAGTGGCTGACCTTTATATGTCCCTTGAGCAGCAATTGTTGCATGTGAACATTAGCATGTAGTAGGTGGGTAATACATTATGATCGGCCTGTACTGTCTGACATTCTGGTAAGGTTTTATTCTGTGGGTTTTTTTTTTGTTTGTTTTTCTTTGTTTTTGTGATCTGGCTTTTTTCTTTGATGTTTGAAATTACTTGCTCACCCTTGTGTTGTGTTAGATTCCTTGTTTAGGAACACACTGAACACAACAAAATAGGTGCATTTTAATTGGGTTCCTCATCAGCCCCCAGAATTGTAAAGATGACTCAGTATTTATCCAGAAAAGCTGTGTCAGTAGATGTGTTGCTCAGCAAATGCAGTGATGGAGAATGTGTGAGTCAGATGCCTACAGAACAACAAGGAAACAAATAATCACGATTATGTCTTCTAGGGTTGTTTTATATCATTCTGCTTCAAAGAATCAAACTTGATGTTGTTTATACTTTGATAAATGAATAATTTATAATGCAATTGCTCATTCATTCCAGTCTGATTTAAAACAATTGTATGGGGTTTACCCAAATGTAGAGCCCCCAAAAAAAAAAAAAAAATAAATAAAAATAATTACAAGCCAACTGTTTTAAAATGTTATTTATTTTTTCACTTGAAGAACATTAAACAATGTTGCTGCACAGACGTCCTGGGTCTGGTGATCAGTGGTGCTTATGATATTTTAGTTTTGAGTTCTATACAAACCTATAGCACTTTGAAATTGGAGGAAGGTTTGTTACTACTTTATTTAGAACATGCTGGTTCACTGATTAGCGCTACTCTTGGAATCGCTAGAGTTGCTTTAGGAAAGGTAATCCATGAATAAAGCTAACTTGACAGCTTCAGGATATTAGCAATAATCATTAAATTCAGATTTGACTTTTCTTCCAGGTGAACGCCTGGAGAATTATGTAATTATGTTGCTATTAAGACCCCTTTCACACAGGGCTGACTTTTCTCATATGTGAACGTTCCAAAAAAGTAAAGGCAGCCCACGGCCCGCCCTGATTTAGGCCACCGTTTCAATGTGGCCCAGGGCCTGCAATCCAGGACCAGGGCCGGCCTTTACATATATATGAACGCGAAGCAGACTTAGGGTCGGCCTTTCATATCATGTGAACAATGTGTTTACTTAGCTTAGTGGACACTCCCATACTACCATGTGCAAGAAAGGTAAATAGAAAGCTGAATGCTGTGCTCGGCAAGATGGCAGTGGATCAGTATCGAATGGTAGCCTAATTATTTCTACATCATACAACTTTAATTATAAAAATATTAAAGTAAAAAAAAAATCTAGCGGATTAACGTTCAGGTTGTTTCTGTAACATTATTTGAGCTGCAGTGCACTCATAATTATGCTTAATTTGTCACAATTACATTTTCTTCCTGTTATTTAGTAACTAAGTGATAAATATAAAAACTGCAGGATTGTCAATCTCAATAATGATCAATAATGGTGCTGACGACTTGGCATATTCAGCCACCATTGTTTATTTTGCAACAATGATATACATAGCTACAGAAGTGTGCGTCTTTACATTAAAATGCAGATCATTTATTTTAGCTGCTTGCTTTCACACACACACAAAATACTGTTCTCGTCAACACATATTAAGATTGTAAATGCACGATGGGGCTCCCGAGTGGTGCATCCAGTAAAAGCGCTCCTCGTGGTGTGCAGGATGCGCTCTATAGTCTGGACGTCGCGAGTTCGAGTCCAGACTTTTCCTTTGCCGACCAAGGACGGGAGCTTCCAGGGGGTGGTGCTCAATTGGCCGAGCGCCGCCCGGGGAGGGAGGGTTAGGTCAGGGTTAGGGTGTCCTCGGCTCATCGCGCACCAGCGACCCCTGTAGTCTGGCCGGGCGCCTGTGGGCTTGCCTGTAAGCTGCCCAAGAGCTGCGTTGTCCTCCGACGCTGTAGCTCTTGGGTGGCTGCATGGTGAGTCCGCAGTGTGAAAAAAAGCGGTCGGCTGATGGCACACGCCGGAGGACAGCGTGTGTTCGCTTCGCCTCCCGAAGTCAGCGCAGGGGTGGTAGCGGTGAGCTGAGCTTAATAAAATAATTGGCGATTCCAAATTGGGAGAAAATAATAAAAATAATTGACAACGACTAAATTTATAAAAAGAAAAAAAAAAAAAAGATTGTTAATGCACCATGTGAGGGTGAGACCCTCACTGTAATATTTAAATGCCTGTTATTGTGATTATTGTTGTTAATGTTATTCTACTGGTGCTAGAGCAGTGGTTTATTATGTATCGAGCATGTTTTTGAGCAAAGATGGGGTTGTAGACCTAAATATGGGGTGTGAAGGGGTCTAATATACTGTAGGCCTATATCTCATTGAACTGGTGCAAGCACCATGATATCAGAGAGAATCATATCACATTATAGTATGTTTCTCCCCAGTTCTGAAATGGCTATATATTAAAAACTATTGGTCAGATAAAAAAAAAACAGGAGTCATTTTCTATCACTCTGCCAATCACACCACATGTCAAAACCCAGAGATTACTTTTTGAAAGTCTCTTATTTTAGCACAGAAGTGTAAATACAACTGTGCATATTTATTGGCCATCTGTCTCTCTGGCAGTGTTTAGTGTTGCAAACTGTTAGTCTAAATAATTGCAGTGTAAATACAGTTTTGTTGGCCGAAATAATTGCAGTGTAAGCAGTTTTGTTGGCCGAAATAATTGCAGTGTAAATGCAGTTTTTTTGGCCGAAATAATTGCAGTGTAAATGCAGTTTTGTTGCTCAGCAGTTGTTGTTTTTGGTTTCTTTTTTTTCTCTATAAAAGCTTCCCATGGAGAAGATATTTACTTTGCATTTTTATCCCTCTGTCACTTTGTTGTCTTGCTATGGGCAAGCAAATATGGTTTAATTAAGATTTTATAAATAATTAATGCTAAGTATCGTTAAACGCTTGACTCCATATCGTGAGCATGATGACAAGGAAGGCATTATCCATGGTAAAAGCTGGGCACAGTCTTGTACTCTGTGAAGTGCCTCATTAGCCCTCAGCTAGTATTTGTTTTCAGTTGGTTAACCTAGCCTTAAACGCAGTAACTTCTGCATAGTCAGCCGGAAGGCCTTTATGAACGTAAAGGCCGCCAAATACAGCCTTTCAGAGAATTGCTTTAACAAAATCAGGAGAACGCAACACTTCTGTGGCTTGATTTAGAGCACCGAAGATAATGAAGCCATTTAAGCCTCTTATTTGCTGTTTTACAACTTGTTTTATGAAGGTGAATTGACAAGCAGCTCCCATAATAGTTCCTGTCAGTTTAGCTGACAGCATTACCAAGAGAAAAGGACCAAAGAAATGCAGAGCGCAGGAGACTGGGCAGTTCCTTTATTTGAATTGCTTGTCTTTGATGACGCTATAGCTGCAGGCTATCATTTTACATTTTATGTCAGCTACCTTTGTCAGGGAGTCATTATTGATGCTGAACTCTGTTTTAATTACCACTTCTCAGCTAATCAATTACAGCATTTATCCATTAATCAGGCATACTGGCAGGCTTAATAATAGCCCTTTCGTTTAATCTGAGCTGCTGGTGAGGTTTGAAACAAGTGTTGAACATTCAGCAGATTATTGCGTTACAGTATTCTTCACTGTCGGTTTGTGTCTGGAGAGGGTCGTCAGAAATCTGCAAAACTCTTGGCTGCAGACTTTCAGAAAGCGTTATGATCCAAACCTGTTAAATGTCGACAAACAAAAAATGCTCCTGGGAATATATATTTTTTTCAACACTTATGGAAAGGGCCTGATAAGTACACTTGTCAGCATTTTGAAGTCCTCATCTCTCAGTGGGTCTCTGCTGACTGAATTAAAATTCAGTTTTCCTTCGAGGTGGCATGATATTACTGTAAATTAATTATTAGGAGTGATTTAAAATTAGGAGCACACACAGCTTCCTGTACTTCATGAAATTCTTTTTCAGTAGAAGCAAAGTATGAGAAATGGGGGGGGTGTAATAATGCATAGCAGTTAAGACAATTATTTCTGTTAAATTATTCACAATAAACAAACATTTGAAGTGGTGTTAAAAGTCAATAAATAAAGCAGAATATAATGGATGTTGATAGATGTATCTGTAAATCAAGTATGGTGTTGAAGACTGACACTGTATAATTAAAACTGTGACTATCTTAAGTATAAAGCCTGTAACAGAATAGAAATGCATCACAGGGGAGTGTTAATGTTGGTTGGCTGAGAAACGGAGGCAGTATGAATCTGCTGAACTAATCTGTGCTCGAGGTCCAGAACTTTGAAGCACGGGAGGGGGAGTTGGGGGGTGGGAGGGCAGTGTTGCACAGTCCTCAGTTGAGGCGATTTTACCAGATCTGTTTTCAGTGATCTGTTTACAACAGCAGAGCTGACAAGTAATTGTTTCTTGTCAGGTTTGGAGAAGAAGAGAGACACTTTTTCTGTAGATTTTTCAATTATTCAGCATGTCACTTGTCTGTGTGTGCTATTGTCTGAGGTTCTTTTCTCTTTGCCTTTCTGCCGCAGCGAGTTGTGTCATTCCCTCATGATCAGCACTTTTGTTGCCTTTGTTTTTTGCTGTACCTCAGAAGTCCATCTTTTCTTTTATCTCTTTCCCATTCATGCATAAGGGAACAGTTGTGCTCTGTTGTGGGGATGTTCCACTGGATTTCAAACAGTGGGGTTTCTTTTTATTCTCTTCAAAGTGGTACAATAGGCCTCGAAAGGCCTGAATGTCTCTTGCAGAATGCACACTCTTAATATGCCCCGTTATTTTGTTTTCTTGAAGTCAATAAAAATGCTAAGTTAAAAGCTAACCCCCTGCCCTTCCCACACCCAACACTTGTTTCACCTTTTTTGAAGATGTTTTTGTCTTAAGAAAAAATAAAAGAAATAACAATCAATTGTCCTGATCTTCTCTGAAATCTTCCCTAAACAGCATCCCAGAAGTTTGATCTTCTGTAGAGCATCTGATACAGCAATTCAAATATAAATTGTGATGTGGTGCTTGTCAACAAGTATTAAAGAAGACTTTTTGAATCTGATTGGAAACCAAAGTGATACTGTGTTATAGGCTGAAGGCTTAAGGGCACAGTCAGTAACTGCCTAGCTATTTTGTAAAAGGTAAATGTGTTAAAATGCCTTGACGTAAAAAGAATGATAGCTTACAGGTAGATGTGTCGGGGACTGACGATAGCTAGTGTTGCTTTGAGCCCATTTTGTAGATTAAGCTGCAAAATCCTCACTAATGAGGGAGAGTGTAGGAAAGTGGAACAGCTAGTGCTTGTGTAGCTCTCAAGATGGGTTGGGGGTCACTTGCCACTGGTTTATCCTGTTCAGGCAAGGATTGGATCAGTCAGTCAAGCTGTTGAGCAAAAGCAGTTCGATTAGTTCCCTCGCCCCTCCTTTGTGTGCTGGATAATTTCAGTAATTTTTTGGGTCCACGCTTGAGTCTTCAGACCCAGGGCTTAAAAGGAACTGGTACTTCATGCTGAGAATTAGCTTTCATTGGGATTGTTTTTCTCTCTTTCTTTAGCCGGGGGAGTACCAGACAAAAAGTTAATTATTGATGACTTTTGACTGTGTCTTCAGTTTTAAGGATTTCTTGATTTCTTGCTTTACTTATTCATTTGATGTGCTTTGTATTTTTTTATTGTTAAATGTATTGTTTGTTTTGTATTTTTTCCCCCAATTGGTAGACTGGTGCACTGGTAAAGTAAAGGAAACTACAGACATGTTAACTTTACCAGAAGGATCACTTTAAAAAAAAAAAATCATATACAACCACAGGTTAATTCAGAAAAGTGAGAGAAATAAATATATATTTTTTAATATTTGAGATCATTAATTGTCCTTTTTATTAGATTTTATTTGGCTTTGTGGTTCTCGGACCTTTATACTAGATTAAAACTAGATATATTTTGCCCCATGGCATTATGATGCCAATAACTGGAAGAATGGCCAAGAACTGTAAACACTGCATTCAGTCACATGACAGACAGGACTGTCTCTGAAAGGTTGTTGGAAACAAAGGAGGTGGAGATCATTTTTAGTCTCTTCCAACTGGGACCACTAAATGTACAGGCTTAGCATAATTTGAAACAGTTGCATCAAACTGCTTAAGATATTAGCAATGTTAAATCCAGTAACAGAATGTACTACTGCGATTGTTTTACAGCAGTTAGTAATGTACATGTGCTGCCCTATATTATTATAAACCGTTGTGTTGGAATACTGTATAAATGTTATGTGCTAGGTGATTGTTAAACTATAAAAACATAATTGGTTCATGGCAGGAAAATCTTTAACAGATGTTCAGAAGTTTCATGGCTTTGAGGTACTCAATGTATTAATTCTACATATCTGAAATATTACCATAGATGGCAACGGGTGTACATTTAGAGCAATGTTTTTAATTACTATGGTTCCATCCAATTCAGAGGGTGTGGCAGAGTGGGCTGTAAATCTGAGCTAGAACTTGGGCTATCCTGGGTGACACTGTACAGCAATAGTAATATCAATAGTCATAACCATATTAATAATAATAATAAAAATAAAAATAATAGTAATAATAATAAAAATAATACATGAATACTTCTTTAATCTTAACTTTTTTGTTTTCCACCAGTGAACCAAGATTCTGCATACTTTTAAATTAGTCCCTTGGCATTGTATTATGTAGCTAGAAAAAAAAAAAATCAAAAAAACTAGTACCAGTTTTTTGGTTTCATTTGCTGTCATCTGCTGATTAAAAACTCCCATGATGACAATTTGACTTTCCAGCAATTTGTTGTGGCAGAAAATGAAAACCCTTCCCTGACTGGGCGGCTACAGTACATGCAGTACGTGCTATACATGTACAATGCTGTGGTGTGCATGTCCTGGGGTGTGCCTGCCTCTGGGGGCATGAGCTTTGAAAACATTCTCTTTTAGTCCTCTCACCCCTTTTGCCACAAAGCCTTCATTTGGCAACCCCCTACCTGCTTTTTTTTATATATATATATATATATATATATATATATATATATATATATATATATATATATATATATATATATATCAGCATCTAATAAATGACATTAACCCATGCTCAAAATTTCAGTTCCGTCTTTGGAGAAGTTTCTACATGCAAACTGATACAAGGGAATGCTTTAGAGCTGTAGAAAAGTTACTGTATGTCTTTTTAAACACTTTGGCTGCTATTCTAGCTTGTTTGCAATAAGACATGACCTTATTTTCCTATTGTGTGCAGACAGTATACAGTATTCTGTGTTACGATGTGTAGGTCTAGAAAGGTTTTTCTTTATCTCCTTGTGGACTACACAGGTACCCAGACCCCGTTCAAACTACTCAGGGGCCGCCTCAGGGCCGTCGCATATTCAGGTCTGCAGCAATGTTCACATTTGTGGTTTAAGGTGCCTTTGGTATTCACATATGTGACTGAAAAGCAGGCCTACATTTGTTTTTGTTTTTTTAATGGAACGACAGCCTGCACTCCGAGCTACCGAGATATACAGTAATCCTTGATTTGTAGCAGGTGTTTCTTATTAATATATTGTTTTCAATGCAACACAGTAGCAATTTTATCGTATACATTACAAAAAAAACCCCCATATATTATTGACTATTTAGACTTAGTTATGGTGTGTAACGGGGTGATGGTCCAAGCTTAACCCCACCCACAATCAAATTATTTTCTCAAGAACAGTGAAGTATTTAGAACGTGGGAAACAGCAATTTGCCAGGGTTCACAGGTATAAATATTTATTTTCGTAATGGATACTTCACTCAGATTGCAAGTGACTAACAGGTTGTACATAAAAGGACAGACATTCACAAGACTGACCACCTAGTACTACTAAAGACACAGCATTAAATAATAATTAATTAATTATTCAATAACCAGTTACACCTAGAATCATTTTATACAAAATTGCAAAAACTATTATTTAACATTCATTGCATTTACAATAAACAGTCATATAATTTACATTACACATGTTTCTTCTCAGTTATACGTATTTTATGCAGGTTACAAGCATACCAATGCCATTAACCAATAAAACAAACAAACTTTTTTTTTATTTTTTACTTCAAATCTTACAAATAGGTCCCTATTGTAAGTAAGTAAGTAAGTAAGTAAATAAATAAATAAATAAAATCATATTAGTTCAATTCAGAGTGTCTTCGTTATCCGGATGGCTATTGTAAAATAGAGCTGTAGCATTCTCCAGCCAGATTGTCGTGAGACGCTGGCGTTGAGCACAGAATAGAATCCCAAGTTTGCTGTTTACGTTTCCTTTTGTTTGATTTATGCTTAGCGCTTCCCATATGTTCTGGAATCACCTGTGTATCAGTGTAATCTACAGCCTTCCTGCATGAAGTACAAAACCGCACGTTACCGTTGGCATGAAATTCATCCTTGCCAAACTCGTTGATCTGATCTTTAGGGGTGTTATTGTTTTCGGCATCTTTGAACAGCTCTATACTGACTGAAGTCTCATTCAACATTGAACTTGAATACCGGAAGCAGTTTTATTAGACAGGATATGTTTACATAAATGTAAAGCAAAGTTGCCTGTGTTAATGTTTATATATTGTACGTGTATTGATTTGGTTATTATCAAACAAACAAAAAAAGCCTTGCATGTTTTTTGCCTGTCCCCAAATGCAAAACAAAAAAATCTCTGACGTCATAGAAAACCCGTGTTTTTCTGTGTTATCATAAAAAATCAATTTGGTAATGTGATACGAAAAGGCGGCCCTAAGTCTGCTTTACATTCATATATATGTAAAGGTCCTGGATTGCAGGACACATTGAAATGGCGGCCTAAAAAAAAGACGTCTCTGAAGCAGCCCTGGGCCACCTTAAATCACAAATCTGAATGGGGACCTAGTAAAATCTATCAGAAGTCTGCAGACTGTAAAACCTTGAAAGGGCTGTAATGAATGTGTGTCAAGCACGTTTCAGAACTGGGAGCGCCTTCTTTTGTGTTACTGGACCACGTTGCCTTCAAATGCAACTGTGGGAGGCAAACCATCCCTTAGTGTCCGATAGCTACCAGGCTACTGGGTTTTGAACCCCCCTCTGTGTTACCCTGTTTCATTCAGTGAAGAGGACTGCACTACCCATGTTGATATGAGAAACCTTTTCTCTATATTTTATCTGTAATTAAATGTTAATATATATATTCTTTAATTGGCTCATCCACTTGCTGTGAATTACTTTGTAAACCCCCCTCTTACATCATAATTTGTTTGCCTTTCAAGTGGCTACTTAAAATGTCTTTTTAACATCCACCCTGCAGCAGCTTTCATTGAATGTAGAATCTCTTTTTGCGAGCCTCTTTTTTGTCTTTCCAGTTTTGCTGTTTGCTTTTTTTTTGTTTCCCCATCATTATGGGTGCTGTAGGTTTTTGTCCCTCAAGTGGCTGCAAGTACCTCCTCCTTTTTCTATTTCACAATCCACACCAAGGTTTTTGCATATTCCTCCCCCTTCCCCTTGTGAGATATTGTTACTGACCAAATTTAAACACTACAGCATTTAGAATCCCCACAGAGCCACTTTATGTACTTGGACCTGCAAAGTGCCCTAAGCAATAACTACCTGAATTGCTTTTAATTACACAATGTAGGTGCATCATCTTAGTTCAGATTCTGCTTGATTGATACTGGAAGGCAATTGTAAGCGTGGATGACAGGATTAAGTGCCTACTGAAGTGACTGTAGCTTCTTGTGAGAACAAAGGCAGACAGGAAGGAGAATACTTTACCCCCTCTATTAGTGAGCAGTTCTATCTTTTTTTTTTTTTCTTTCACAGCTCACAGCGTACATAAATACAATCAACAAACATTATCCCTTAGTTAAATTGAAATGCACATGCAGGCGAGAACTGTACTTGACTGTAATTAGACATATTTGATCCCAGCTATTTTGGCCATTCATTAGAGCTAATTGTTTGAGAGCCCGGCCTACAGAACAAATAATTAAAATGTGAGTACCATAACTGTGATTATTAGCATGTGTGATAAAATGCATGCTTGGCAGCTGTACTAATAAAAGTGTTTGGAAGACTGCTTTCATTAGGCAAATGCTTAGTGTGAACAAGAGTTTTTGGCTCTGTTGTGAGCTGTTTGTACAAGCTTGGCTGGTGTTTACAACAAACAGCTTCTATCGTCCTGTGTTAATTAGTGAAAAGTATTATGCAGATTTGTTGTGTTGCTCAAACTTTAATTGTTTTCTGAATTCTTCCCCCCCCCTTCCTTTCTCATACTTGTGCCTACCTCCTTAATAGATTTATTCAGCTGGGGGTGCTAAGCCTTTCAAAATTGGGACGAGTAGTGAACAATTGTTTCTGATCTGTCCGTGATAAACCATTGAAAAGTGCTGGTCGACATTGCACATCTAACTGAATGAGAAGCTGAAAGGAAAACAAACTTTGTAAGTGAGAGTTGTGTGGGAGTTTCTCTCATTGCTGTTACAGAGTTTGTTTTAGTACTTGTCAGTGTTTTGTAATACATCTTGTTTGAATGATTTCAAAGCAGGGTTCCTGCAATAGATTTTACTTTACTTGACTTGACATATGTGCCGGTGTGCTTTATTTGTGTGGGTGTGTGTGCTTTAGTAATATCGCATTTACTAAAGCTTAATGATCAGGCCAGGTTGTTCCACATTCCACATATTTCTTAAATTCACAGTTTAATAACTCTGTAAAAAATGGTGTTTTAAACCACATTTACTTTGCCAAGAGATCTAAAAAAAAAAGATTTAAAATGTGTGAATGCTTTTAAATATGATACTTTAGCTTAAGAAGAGTACCTACACATGTAAGAACGTGTGAAGTAGAAGTACCAGCACTTCTCATAAAATCATTGTTGAACTTTAAAGTTACAAATATTAGACTTTTGTCCATATTTACTTTAAAGGACAACACGAACTGTAAACACATGCAAAGTGGATCTTTCCTTTGTAAATTCAGTTCAGCTGTTCGCTTTCAGGTCATGCTTAATCTGCATCAGAAGTGATGTAGATTTGCTAAAACTTTTGTAAACTTTGCACTCCTATGACAAAGCAGAACAAATGTGGGTTTATTAGAGTTTCAATAAAATGGAAATGTTTTTCAACAGCATTTGGAAAACAGGTAATTGCTTATAATCCAAAATTACCAGCATACATTCTTATAACCAAGTAGAAAATGTCAGGAGTAAAGTAAACACAATAACATGTTTTTATTTATTTTCAGTATGTGCATTTTTATACAGAGCTTGTGTTTGTTCATGTTGTTCCAGAGGCTGCGTTTCATGGTCAGTGTGGGCGCACAGACAGGAGCTGGGCTTCCAACACCGTTTCCAGCACACTCTTTCCTCCAAGTACATACCGAGGCGGGCTGTCCTGTACGTACCTGGAAATGATGAAAGAAAACTGCGCAAGCTGGCCTCTTTAAATGTGGACTGCGCGGTGCTCGACTGTGAAGACGGTGTGGCGCTGAGCAAAAAGGTAGCGTCTGCTGTTGGTTTGTACATTGTGTAGTTTATTCACCAGGGGGTAGGGTAGGCCGGGACATCTTTCACTTGTGTTTGCCAGAACATTCCTTGACTAATGGGCTACGCACATTTCAATATTCTCTTCTCCAACCCAGTAGACAGTCCATCTAAATCCTGAGAGTGCATCTGAAAGAATGTACTGAGTAGTATGTGTCTTAATGTGTTCGGCTGTGCAGAAAGCATGTCATATTTAATACATCTGTGGACAAAGGGGTGCTGCATAAGTTGCACAAAGAAAAACTGGTCTAATTTCCCTCTGAAAAATGAAAAATAAGGTAATTTTTCTGCTGTATAGCCTGAATCAAGACCATTTACAGTACAGCTGTGAAAGGTCAGGATCATTTAAAATAATTTTTTACTTACTTTCTATTTATTACAATGAAGGGCCTGTGTTTCTATATTCCGCTAACTCCATACTTGCTACTCAACCATTCTTTGCCAGTTATGTCCCTGTTGTAAACACAATAAACATGAAACGGATATAAACAGATATATTTTACTATTCCTTAGAACGCACACTATCTGCACATAAAAAAAAAAAAATCAGTATTAATAGTATTCAGTTAAATAAGGATGCAGATATTATGGAAAATTAAGTCAGTTTTAAAACTTTAACTAACCTACCAGGAAATATCAAGCTAGCCTAAATGCAGTTCAGTTCCGTTGCTTTTCATGTTTTGTTTATTATTGGTTGCAATGTAACATTCACATATTGAAATGCAGTTTTTATGGCGATGTAATCTAATTATCTGCTGGGAACTTCATAAGACAGTTGCTTTAAAAATTTTTTTAAAAAATTCACAATGACACAAAATCAGAAATACTAATTTTAAAATCAGTCACATTTATTAAAAGGGTAGGCTCTGTTGCTGCCATGTGTCAGGGTTGATGTTATTGAAATGCTGCTGAATTTGAATAACATTAAATAAACAAACAAACAACAGAACCTTTCTTCTGCTTGGAAAATGAAAGGCCGAGTCAGCTGCTGTCACTGCTCCTTCCCAGAATCACTTCATGTCACAGCACTGCTCACTCTGTGGATTGATGAGCCTGGAGATGCATTGGAGAAGGCGAGTGGCATTCTTAAAAACAAAACACAAATGTCAGTCATTCTGCTGTTTGGAGGCAGGTATCATATTTAAAAGCCAGAAAAGACTGATGTGACAGGATGCGTGAGTGCTGTTAAACTGCTTACTGAAGCTCTAGGCCTTGGTGGCGTGACAAGTCAAGCAGAATGCCATTAATACAGAGATCATGTGTTTTTCTTTTTTTCTTTATTTTTAAATATAATAAAATAAAGCCTAGCACCCACCAACAAGAGTTAGCTAAAGCGCAGTTCTAATCCGTTTTCTCTTTTCCTTTCCTTTTTTTTTATTTTCGTACAATATGCCCTATAGTCTCCTACTTAGTTGTCACATTCCTCCTTGAAGCTTTGCTTTTTCAGTCTGTCTCATCCTTTCCAGTAGAAGAATAGATGCTGGACTAATCCCTGGAAGTTTGGAACTAATGAACTAACTGCTGAGCTGCCGCCACGGAGCTTGGTCCCAAACTATACTGTACTTCACACTCGATTTATTCTCCAGATGGCAAGACTGCGCAGTCCCGCCGCGAGGGACCACCTCTTCCACTGGAGTGTGAAAGTGGACGGATGTTGTTTTCTTTGCCGATTTGATAATTCAGAGCTAGGAACTTGCGAGGGTGATTAGTTATTAGCTTTAGTGGATGCCAATTGTAGGGACTGCACACAAATCTTTTTTTTTTTTCCCCCCTCTCATCTTTTTTTTGGCCTTTTAATTCCGTTGTCTGCACACCTCTGTGATGGGTGATTTTTAGCTTCGCTTTTGTGACATCAGAGCGCCTCTCTCCTCCAGGTGGTAGTAGTGGCTGATAGCTGAAATCATAACGTGCCTTTGCTTTCACGTCGGCTCACAGCTGTACGTGTATGGGAACACAATAACAAGTTTATTAGCAAATGGCGTCACAGTGCACCTTGATGACCTCAGGAAGCAGTTGAAATTGAATCCCCCCCCCAACACCCCATGCAGCACAGGCCTGGTGATTCATTTCAAGGAGATGTACTACACTACTCTTTTTGAGGAGTGATGCAGTATAAATAAATTCTCATCTTGGTGTTTCCTTTGATACTGGTCAGAGGAAACTCTCCTTGAGTCTTCTTTATATGTACTCCATGATATTTATGGAATCCACTGTGCAATAATTAAACAGTATACCTTGCTTTTTAGGAAATATCTTTCTCACAGTACAATAAGGAGGTTATGACCAGACAGTAATGTGAATAATGTATGTATTTATTTGTTTTAAACATATCCTATATTCATATAAAAACCCACATCTAATCACTGTAATCAATAAATAAATTATTTTCAATTTACTCAACATACTCTAGACAGAAAACTCAAAATAAGCTGCAATCTATGTCAGGAGGTGACAAAACATAATATAACATTTACGGACAGACAGCTTGGGAGAGACTATACAAGGCCCTATTTTGCTGGTATCCTAGTACCTCAATAATATTCCTTTTTGGGGGAGTAAGGAAACAGTGTGCTTTTTGGGCTTCTGCAATGCAATATCTTTGTTTTCACGTATGTCCTGGTGGTGGCAGCAGATGTATGCAACAGAGGATAAAATAAATACATAAAATAAACCCTCAAATCAAAGTGATCCCACTGAATAAACACAGGGAAAACTGTTCACAAAACAGTTTGTAAGCATTTGTAAATGGGGGAAGAAATCCAGTAGATATTTCTATTAATACATTCATGGGTAATATATATGTCTCTCGCTTAAAAATACATATTTTGTGTCATTAACAATTTGCTTCCATTGCCATAGTGATTCCTTATACATTATTTGTAGTCTAATTTCTTGTTTAACAAAGCGAGCAATACCATTTTTTTAGATACTCTGTTTAGAAACTGCGCGGGGCAGCTTGTGATTGAACACTTTCACATCTTCATGTAAATGAACTGTAGCACTGATTTGAAGGGTTGCTATGTCAATATTGGGACTGCTGCTGCCTCTTTGTCCCTGGGTTAGTTCAATAGAAATCATCTGCATAATAGGAAGTACATTAATTAATAACAACATTACTGCATTTTGTTAACATGTAGAACAAATCTAAACCTTTGTGTTTTTTTGTGTTTTTTTGTATACAGAGCAGTGTATAATTCATATTCACTTCCAGTTTGTATTAATACAAGTAAGATCATTTCAGTACAGTGAGAAGTCTTTGGGCAAGCGTTAGTGTATAAGACAGACTGAAGAGCAAATGTTCTTTCTTAGATTAGTAAAATATATTGCAGCACCACTCCTGTCCCCGGGAATCTCGTTGTAACACCCTGTAGTTCCAGTCCATAGAGTGAAGAGGTTGAAAAGCAGTCTGTAGGGAAAAACAGCATCTGTATCATTAAATACAACAGAGCCTTTGAAGTCGCCTGCGTTTATTTTTTGATAAAATTATATGTGTCCTTTTCTTTGAACCACATCATTTTTCTGTTGTTGTTATTGAACGAAGCCTCTTACTTTGTTTTCTTGTTTTATTTTAATTTGAAAAAGCAAATCATAGTTTTTCATGCTGGAGCTGCCAGTACATTTATTTGTGAAGTCGCTATGATCCCACCAACCCATTGGACCACTCATAGGAAAATTGTGTGATTTGAAATTCTTTCATTGTCTGAGGGTTTTTCATGCCTTTAGGTGACAATGGGCTAGATTCTCAAAACGATTTACTTTCACAAACTCATAAAATAAATTCACCAAACAAGAACAAAAAAACTTCAGATATGTGATGCTGGGGCTTGTGGGTAGCCTTGAGTTGTTTCTTATTTGTTTTAGAATTATAAATGGTGTTTTTTTTCTCCATCAGACAAAAATAATGCTAATGACGATTTGGAGTAAATGGCTTGGAGTATGTAGCCCAATATGAGGATTGAGCTCACCTATTCACAAATGTGCAGAAACATTAAAGACTAAAATTCTAGGTGGCTGTGGTGAAATCTTGGCATCACATGCATTGTCACATTAGAAAATGCCATATGAAGGGAGAGGTTTGTGACTTTTTTCAGCAGAGAACTGTATTAAAATAGCAGAGATTATCCTAAATTTTATACAAAAAAAGGCATGGTCTCTGTGAAACTGCTCAGTTTAATGTTAGGGAGGGGAACAAAAATGAAGATGACTAGCACTTGTTTTATTTTTAAGCCTTTGTATTACAAACAATGACAAATCTTGAACCTGAAAGGCCTGCTGTTTTCTGCTCCTGTGCTTTTCAAGCAGGTAACTGTGAACATGACAGCTATGTTCCTGCCATGCTCAAGAAACCCTCTCTTGTCACTTGTATGAAATGGGGCAGAGCCTTTCCGGTCTGCAGTGTCCTTTCATTCTGCATTGGCTCTTCTGGGTCAAGCTCCCCTGTGCTTGCTGCATGCCAAATCTCTCCTGGCCAACTATCTCTTCTCCCTATAGACATAGCTTTCTATTCCCCAACCGTATCTCTACCCGTAGTTTCAGGATCTTTACATTAGGTGTGGCTATAGGTATCAACCTTAATGGTGATGACAATATTCTTACCCACCTATTCTGGGATCAAGAAGGTCAACTACTTAGCAGTGCCTTTATCTTATTGATACATTTGCAATGTTCCTTGGTGGTTTTGGTGTATTTAAGTAACTCTAAATGTTCTGTTCTGCTTGCGCATGCCTCCCTGGCAGGAAAGCAGTCCCCCCTTGTGCCAGGTATAGAAGGAAGGTCTGTCATCACAGCTATCTGAAAAGAACCTGAAAACAAAAGTGGTTTGTAGTGCACAGGTGTTGAGGTCATGCAGTGGTTAGAAACAAAAGTCCAGCAACAGTTCAGTGGTGAAAATGAAGCT
This sequence comes from Acipenser oxyrinchus oxyrinchus, assembly GCA_030684275.1. NCBI lineage: Eukaryota > Metazoa > Chordata > Actinopteri > Acipenseriformes > Acipenseridae > Acipenser > Acipenser oxyrinchus. Next base: position 18,270,750 of record CM060255.1, read on the forward strand.
TTAATTGCTTCAAATAATAATAGTGACTATACACAACGATGTGTAAAGTCAGTAAAACCACATGGTTCAGTCCCAAAATAATAATACACACACTTTCAAGCACCTGCACATTCACCAGTCCAACAGTGAGTGCTCTGGGTGCAAGCGGTGTTGTAAATACGTAAACAATTAATACAATGGTTCAGTGATAGTCGGAGTTTGGTGCTGGCTTAATAGCAACAGCTCACAATGGCAAATAACAACAATTAATCAGACAGACAAGACTAAACACTCACGGTTTCACTTTACTCCTCCAGGTCGTATCGTAACCATAACAGAGGAACAGATCGCTTGGCCACATCCCCCAATATACCTTCAGTCCCGCCCCCTTCGGATCACGTCTCCTCCAATCCATAACTGACACATCGCCTACCGTATTAGGGCGATGACTTCTGACATTGTGGCTCCATCCCCTTCCTGGATAGCCGACATCCAACTGACACTGGAATGAACCATCAAACCATCCATTTTGGGGCACACTGTTCCTGTTACACAGCGCCCTCACAGGTCGAGAGGGAGATTGCTGACTCGGATTCATTCGCTGTCTGTCACACACACAACAAATATTTCTTCTGACTAATATTTTCCTTTAATGATTTATTTTAACTAAACAAAAGATATCTGTTGGGATTTTTTTAAATTATTTTTTATTGGTAAAACTTTTTATAGGACAAGAGCTGCCTTCAGTGTACTGAAACGGTTCTCTACTGGACTTAGTTTTACCTTATAATTCTGATTGAGCATTTTCTAGTATGTGTATCTGGGCACAAACCTTGTGGACCCTGAACATTATTATTTATTATTATTATTATTATTTATTTCTTAGCAGACGCCCTTATCCAGGGCGACTTACAATTGTAAGCAAATACATTTCAAGTGTTACAGTACATCTTAACCAAAGTACAAAAGGGTTAGTCCAGTAAACAGTGCTTACATTCCATTTCCTTCTCTCATCCACAGAAGTACATCACCTAACATTACATGTCCCGTTACATATGTATTTTATATTTCTGGACATAAAGGATACAAAGAGACAGTTAAATTGGAGGCAGTCATTCTTGATGCGTGCTTGAAAATGTTTTTGTTTACTTGCCAAACTAAGCATTCTTACTGTAGAAATGAGGCAGTGGTGGCAGAAGGAAGGGTTCTCTGAAATTATTATTATTATTTATTTCTTAGCAGACGCCCTTATCCAGGGCGACGTACAATTACAAGATGTCACATTATTTTTTACATACAATTACCCATTTATACAGTTGGGTTTTTACTGGAGCAATCTAGGTAAAGTACCTTGCTCAAGGGTACAGCAGCAGTGTCCCCCACCTGGGATTCAACCCACGACCCTCTGGTCAAGAGTCCAGAGCCCTAACCACTACTCCACACTGCTGCCCATACTTTCAATATGTGTACATTTCAAGGCAGGCCAACGTCACAAAACGCTGTGCCCAAGAGCAAAGAAAGCAAGTTCTTCTAGGCTCATTATCAAATTACAGGCACTTCTTTTTTTGCACCTAGGGGATTGTGTCTGTGGCTGATGCTCGTGGTAGAGAACAGCACAGATTGTGTAATGGTCATGGAATGTTTTCACAGGGAGGCTGCTGGAGCCCTGCTGAAAAATTACAGGGATCATAAAAAAGGAAGACGTGTACAGTAACACAAAGGAATACTCACAAACATGCCATTCTTTACGTCTGCAGATAAATATTTCAGACAAGTTGGGTTTTATGAAACACTTGAGAGTTTAATTGAGTAAACCGCAGTAGGCATTTAAATATTGCCATCCTTTACTTCTTCCATAAAAGCCAAGGATAAAGATAACAGGTCTTGTAAAGCATTCCATACATAATCACCATACCATGTATATTTGACTGTGTGCATGTGTGTATGTATGTGTAAGTGTATGTTTTTTAAAAAGGCACTTGCCAGCCAAGTAGTCTCTACACTACTGACATGGGTCATAGAAGGCACAGTAGTCGACACCTATTTGTGTTACTGCATTAATTTGTCTCTTGCTATAGCCAACATTCCTCTCAAGGAGGATTCCATTGCAGTAGTAACATTTAAATATATACAGTAATCCGTCTAATATCGGACTGCAGTGGGACCAGAGTAAGGGCGGATATGTAAAAAGGCAGATAAATGAATCCTGTTTTAAAAACTATTATACACAGCTGTAACAATTACTATATTCACACAAGTATTGTTTTGAGATTCAGCTTTTATTAGGGAGCTCCCCTAAATCCCTTGTTTAGAAAGATACAGGGTATTAATGCTTGTGACAGAGAAGCCGTCTGCCGTGTGGGTGCGTGCATTCGCTACTGAGTGACAGGCAGGAGATCGAGACGGAGGTTGAAGTTGATACGCCCCGCAGGCAAACATGATTTATTTACATATCAACATACTGAACAGCTCACGTGACACTACCAGCAATGGCAGCGCATGAGCGCATGGAGCACAAAAACTTTGGTAGGATCTACAGTATCTGAACTAATCTTCTCCGTTCAATAATAAAGTAATGTTGCTGAAGAGGTTGATCATGGCGGATAAACGTTTAGGCTGGATATGTGACGGGCGGATACGCGACAGATTACTGTATGTTACAGTCACCCAGGCTTTTAAACAAATTACAGCAAAAAGAAAATTATTAATTTGGTTGACTGCCTAAAAATTCTAGTCATTTGGTCAACAAATGCCTGTTTTCTCTATATACAGTGTCTAGTCTTTATCTAAACAGTTACAGTGCTGTAAAATGCTGTCATCTTTACAAAATGCAGCTTGTGTGCTAGACAAGCAAACTAACCACTCCTGCCAGTACTTCAGTACTAACTGCAGCTGATTTTAAACACAGCGGGCTGCAAAATGGGTTCGTACCAGAAAAACAGATGAGTCATACGTTACATCTACAAATAAAAAACAAAAACTTATTAGGAAATGCCACGGCAAGCCAGAAGATACCACAAAATGTATTTGAAAAGCACAGATGCAGTGTACTCATCACTTTCTCAGAGTGATAAACAGGTAAATGACCCTTTATACTGGTAAAATGGGATCACAAGTACAACTCTGGTATTCGGTGCCTGTGTACCAGTGACCTTTTTCTGTACTTATCACATGACTTCACAGTTTTAATGAATTAAAAAAAAATTGGGTTCATGAAGTGCATTTTTTTGTTTGTTTTTAGTAGCATTAATACCCTCTGCAACTAAACCTGCTAGATAATTGTGTTGTGTTTAGTGGCCCCTGCAAACATCATTCAGAATATTTAATTTAAGCAATAAAAAAACATTATTGCAGGTTTGTGGATAGCAAGAGGGATTGTGGGGCGAAAACCTTGAATTGTTTTGCTGTCCTCCAGTTGCAGGTAATGTACAGACACAGGTGTTCATTTATTCATTTGAAAGTAATATCTGTTATCTTTGCTGCTACTGGAACCAGTTCGCAGCAACTACGCTTATGATTTTTACAGAGTGACAGTGACAAAACATTGGAGACATTTAAACTACAACACATCCTGAATAAACAGATCAAATTAGCGAATATCGGCTTTTCTTCTGTTTTTTTCTGTTTGTTTATAAGTGTCCGGTGGCTAATCACATTGAGAGTGTGTACACCCTCAACATGATTAGATGAAGCCCCCAAACACTTATTAACATGCATTAGTATGTGTTAATATTCATGTCATGAAGGTAATTTTGGATGTAAGACAATTTGATATAGGACACTAATTCCACTGAGGGAACTTTATACTACTTCATAAGATCCCGGAGATGGAATTAAAGTCTTTAATGGTTCCTTTCATTTGTTAAATGTGTAATGTATTCTGTTTTATCTTTTAAAATGGTTTTATTTCTAGGGAAGGCCTGCTGCTTTATTTGAAAACCAATGAATCATGTATGTCATCCCAACAGTCATCTTGACTGAGAGACCAAAAGGCCAATCAGAAGAGTTTCTTTTAATTTCAGCATCCTGCTGTGGGTATCGCTTGGATCAGAAATCAATAGTTTAGACTTTATGCATTTGCAATCCAGTTAGCTTGTAGTGTTTGCTAAACAGAGAGCTTTAGGTATGTGTATACGTTGATATTGCACTTGATTAGGTTTTTAAATCAGAGAAGTGAACGTATTTGACAAAAAGTACAATACCCTCTTTAAACGAAGAACAACCTGAAAAAATGTTGACATTTTCAAAGAAAATGCATTCAATACCCCACCTTTTCAAAAGTAATAAAAGTAATGTATAGTTTGCTCCTTGTGGATGGTAAAATACAAATGAAAGGAAAAGGGAAAAACTATAATAATTTAATTTATATGTATATACCAGTAGCAATGTGGCGAAATATCTACAGTATAATCCTTATACTGATATTGAAGTATTGTTTCTGTGGTCATGATGGCATATCTCTTTGTGAGGCTTTAATTATGACTCTGGTCTCTAGAAAACGAGTTCATGCAGCATTGCTGTCGCCACAGTGTGCTGTACATGAAGCTTTATATTGTGCCGCTTGTGGCAATTGCAGGAAGAGCATCAGTTTGTCTGTAGAAAGCATGCCAGTCTGATGGTTCTCACTCTGTTATTTTTTTACTGCCCCTTGCAAAGTCCCCCAGAACAGGTACTGTAGAGGTGTGTACAGTGCAATATCATATAGTAATGATCACCATGCGTTTCTGAATTCTGTCTCCTACTAAGCGGCATGTGTTAGCCTTTCAGGAAAGTGTGATTCCCTGGCTGAAGGTGATTTTATTCAGGTTTCATTAACCTTTCGGCTTCTTTATTATTCCCCTTTAACTGTGGCGAGCCATCATTCGATTCTAAACTTGCACTAATTATCAGCAGTCCAGACCCCTGTGAATCAGTTGTGCCGCAGAGCTGTCTCAGACTGGTTTTAGAGGCCTGTTTGTGATCTGACCTGACAACTGTAAGCTACTGTTTCCTCACGCTGTTTAACTCTGACCACATTTCTAAACCTTCACGTTTCTTCTCAGGTAGTGTTCAAATCCATCTGTTTTGAATCTGCTGTTGTGTGCTGCTGTCTCCCTGATAGGCATTTGACTGAATGTTTACTTTGATTTTTTCCCCCCTTCTCTTCCTGCCTTCCTGTTACAATACTTTAATTTGTACGTTGGCTGGATTTGTGTTCAGTATGCTAGTGCAGGCTTACATTACTGGCACAAAAGGCATTTGCTTGGATAGCCCTTTATTATTTAAGTGCATCTTTGTGCAGTAAGTTCTGGACTTGAGAGAGGAAGGTCCCACCTCAGTCGCTGTCTGATAGTGTAATCCCAGGCGCCAGTCATGTCTCCTCTTTCTTGTGCCTAAGTGCAGTATTTTACAGCTATAAAACAAAATGCTTCTTAACAGAAACGTGATGTTACTTTGGGCTGTTCTTTGTAGCTTATCTTATTACTGCAAGAACCTAGTACATAACTTAATCATTGCATCGAACATCCCATATTAGGGAATGACATTTAAATAAAAGTTTAAATATACAATGTAGCTGTGTGTGTGTGTGTGTGTGTGTAAAATCAAATAATATATATATATATATATATATATATATATATATATATATATATATATATATATATATATATATATATATATAGTCCACTTTCAACTGGAAGTATGCACTCACTCAATCATGCGTGCAATGCAACCAGATAGGAGCTCCTAAATAAGCGGCATGCTGGTCATGGATAAGTCAAAATTACTGTACTAACAAATGTATCCAGAAAAGTGAGGCAGATTTCAAAGCAAATATGGGCAATTTTACTGGGAACATTTTAGTTTTAAGCAAAGCAAAGGTTTTTTCAAGCCAAAGGAGGATGGCTGAGCAAGCTGCACGAATGCATTGTGTTAAAAAACAAGCACAATGTTAACCCAGGTTTTCCTGGACGTTTAAATCTGTGTTTTTGCTACAGTTATGGTTTCAATGGTAACTTCAATTTAGCCTTTTTCCATTTATAGTACCGTTTTAAAGACTTTAGAACCATAACAATAAGAGTATTACATTACTGTGCTGTGTCCTTGTATTATTCTTCAGGTTCAGGTTGATGGTGTAGATAGCAGGTGTACACAATTATTAAAACCATTGAAAACTCATTTTCAGAGTTACGGGCATTTCAGACTTACGTGTTGATATATATATATATTTGTGTGTGTGTGTGTTGAGTTAAAGAACTTTGTATATTTCTAAAATTAACTCTTTCAATAGATCCGTATATTTCTTGAGAGCTGTTGGGGACTGTGCAACACACATTTTCCAGTCTGCATGTTCACGTTTCTGTAGTCTGCTTAGTAGTTGGATAGTTTACAGCATGTAGCCTGCCTGTATTTCTGTAAAAGTTTTTTTTTTTACGGGATCCTAAGTAATACCTTGACTTGAACCTATTGAGATCTTGATGGCATGCTCTCATATTTTGTAGATATCGTTAGCAAATTCTTGATCTGGCTTTACGAACATATCATACTGTATACACATACTGTACATCAACAAGTAATAAAATGTATTGCATCCCCATATTGTCCTTCATACTTGTTGGATAGGAGTTTAAATGTCCACCAGACATGTTTTTATTTTAAATAATTTGGCTTTGCCTGAGGGCCATCTGATTTTTGAAGATACATACTTTTTTTTTTAACAAAGAATTAGGTAAAAGGTTTGTAAAGCTAATTAAACCTTTACACTCCCACTCTATAACACATTTGTTGAGGGCGCGGGAGACCTGTGTGTTTGCATGTGATCGTGAGAAGTGTTTTGTAATGAAGGATTTTTTTAAGGGGTTTCATGCAGTTTTGCTTCTTTATTTGAGGTGGCTTATTTCAAAGACATTCACACTAATTAAAGAAAGAGGCTTTAGATTGCCCTTCATTTTTGGACAATGTAAAATCTACGAAGAATCTGTAAATAATGCTTCACTTCAGTAACTTACACCGATAGTGCTTCTGCTTGCCACAAAACAAGGATCAGAACAGGATATGCAGGAATTAATTTACTGTGCTTGTAGTTCTAGGGTGAACCTTGTGTTTAAGCAAACAGGTAAGCATGAGTTGCCGTACAGCTTCTGGATTGGCATTACATTATCAGACTTGTGCAATGCTGTGGTATGTTGTCGTCTTGGACAGAAGTTGTTCCCACTTTTATTTCATCTGGAGAATCCCTTATAATGATTTCCATTACACGAGAGTAGATGTTAAAACTTCATGCTGATTTGAACTCGGCTCTCGCCAAGATAAGCACCGACTAACACGTAGCTTTACAGTAAACTAATGTGATCCATAGGTGTCGCCATCCATTTGCGCTTCCTTCCATATGATGATGTAGATATCCTTCTGTCTGGTGTTGATGGCTGAAGTGTAATGCTGGCTCCAGGGATCAGCTTATTTTGCCTCCCTAGCGCATCAGCACACACAACGGCTGCGATGCTGGCTCCGGGGATCAACCACAGTGCGGTCTCCCCAGCGCATTAGCATGACAACCGTCTGGATTGAGCTAAGTAGGTTACATCTCTGGGGTCTTCAAGTGGGCACCTTCCATCCTCGGTGTTTCGTCGACTAGCCCACGTCACCTCAAGAGGGCTCGACGGTGATTCTGGCGTCCCAGAATCACCCCCCTCCGCCCCCACTCAACTCAGCCCAGCTTACTTACCTGTACATCAATGTTTCTTTCTTTCTATTGTCCTTGAGATCCCCAGCCAGAATCTTTCTGCCTCAACCACAGCCAGTTGCTGCTCCTCTCTGCTGCTTCAGATAAGTTCTTCACTGTGCGACGCAACTCTTGGCCATTGAATCCAACGTCTCTGAGAAACCGGGTTGTAGAGTGTGCCACAAATCCTCGACAACCCACCTCCACTGGGTAAACCCGGACTCTCCATCCTCGCTGTTCCGCTTCAGTGGCTAGTTGAGCATACCGCAGTTTCTTCCTCTCATACGCCTCATCTACAGCATCCTCCCATGGCACTGTTAACTCTACCATGTGAACAAGGCGTGCTGATCCAGACCACAAGACAATAGCTGGTCGAAGGTTAGTGGTGGCAATCTCAGGTGGAAAAATAGGCCGTTGACCAACATCTGCCAGCATTTTCCAGTCTCTAGCAGCTTCCAGTTGTCCTGGGCGAGTATTGGTTTTAACACCTTTTCTTGGTTAAAAGTTTCACATAGTAAAAGCACAGCAAAGTGTAATGAAGCCTAGTGAAAGCATGCCAAAGCATAGGTTATCATTGTAAAGAGATATGGCAATGCAAAAGAACAAAAAAATAATGAAAGCATAACATTTCAGGTTAAAACACGTGCAGGTTGAAAGTGTGCACATGTTTGAAAAGGTTTCTGCAAATTATACCAGAAAATATTGTGTACAAAATAGCATTATATTGAAGTTGCAGCAGAAATGTTTGCATCTAATTGTAATTTCCTAATGGCATATCACATTCCTATAATATAAAAATATAAGTCTGCAGGGACACTCAAGATTTATTTCCTATGGGACAACAAACAAATAAATGTGATTCATTTTAACCTGGGTTTATTTTACACCTGAGGTTTTTGTAAGTACAAGAGCCTTTGCTGGTAATTGCAGGTGATTATTTTGTGATGTGAAATTGGTATCCCTTATGAAATGTAAAACAAAACAAAAAGTGCATTTAGAAAATATTAGAAAAAGTATTTAAGTAAACATACATATATTTTTGGACTGAATGATGTATAAACAACGCACCATGTGAAAATAGAAGATGTTTGAAATGAGCTCTGAATTGGCCAGGAACATTGTTATTTGAACTAAACTTCAAATATAACAACAGTGTTGTCTGACTTGACTTTGGTCTATGCAGAAACTTTTCAAGGAAGCCTCTGCTCAAATACGGGTTCTTTTGCCCATGTTTTATGCAGTCCTCCCATTCGTCAATCTTAACACTCCCATTTGACTCTATGTGAATCCTTCCAGGGTTTTCCTCATGGGTGATTTATTAAACCACTTATTAACATTATTAACATTATTATTATTATTATTATTATTATTATTATTATTATTATTAGTTTATTTAGCAGACGCCTTTATCCAAGACGACTTACAGAGACTAGGGTGTGTGAACCTGACCTGAGAGCCTTGTTCAGATAAGTACATTGTTGCTTCCATCTGTTTATATTTCATGTTTACAGTCAGCACTCGGATATCTGTTACCCAGGTACACGTCAGTTGCATTTTACCACCCTTGTATTGAGAATAAAATCAAGCACTTACCCGTCACACACGATTTCCGACTCCGTCACCAGTTTTCTGATACAAAGCCCATCTCTTCAGTGTTACAATGTACTTTTTTTAACTGTTTGTTTTCTTTTTTTTTATTTTCTGGCATGGCAAATCAGTCTGTCTTCATTATTGTGCAGTTGCACAGCGCTTCCTCCAAAAACAAAGCGAACGAGAAAAGCTACGGTAATGTAAAAGTTAATCATTAAACAGTTTTAGACACTATGATGTATTTTTTTTTAATCTGTGATCTTTGGTTGCTTTTGTGCATTTTCATTTGCAAGTGAACTGTGACATTAAGGCCTTATCGAGCACTATATTCTGCAATTTTGAATATTGACTTTGAATACTGTTTTAATTCTGGAAACTGGTGTTGTTATTTTTTATTTTTAAATCTTTTGCTAAATTGCATTGCCTTTTAAGTTTTACACAGTTCTGCATGGGTAACATTTTGATTTCATTTTGCTGTTGGGTCGTTTAGTGGGGAATTCTACATAATGCTACAGTAAGTACAGGATTTAAAATTATGTACTGTATTACAGTCCACGTGTTGTCTATTTTGGCAAGTGATATTTTCAAAATCATATCATTCTGAATTAAAATACTACTTCTGTTGAAAATAAAGTACTGTAGCAACAGAACCAACTACAGTACATCTAAATGGAAGCCTACTTATTTTAAAACACAGTCCTTTCAGCTATGTATTTTCTGACATTCTGATATCTTTGTGTTCCCTTTTTTGTGTTTTGTTTTACGGCTGTGTTATTCCCCCAACTTGTGCACTAACAAATTTCAATGAAAAAATCAATGAAAAAATCAATGAAATTTCAATGAAAAATCTGGATGAAAAAACGAAAGGAGGACTGTCTTTAAATAGTAAAACATTCGACAAGGATTGCTGTAAATATCCTGCCTTGACCTTGCTAAATCAAATCTTCCATGAATGATCTACCAACATCATGATCCATCTCTTGTTTTATGTCAGATATAAGAAAAAATAAGAAAAAGAAAACGGCAACAGTGCCAAAGAAAAAAGAAATACGCGCTACAATATATTTCTCCCTGTACAGTTCCTCAAACCCAAGTCATATTTTTTATTTCCTTACGAAATGTGTGTGTACAGGGCAGGGGGTTGTTTGGGTGATAGAGGGCAGGTTACAATGTGCTCACCTAGATACACGTCAAATTAGATAAAATAATCAGATATGCATCACACTCGTTTAACCGTCACTGAAGTCAAAATTTTATAGCATTGGATATGCGAGTGCTGACTGTATTGTGTTTTTACACAAATTATATGTGATCGTAAACTGATCGTTCTAATAGTTTTTACTAATTACACATATTGTGTAATTAGCCAGCTGCTCAAGTTGCTTATTCCCAGGGATCCAGCAACATAAGTCGGCTGACTTTGTGCTCTCTCCCCAGGCTGCATAGCTCAGGCTGGAGCTTATATTATTTCTCGTTTTTTGCGTTTTAGCAAAATTGTTATATTACAGTTTTTATTGGAAATGTTTTTTTCTCTTTTTTTTCAGATACTATTCGCAGGCCTGTCTGCAACGTGGTGCTCAGCACACATGCAGCAAGAGCAGCTGTTGGGCTCAGCAGCACTGCGCAGGACCACGATACTCACTTCGGATACTCCTATTCACAACGGTCCCGGCGTCGTTCTCTGACCCTACGCGTAGCGACCCAATGCTAGTCACCGGACCGGTACCGACCTGGTTCTGGCCCGATACCATACCTTATCGACCCAGTGCTATTTACTGCAGTTCAAGCATGGTGCCCCTCCTTTTTGGGGCGTGTCAATTAGGCCAGGCAACTGGTTGACCACGCTGGACCTCAAAGACGCCTGTTTCCACATACCCATAAAATCAGCGCAGAGGAAGTACTTGCGGTTCACCTTTCAGGGAACAGCATACAAGTTCTGTGTCTTGCCATTTGGCCTCTCCCTAGCTCCCCGTGCCTTCCCAAAGTGCTTGGAAGCTATCCTTGCCCCATTGAGACTCAAAGGTATCAGAGTGCTCAATTATCTGGACGACTGGCTCATTTGTGCCCAGTCTCCAGCACAGGCCCACACGGAACTGGTCATCGGCCACCTTCAGTTAGGCCTTACGATGAATCATGCAAAGAGCCAGCTCACGCCTTCCCAGACAGCCTCCTGTCTAGGAGTGCTTGAACGCCGGGACCATGCTGGCCACTCTGTCTGTTGGAAGCTCCCTTAGCAGGGTCTCCACATCAATGTTTTGGAACTGAAAGGTAGTTTACCTGGCTTTGCAAAATTTGCAGGAGGTTCAAGGGAGACATGTGCTTGTCCGTATAGACGACACAACAGTGGTGGCTTACATCAACCACAAGGACAGCCTCAGTTTGCACAGTCTCCATCATGCTCGCTTTTGCTTTGGCCACACGAGAACCTCCTCTCACTGCAGGCAGTATATCTGCCTGGGGTGACAAACTGGGCGGCGGACCTCCTGTCAAGGATAGTCCCCAGCAGCTCAGTAAAATGACTAAGCACCCCGATATGGTGAGTCTCATATGGGAGACGTTTGGGAGTGCAGAGGTAGATCTCTTTGCCTCCATGGAATCAACCCACTGTCCCCTCTGGTTCTCCATAAGAGGAGGCGGGGACCCGCTGGCAATAGATGCTTTGGCACACCAGTGGCCAAGGCAACTGTTATACGCCTTCCCACTGCTCCTGCTGTGTCTGCTATGGGGCGAAGTCCCATGGTCAAGCCCTGTCTAAGCAGCAGATGTCCAAATGGATAGCAGACACGGTCACGACTGCCTATGAGCTGGCCAACTTGCCCCCTTCAGAAAAGCTCACTGCCCATTCCACCAGGGGCATGGCAACTTTGTGGGTTTATTCCAGGGTGCAACTGTCAAGGACATATGCAATGCGGAAATGTAGGCTACTCCACATACCTTTGCTAGGTTCTACAGGCTGAATGTCGTGGATCCTAAAAACCCTGGTTTTGGAACTAGTGTTAGCTAACACAGGCATAGAGCTGAGTTTCTCCCTCAATTTTTCACCCTTGCTACTTGTTACTGGGGTTCCGTATGGTAAAGCACAGGGCAGCCTCTTGGCTTAGCCTTGTAGCATTCCAGTCATTCTGCAATCTTGCCCTTGCGACGGCTTTGGTACACTCACCCATGCGGTAATGGTTACATTTCATACTTTATTATTTTATTATTTATTTCTTAGCAGACACCCTTACCCAGGGCTACTTACAGTTGTATACAAAAATACATATCAGTACAATTAAGAGCAAGATACAAAATACAATGACTTTAGTCCTAATAAAACAAAACACAGTACGAATTGATATCGGGGCAGTTCAAGAACAGATTGAAAGGGAACATTCAGTTATTATAATAACCCTGGTTCCCTGAAATAGAAATGTAACCATTAACCCTTCAGTGTCGCTGTGTCTATGATTGCAGCAGGCTTGAAGGAAATATTATGCTGAGGTCTGTGAGCGTAGTCTTTTTGTGCCCTCAGGAGCAGGCCATGACTGCATCACTGGCTCGGAGAGCAGCTTTGGTATACAATATTCAGGTTTGGGGTCTTTAGGAGGTAAATACCCATATGGTAATGGTTACATTTCTATCTCGGGGAACCAGGGTTATGATAATACCCTAACGTTTTGAAGGTAAACTACATATTCTCTAACAACGCAGTACAAGTAATGGACTAATGAAAAGCAGCAGATAATAATTACTGGACATGTGAATGGAAATTTCAATGCAATCATGATTGTGTTTAAAACAAAAGGGTTATACTTTAAGGTTCTGTTGATAAGCATATATAAATGTGTCATTTAAATGTGTTTAGATTAATAACAAGGTAAAACAGTTTATTACAGTATATTCTTTTAGTAACACTAGCAGAAAGCTCCATGCAATTTAATAGTGTTATAATGCAATATGGTTTCTTTAAAACCTTCGTTACGTGATTTATAACTCTGTATTGCTATAGCATGTTGTTTTATTTTTTTATATCCATGGTTTATAACATCCTATGCAACACATGTATATATTAATCCATTATTAATAATTGATAGATCCTTAAGATTTAAGATATTAACATTAAATATTGTAGGTCTATTTAAGTCCCATTTTTAAAAATACTAATATATTCAATTAAGAAGTTTTTTTAGTGTTTAAGAATACGTAGTTTTACTGTTGAGGAAGCATGTACTGTCACTAAGTCAACACTAGTATCTGTGAAAGCACTATTACAGTGTACAAAAAGTTCTGATTATTTATGTCTTTTATAAAATACAATATGGATCCAATTTGCAATTTTTTTTTATTTATTACTTTTTTTTAAGGCTGAAGCAAGAACCACAATTCCGAAAATGCTGCAGGTGCTGAATCTGGGCCGCACAGAAAAATGTGTTCGGGTCAACTCTGTGTCCAGCGGTCTTGCAGAACTGGACCTGGAGGCAGTGCTGCAGTCAGAGGTATTGCCTCCAGCTCTGATGCTACCCAAGGTTGAGAACACTGAAGAGGTCAAATGGGTGAGTAGTGTTAAATTTAGCATGATGCTTGATTTTATTGAAATTCTTGTTAGCTGCAACAAGAGTAACCAGGTGTTTAACCATTTTACTGACTTCAACCTGAGAACTGATTTCAGAATTGCTATCTAAATGGAATCCAAGAATAGGAGAGAGGTGTAATGGTTGCCCCACTGCAGGAGAGAATTAAGGAGAGAGTAATATGCACATTCAAGTTAGTTTACTGGTGTGTATCAAGTATACCGTTTTCACACTGGCATTTCAGAGCGGTGTTGAGTTTGCACTGAAGCAGGACTCACAATCTGTATTGTTCACACTTACCTTGATGTGTCTTTGAGTGCGACTGACTGCACGTTCATTTCTACGTTGTCCCACATTAAACAAACTAAGCCACATTAAATAAACTTCCTTTTTTGATTGCGCATTGTCATACATGAAAAGATGTGCTTTACACATGCACAGATCAAAGACCTGAATTGCAGAGTCAACTCCAGCTTTTGTGTGTCTACACTGAAGAAAAACTAAACTGCATCAAATCTGGGAGCAAAACTGCATTAACTGCTCCCGGATTGATTACTCCTGGATTAGTTTTGCTCCACTGTGAAAACAGCAGAAAATGTAGCATGGAATTCCCATTAAATGCTAATTGTAACAAACCTCATTGATTTAGCTGAAAAGTATAAAAATGTTCATCATTTTGAAAGTATTTGCTCTTCATGTTTTTGCTGAAAGGCTTCAATATATTTAAGGCCCTTTACTTAAGTTTAATCCACAGATATTTATCTGTGCACGTTAAAAAAAGAAAAGAAACTCCAGAAATTGTTGCAAATAATAATTTTTCAAGTTTTCAAGGTAAATATTTGGAGCCAGAAGGAAAGACTGCATGCTTGAGCGGACCAAATAATTGTTATAGTAAAAATATTTTAAAATGTGAAAATAATGGTATTTCACTATTTAACTGTATGGTACTAAGGTACACAATGTCAATCATCAATATACTTTATGTATTAAATGTTTTATTAATTAAATTTATTGGAAGAAATGGAAGAAAAAAAAAATCTGGTCGGTTTTGAGAGAGAGAGAGAGAGAGAGAGAGAGAGAGAGAGAGAGAGAGAGAGAGAGAGAGAGAGAGAGAGAGAGAGAGAGAGAGAGAGAGAGAGAGAGAGAGAGAGAGAGAGAGAGAGAGAGAGAGAGAGAGAGAGAGAGAGAGAGAGAGAAAAAATCTAGTGGTAAGTGTTCATGACAAGCTGCACTTCAAGGAGAATTGTACCCGTGGTTTCAGTAAAAGTTTGCAGTTCTGATGTCAGTTACTTATAGGTCAGGAAACAGTGACATCATTAAACAACTGTTTCCTGATCTGCTCCGTATGGCTTACACTTTCTTTTTGAGGTTCTGAGTAGATGTAGAGTATGTAGTCCTTCCTCGCCATCGAGGTAAATGAATGTATTCAGTGTTCACCCTTCATAGTGAACTATAGATGAATATTAAAATGTAAGTAAGGGCGTGCCTCTAACTTTAAAGGCTGGAAGAAGTTTTGATGCTTGCGGCTACTTGAGGCAACCAGCAGGAAGTTTTCAACTACTGTTCTTAATTAGCGCAAATATTATTTTCCTGGACAGTTCTCAATTTCGTCTCTCTTTAATTGCAGACAGGTGTGTTTTTGTTTCAAGGCAACTTTTTTTTTTCTTTTTTAAAAAGACAGTAAAATCCTAAAATGAAAACCGGGGATATGCCTGATCACAAACTGGCCCTTGTTAGGCTAGCCTTTTTAATTAAGCAAACACTTTATGCATGTACAGTACTGTGCAAAAGTTTTAGGCAGGTGTGAAAAAATGCTGTAAAGTAAGAATGCTTTCAAAAATAGACATGTTAATAGATTATATTTATCAATTAACTAAATGCAAAGTGAGTGAACAGAAGAAAAATCTAAATTAAATCCATATTTGGTGTGACCACCCTTTGCCTTCAAAACAGCATCAAGCATCAATTCTTCGAGGTACACTTGCACACAGTTTTTGAAGGAACTTGGCAGGTAGGTTGGCCTAAACATCTTGGAGAACTAACCACAGTTCTTCTGTGGATTTAGGCAGCCTCAGTTGCTTCTCTCTCTTCATGTAATCCCAGACAGACTCGATGATGTTGAGATCAGGGCTCTGTGGGGGCCATACCAACACTTCCAGGACTCCTTGTTCTTCTTTACGCTGAAGATAGTTCTTAATGACTTTCGCTGTATGTTTGGGGTCGTTGTCATGCTGCAGAATAAATTTGGGGCCAATCAGATGCCTCCCTGATGGTATTGCATGATAGATAAGTATCTGCCTGTACTTCTCAGCATTGAGGAGACCATTAATTCTGACCAAATCCCCAACTCCATTTGCAGAAATGCAGCCCCAAACTTGCAAGGAACCTCCACCATGCTTCACTGTTGCCTGCAGACACTCATTCGTGTATCGTTCTCCAGCCCTTCGCGAACAAACTGCCTTCTGCTACAGCCAAATATTTCAAATTTTGACTCATCAGTCCAGAGCACCTGCTGCCATTTTTCTGCACCCCAGTTCCTGTGTTTTCGTGCATAGTTGAGTCGCTGGCCTTGTTTCCACATCGGAGGTATGGCTTTTTGGCGCAAGTCTTCCATGAAGGCCACTTCTGACCAGACTTCTCCGGACAGTAGATGGTTGTACCAGGGTCCCACTGTTTTCTGCCAGTTCTGAGCTGATGGCACTGCTGGACATCTTCCGATTGCGAAGGGAAGTAAGCATGATGTGTCTTTCATCTGCTGCAGTAAGTTTCCTTGGCCGACCACTGCGTCACGGTCCTCAACGTTGCCCGTTTCTTTGTGCTTCTTCAAAAGAGCTTGGACAGCACATCTGGAAACCCCTGTCTGCCTTGAAATTTCTGCCTGGGAGAGACCTTGCTGATGCAGTATAACTACCGTGTGTCTTGTTGCTGTGCTCAGTCTTGCCATGGTGTATGACTTTTGACAGTAAACTGTCTTCAGCAACCTCACCTTGTTAGCTGAGTTTGGCTGTTCCTCACCCAGTTTTATTCCTCCTACACAGCTGTTTCTGTTTCAGTTAATGATTGTGTTTCAACCTACATATTGAATTGATGATCATTAGCACCTGTTTGGTATAATTGTTTAATCATACACCTGACTATATGCCTACAAAATCCCTGACTTTGTGCAAGTGTACCTAGAAGAATTGATGCTGTTTTGAAGGCAAAGGGTGGTCACACCAAATATGGATTTGATTTAGATTTTTCTTCTGTTCACTCACTTTGCATTTAGTTAATTGATCAATATAATCTATTAACATGTCTATTTTTGAAAGCATTCTTACTTTACAGCATTTTTTCACACCTGCCTAAAACTTTTGCACAGTACTGTATATCTCAATGTGTGTTTATGTACCTAATTGATCATATTTGACACTGAGATTCAACAAAAATCTATATAGTATATAGCATTATTTTCTGGAATAGAAGTATGCTGTGCTGGATATATAGTAATATCACAACAAATAGTACGATGACACTACTAGACATAAGCTTAAGCTTACATATCAGGTTACTGGGAATAACAAATGAATAATATAAAATAAATAGTCAAACACCTTTAATATCATATCAAAGACACGGAGCAAAAATTATAAAAAAAATAAATGGAGTTGACTTTATCAGGAGCACCAATTACTGGCAAAATGAGCATTAAAATTAAAACACAAAATTAAAGTTTTTATTTTATGTGTGAACCATCAGAAGAAAAACATGGAAATGTATTTTCTCCATTCCAACGCTGAAAGTGCAGTTCATGTTAGAAGTGAGGAATATTGTTTTATGCCACTGTACACAGTATTCTTAAACATATGAATTTCATACATCCAGCCAGTGAACATTTTACATGGAACCTGCACTTGACATGAGTTACACATGTTAGAATTCATACCCTCAGCAGGGCATGTCAGATTGTGAACAGGGAAGAAATTAGGTTCCACTTACCTAACACAGGCACTGGCTTCGGCAGTATGCAATTTAAAGCCGTAAAGCAACTGGAGCCCCATTCCTGCTGATACCACCCCCCACCTTCCAAGAAAAAATAATTATAGAGAAAATATACACAGTGTAGATTAATCCTCTTTTTGTTTCAAATGCAGCATGTTTTATTTTTCCTTGGGCACTTTTAATGAAAGCCATTATCTCCCCAGCAAAAGACAGTTGGTAGCTCCATATAAGAGTTGATTTAATAAAAAAGAATACAGAAAAAAAATACAAAAATAACATATTTCTTAGGGAACCCAGTGTTTGAAAAATAATGTGTAAGGGGTTGAAGGGATAGAAACAATTTATTATTAACCTTTTTTTTCTTAAAGTGTTTACTGATATTAGAAGACAAAAGATTCAGTAAAGATCGATGTGTGTTTTTTTTCCCCCCCTGTTGGTTCTTCCAACCCTCCACCGTTCTCTTTTCCCTGTCTTTCACTTACTTGTCTATCCCGAGCGGTTTGCAATTTGGGAATGCTGTCTTATCCCTTGATTGTAACGGGTGCTGTAAATCCTTCTGCTGTTTATTTTCCTTCTTTTTTTATTTATATTAGGAATGAAACCTAGAGGCCCATTTGTAACTAAAAGATGGGCTTACTTGTTTCCTTTTGTGTGAGAAGCTCTTGCTTTCCTATTGTCCCTTCTCTGGGTACTTGTTTGACTGACATGGCTTATTGGACTATAACAAGCGTAACTCTCCCTCCTTTGTTGGGAGACAATTCTCCCACAAATCCTGAACAGTGTGCATTCTTGCCAACACACTATTGGGTGTGCATTGGGATTGAAAGAATTGCTGAGGCCTGCTATTTCATCCCCTCCCCAGTTTCTTTCTCCCTCTTTTTTTTCTTCTGTGAAGTGAACACTTCAGCAGGCCGGAAACATTTAATCTTCTTTTGATGAAAATTAATTGAAACTTGTCCACTTGCCGCCTTCGTGTTTGTTCTTGTAGTACCAATTTTTTTAGTCCTTACCTGCTGTCATCTTACCTCTTGTCCTTACCTCTTGTCATCTTACACAGAGCTGGGCATATGACTTTCAAATGGAGAGGGTGGTGTTTTAGTTAATGTTACATAAGCACCATTAACGCTCGCAGACACAGAGTAATTGACAGCTTCAAAATGTGGACCCTTTAATAATGTTACAATGGAGACAAGAAGGTACTCTCCTTGTAAGGCATTAAGGATGTGTTTTACACTGTAATGATGTGAGCATACTGTGTTTTCTAGACAGACCATAGAAAACAAACATTTAATTAAAGCTGCAGTGATCTGTATAGACTGACCAGTAAAGCTTCCTTGTACACTGTCATATCATCTAGGTACTTGCTAGAACCAAAGTCATTGCATTTTATCTTGCTCTTAATTGTATTAATACTTGTATTGTGATTCTTGAAATGTATTTTGGTTTACGACTAAGTCGCCCTGGATAAGGGCGTCTGCTAAGAAATAAATAATAATAATAATTACGTACTGTAGTTACATGATGTTTGGTAAAAGCCATAACGCCAGATATTTTCCGAAATAATTAAGAAAGCTGAACATTTTAGATGATCATACAAAAAAAAAAAGAAATAGCAGCTGAAATAAGTTAACGAAAAATAAACCTGGCGGCTGTCAAATAAGCTGCCTTCTTTTAAAAAGGAGTTTTCTTTCTAATAGTAAGAATATTATGCTAAGCCTGTAGCATTCGTTTTTATGTTGCCATAGCAGCCTTACTCCTGCAGGGTTGTGACCTCTGATTACAGTACAAAGCTTATTGGGTCTTGAAAACTCCTTTGTAGATGAAAAGTCTTTGATGGTTTATATTTATGCAAATCTCTTAGATATGATTTATCCAACTGAGATTGAATGGAGAGATGATTAAAATTCCCTTTTTAAAAAAAAAAAATCTTCAATGAACAAATATTCTTTGTGTGGGACATTTTTGTCATTATTTACAAAAATAGCTTTTACTTACCTGTGGTTATTTTTTATCTGTCCAGAATCCCCCCTCTTGTTTATGAAAACATGGAAAAAAGAAATAACAGATTTGTAGTCTCTCTTTTTTTTTGTACTTGCTTTGAAAGGAAATATCTGAGCAAGGGAGCTTTTGTGTGTTTCCAGATGATAGATTTGGGAATTTGGGCTACCCCACTGGCAGCCCAAAGCTAGCTGTGAACTGGTCTCTTGGAAAAAAAATGGAATGCTTTGGTCTTCAAAGAATAAACTTTGTTTTAAAGCCTTCTTAGGTAAGCTAAAATATTAAGGGAATCATACAGAATAAAAGGTCTAAGTAGTGCCATGTTAAACTCAGTGTCTACTGTTCTCACACAGGCCAGACTATTCTTCCTAAGTGGAAAAGTAAACTACAGGATACCACAGTAAACTAAGAAGCAGATGGATTATGAAATTCAGATATTTCTTTTTCCTTTTCCTTTTTTTTTCTTTTTAAATATTCAGATACAGTGTATTTGTTAATCATACTGCATTTATGATGTCAAGCAACATTTTGTATAACGTGTGTTGCACACAGATTTTGATGATTTACATTGAAAAAGTGGAGGACATCATTTTAATCTTAAATCCCAATTCAATTAACTAGGTTGGAAAAAAAGCGTTTTCAGAAGATATAAATGTGTGAAATAAACAAAGTTGATGTGGATATTTTTTTTATATATATATTAATGACTTAACAGAGATGTCCAAATCACATCAAAAATGTTTGAAGGTGTGAATTTATATTTACCTTAATGTCTTTTTTCCCTGGAAATAGTTGACTGAATCGGGCCCTTTGTCAACCAAAAACTGACCAATGCTTTGTAATACTGATAGCAACAGCATTGTTTAAAAATATGTTCAGAACCATGGCTTCATTCTGAGTTTATAATAATAAAAATGTCACTGTATTTGGATGAATCATCCAATGTAACAGGAGTGCATGTACTATAGGCCCAAAATGAATTGCTGCATCCTGGGTTTGGCTGGTCAAGCCATTTTGCCGATTTGTAATATTTATTTCTGTATCAGATTTTGATATATTCTCTTTTCAGTTTGTAGATAAATGCGCACACTTTTTGAAAGGAAGGACCCTGACAGAACCCTTGAGGTTAATCACATTTGTGGAAACTGCAGTGGGATTGCTCAATTTTAGGGTAAGCAAATAATAAAAAATACACTGTTTAATACAAATTACATAGTTGGTTGCATTTACATTTTACAAGATCGACACTGATGACCCAAAATGAAATAAATGAACCTATACTGTATATTGACTCTTTCGTCTTGTATTATTGCTTGAAAGAGGGGGTCACAAACAAAGTAGGCATTTGTGTATTTATTTTATAGCTGGTAGTTCTCCTAGATAAGACTGCTCATGACAGTAACATTAAACTTGTTTCTAACCTTGTATTCCCTAAAGAAATACAAACCCCAAAATGTCCATGGATTTATTTTAAATACATATGGTTATAAATAAACTTCTTAAGGTGTGTGAAAACAGGGGGTTGTTTTAGTGTTGTTTTGCGATGAAAATTTATTAAATAAATAAATAAAGGGGAAACTTTCAGTCTCCATTTTGTATTGTTTGTTTTGTTGTTCTGAGCCTTGACAGGAAAATATCACTGTGTCACAGCAAGAACTGAAATTCACTTGGAAACTGACAAAAGCAAAAGACAAATTCCAGCTGCTCCATTGCTGACACAATGCCATATCAGATTCCAAACTTTCTGCACAAAGAGTTTTTACAACACTGCCACAGTGAACCCCCACAAACCTCTGTTCATTTAAAGCAGAAGAAACAGGACTAACTTAGGCAGCATTCAGTGAATACTATGAAAGGGTAATGATATCGTTTATTTCCGCCTCTAGAGTATAAAAGAAAATAAACTTCACTCATCCATTTCTTTTTTCATTCATAATGATGTGCTGCACAAGTACAGTATAAACAACTTCCTACATAGAGTATGCATGAACGATTTGAAGACCCAATATTTTCAGTCAAAGAATGTCTGTGTCTAACAAACTTGACATGGATAGTGACAGTGTGCCAGTCTGTGTTTCCTTCCAATGGGCTATTTTTTTTCAATGCTGCTTCAACTTATTGGTTTCATTTATTTAACTTGCAGACTGTTTGTGAAGAAATTCGACTGCTTGGACCGAAAACTGGCCTTCATCATGATGGGGTTGTGTTTGGATCTGATGATTTCTGTGCCAGCATAGGTTATTTTTATCATACTTATATTCTATACCTGATTGCGTGCATATCTATTTGATACAATTTCTCTCTCTCTCTCTCTCTCTCTCTCTCTCTCTCTCTCTGAAAATGATTGGCTTCTGAAAAAGGGGTTAATAGCTATGACTTAGACTTAGAAAACAGTCCAATCCAAAATGATCTTAGATGGCCTATTCTATAGTAAAGAAAAGCAAAAATACAATAAATACATCTTGAATAAAGCTTAAAGATGAAACACAAAAATAAAATAATGATTGTTTCCTTTTTTTTCATAAGAGGGTAGTCTTTCAATACATATAGGTATCATTTTAATAGCTAAATTTGTAATGGTATACTGGTACATGCTGAAGACATTATCTGACTTTATATCTATATAATTTTATTTATTATTATTTTTATTTTTTTTACAGGTGCATCAAGAACCAAAGAAGCTCATGAGCTGCTGTATGCTAGACAAAAGGTTGTTGTCACAGCCAAAGCCTTTGGCCTCCAAGCCATAGACCTTGTTTACATAGACTACCAGGATGAGGAGGGTCTTCGCAGGCAGTCGAGGGAGGGCGCCCTCATGGGTTTTACAGGTACTGTCTTCATACTGCATTTCACATTGTTTTGTCAGCTTACACGTACAATTTATTGGTTCATGGTGGCAGCACCCAGCAATGTTTGCACAGAAGGTTGCCACTACTAAAATCAGTACTGATTTTAGGAGGTGATGTGAAATGTTCTCTGAAGTCACCTTTTAACAAAAGAATATGTAACAAAATACCATGTGTGTGTATATTTGAGGTGGAAGAGGGTTGGATTATTGACAATGTGTTGCTGCCATCCACAAGTGAGAAATAATGGCAACTGATTGGCCTTTGTTGTTTTAGGCAGCCAAATAGATTTTAGCCTGGCAAAACAAAGTTGTCAGCCATATAGTAAAGTGCCCAAAGGTTGTTACCAAGTAATACATATTAGGGTATAATTGTAATTGTGAGACAAAATATTGCTTGTGCATATGGAGCTTCAAGTCTGGAAATTCATCACATCTCGCTGCCGAATCCCTGCTGAAGAGGCAAAAAAAGATTAAACTGACCCGCTTCAGGTATAGAGGTCAGACCACTAGGCTATTTGTGTCAAACCATCAAACTGTCTGTAATAAGAAAACCTTAAGATTTGTATAGTGCTGTATTGTTATCAAAACAGACAAACAGTTTGAGGTTCTCCAAAATAAATACTCGAGCGATTTAAAACCCAACTTAAATGAACTAAAAGGAAACGCTATCTTCTGTAGTGTTAATTGGACAGGTGGTGTTTATTGTATGATTAACACACTTTGTTCCAGGATTATAGGAATGAGAGATGCAGAGAAGAAGAGGAGGTGCTATGCCATAGGGGGCCTTTGCTTCCATCCCCACCCCCCTAAAATAAATAATGATAAACTCCTAAAAATACATTAAAATGACTATAACTGAAAAAGTATTCCACGCAGTGCATTCAAATACACTTCTTGAAAGCCTATTTTAAAATATTATGAACACTATTTTTGGATTGGCACAGCAAAAAAAATGTTGCTGCATCAAAATTGATAACAATCTCTCCATATCAATATATCTGTATTTTATTTTTAGTCATCTGTAAAATATTTATCAAGGGTTATTAAATTTAATCAGCAGAATAAAGTACTGTACTTTGAGTTTGAGACCATTTTTCTACGACTGTGTATTATGATAATAGAATAGGACACATTTTGGCTGATGAGTGTTTACATGAAGAATTTGTTATAATTTTTATTTAAAAAAAATACAGTAAATCATTAAACAATGTAAAGATTTCTGTTAATTAAATCTTTTTTGGGAGGAACTTGGGGTGATGTGAAAGAGTAAAAATGATTCTATATATAAAAACAGTGGTGAATTGCCTTCAAGAGTTGGGACTGTACAGTGCAAATAAATAAACATAGAAATAGAGTTAAAAAATAACAATTTTTTTTCTGATTCAGTCATAATTGCAGTTATTTAACCCCATTTATGCTGAATTTAAAGGAAATTGGTTTGTGATTGCTGTCGCTGATGGAACAGTTCAGTGTTATGTGTTCTGGAGTACATCAGGTATGCTGAAATTGAGAAGGCATCCAGATCTATTTGGAGAAAATATATTCTAAAAATGTAATTAAAAATATGTGACCAAAGTGTATGCATACATAAGTATATATTATTTTTCAGTTGCACAATGTTCGATAAAACCACATCCACAGCTGACTTAATCATTAACGGAAAAGCTTAAGCAACATATATATTACTATTTTTATTTTCTTCTGTTGAAGAGAAGAAAAAAAAAATGACGGTCTTACATTTACTTACGGGACATGACAGGTATTGATCTAAAACAAGGTCGATCAAACGGTACTGTAAAAACAGGATTTCACGGTCATACATTATAATGGCTTCCAATTTTTAACCCTTATGGTTGTTGATTAAAACAAGCCGCTCAGCTATTTAATAATTGCTGCATTTCAGCGTGACATCTATAACTGTTTTACAATGGTTTGACTGTAGCTGCAACCACTAATTTGTGTTAACCTTCAGCAAAGACTCCTCATAACATTTTGGATTAAAATGTAACTGACCGTTGAAGTGGCGTACTAGTGACAAAGTTCAGCTTGAAAATCAGGTTGACATCCGTGAGAAAATATGATTCATAGTGTCCTTTCTTCCTGCTGTTTCCCTAAAATTCTTAAACTGCTACTTTTAAGAATGATGTAAATATTTAACTTCTACCTCTAAATGACACTCTTATTGAAACTGAAGCTTGAGTTTCATTTGAGCTGCATTTACTCAATAAAGATGATCTCCCTATGAAAAGATTTTCAAATCTGCTTTGACAAATAACACAATGTTGTGGATAATGATCAATTTTAATGATACACTATAAAAAATACATTTTGACAATATATAAAAAGAGACACACATGCATTAAAAATAAACGGTTGACATTTTTCTATTACATTTTACCAGCAATCTAAACATATGCTGGGGAATATAATTTAACGTGGTTCAATTTGAACAAATTTAAAGTCAACACAATTGTGTAATGTATTTTCTAAATTATTTCCAATTACCAACATCATATTTTGAAAAAAAACTTTGTTTTATTTTTTTTTATTGTGTTATATATGTTAAGAATAAACTCTTATGTAATTTTTATATGTTAGTCATTCTGTTAAACCAGGCATTTACCCAA